>BLSH010383959.1:420830-448859 GCA_018402905.1 Glandirana rugosa | reverse complement strand
AAAAATCAGACAGCGAAAAGTATAACGGCGATTACGAACGTGTAGACGATAAGTGTGTGTACACAAGACGTTACACACACTTATCGTCTACACGTTCGTAATCGCCGTTATACTTTTCATAATGCTTGCACATCTGCTATTCACACACATTGCAGAACACATGTGTGTGAATAGCAGATGTGCAAGCATTAGCGGCAATATGAAAAGCGACAGACTAAAAAGAAGTGTTGAAATAAATTAGTTTCACTGAAAAAAGATTTATCATTTAATCAAGACAGAAAGGTCAAATTTTGGCAAGACAAAAGTTTTGTCACCTATACAGAAATTGAACAAATCTACTGCAAATACAAAAATATGTCAGCAAATTAAGTAGTGGTGCTGTGAGATCCAAATTGAATATCTTGTATGACTTCCATGAGCTTGAAGGACTGCATCCATGCGGTTTGGCAAGGATTCATCAATTTATTGATGAAGTCATCAGGAATAGCAAAGAAAGCAGTCTTGCATACCTCCCAGAGTTCCTCAATATTCTTTGGTTTCGTTTTCCATGCTTCCTCTTTCATCCTACCCCACATATGCTCAATGATGTTCATGTCTGTTGACTGGGCTGGCCAATCCTGGAGCATCTTGATCTTCTTTGCCTTGAGGAACTTTGATGTGGAGATGGAAGTATGCGATGTAGCACCACCCTGCTGCAGAATTTGGCCTCTTTTATGGTTGGGAATATAAGAGGTAGCTAAGATTTCTTGGTATTTTAGACTATTGATGTTGCCTTCCACCCTGCAGATCTCTAGCACACCCCCATACTGGATGTAACCAGACCATGATTTTTCCGCCACCAAACTTCACTGTTTTCTGGGTGAATCTCGGATCCATGCGGGCTCCAGTAACTCTCCTGCAATATTTGCAGCGACTGTGGTGTAATTCAACAGAAGATTCATCTGAAAAATCCACCTTCTGACACTTTTCCAGCATCCATCCTTTTAGCAGGCTGTGGGCCTTGGCAAAGGCCACACGGTTTTTCAATTGTCTTTTGTTTAGTGCTGGCTTCTGGGCACTGATTCAACCATGGAGGCCATTTCGAGACAGAATCCAACAAACTGTTCTGGTTGACATGGGGACTTCAGGTGACCAGGTCTCATGGAGCTCTGCTGCAGTGGAAAATGGGCTGGCCTTGGACTTTCGAGCCAACAAACGGTCCTCTCGAGCAGTTGTCTTGCGGGATCTGCCTGACCTGGGCTTGTCAAAAACGTCTCCATTCTCTTCAAATCTTTTTTTTATCCTCTGTACTTGACGCTGAGACACATTGAAGGTGTCTGCCACATCAGCAGTGGATCTGGTCTTCAGCCTCTTGATAATCAAAACTTTAGTCTCAGGGTGAATCTTAGGCATGTTTGCAGAGGTCTAGTTGCAGTTGATGTGAAGGTCTAGTGTACTGGGATTCTTTTTATACACACCTGAGACCTAATTGATCCATTATTAGTCACAGGTAGAGTTGAGCGAACCTCTGGAAGTTCGGGTTCTGCTGGTTCGGCCGAACTTCGGGACAAAGTCCGGGTTCGGGTCCGGACAGAACCCGAACGTTCGCACGGACCCCGAACCCCATTGAAATCAATGGGGACCCGAACTTTTAGGCACACAAATGGCTGTAACAATGTTCTGGCAAGTGCTAGAGGGCTGCAAAAGGAAGTAAAATGGGGGTAAGAGTAGGGCAAGTGCCCTACAAAAAATGGGGATAGGGAAAATAAATTAAAATCAAATTAAAAAATGGGAAGGGGGGTGGATGTGGAGTAGGAGCCTAGAGGTTGACTAGGCCATGACCATGGCAGTGTAGGTGGAAGTGGCGGTGGTCGAGGAGGAGAAGGAGGTAGCAAACATGTTTTTTTTTTTGTTTGTTTATAATTGGGGTAGCCCCCAAAATATTGAGGCCTATTCAAAAAAAGAAGTATATGAATGGCTGTGTGAGTCCGGTCTAAATGTTTATTCTGCACAAGGTACAGACAAGTCTTGTGGGATCCATGCCTGATTCATTTTAATAAAGGTTAGCTTGTCCACGTTGGATGTGGACAAACGGCGCCACTTGTTTGTGATAACGCCCCCTGCCGTACTAAACACACGTTCCGACAATACACTGGCTGCAGGGCAGGCCAGCACCTCCAAGGCATAAAGGGCAAGCTCAGGCCATGTGGCCAATTTGGAGACCCAGAAGTTGAATGGGGCAGACCCATCAGTCAGTACGTGTAGGCGTGTGCACACATACTCTTGCACCATGTTGCTGAAATGCTGCCTCCTGCTAAGACGTTGTCTATCGGCTGGTGGTGCTGTTTGTTGTGGCGGGCTGCTGACAAACCTTTGCCACATTTCGGCCATGCTAACCCTGCCTTCTGAGGTGCTGGCGGTGGCACAGCTGCGTTAGTGGCCTCTTCCTCCTCCTCCTCCTCCTCTGCCTTCGCCTTGTGCTTCCGCTGAGCCCCCGGTGTCATTTGGGAATGCCCTCCGCAGCGCCTCTACCAGTGTGCGCTTGTAGTCGTGCATCTTCCTCTCACGCTCCAGTGAGGGAATTAAGGACGGCACGTTGTCCTTGTATCGGGGATCCAGCAGGGTGGCCACCCAGTAACCAGAAGAAGTTACAATGTGGGCAACTCGGCTGTTGTTGCGCAGGCACTGCAGCATGTAGTCGGCCATGTGTGCCAGGCTGCCCAGAGGCAAAGACAAGCTGTCCTCTGTGGGAGGTATATCATCTGTGTCCTCTGTATCCCCCCAGCCACGCTCCAGTGATGCCCACGAGCTGCGTTGGGTGCCACCCTGCTGCAATTCCTCCTCCTCATCTTCCTCGTCCTCCTCGTCCTCCAGAACTGACCTGGCCTATGCTGGTGCAGGAACCCACCCTCCGAGCCACTTGCGAATGACTGGCCTGATAACCGTGGAAATGACCCCTCTTTCTCCTCCTCATCCTCCTGTGCCACATCCTCTTCCATCATGGCCCGAAGTGTTTTTTCAAGGAGACATAGAAGTGGTATAGTAACGCTGAGAAAAGCATCATCGGCACTGGCCATGTTGGTTGAGTACTCAAAACACCGCAATACGCTACACAGGTCTCGCATGGAGGCCCACTCGTTGGTGGTGAAGTGTTGCTGTTCCGCAGAGTGACTGACCCGTGCGTGCTGCAGCTGAAACTCCACTATTGCCTGCTGCTGCTCGCACAGTCTCTCCAGCATGTGCAAGGTGGAGTTCCACCTTGTGGGCACGTCGCATATGAGGCGGTGAGCGGGAAGGCCGAAGTTCCGCTGCAGTGCAGACAGGTGAGCAGCAGCAGGGTGAGAACACCGAAAGTTTGCACAGACGGCCCGCACTTTATGCAGCAGCTCTGACATATCCGGGTAGTTTTTTCGAAAATTCTGTACCGCCAAATTTAGCACATGCACCAGGCAAGGGATGTGCCTCAAACCAGAGCCGCTACGAGATTCGAGGCAACAACCACTCATTGGTCTGTTGTTCAATGCCCGTCCACAGCTCCTGCGCAGTGTGGGGTTTATCCCCCAAACATATCAATTTTAAAACAGCCTGCTGTCATTTCCCCCTGGATGTGCTGATGTTGGTGGTGAAGGTGTTACGCTGAGCGGATGAGTGGATGGTCGAAGAGGAGGAAGCGCAGTAGGAGGAGGAGGCAACAGGAGGCAAAGAGAAATGCCCTGCAATCCTCGGTGGTGGAAGGACATGCGCCAAATGGCTAGCCGGCTCAGGCCCACCCGCCACTACATTTGCCCAGTGTGCAGTTAGCGAGATATAGCGTCCCTGCCCGTGCTTACTGGTCCATGTATCAGTGGTTATGTGGACCTTGCCACTGATGGCGTTGCGCAGTGCACACTTGATCTTGTCCCAGACTTGTTTGTGCAGGGAAGGGATGGCTGGCCTGGAAAAGTAGTGGCGGCTGGGTACCACGTACTGTGGGACAGCCACCGCCATCGGGTTTTTGAAACTGTCCGTGTCCACCAGACGGAATGACAGCATTTCAAAGGCCAGGAATTTTGAAATGCTGGCATTCAGGGCCAGGGATCGCGGGTGGGTAGGGGGGTACTTCCTCTTTCTCTTCAGTGTTTGGGAAATGGACAGCTATAAGCTTCCATGGGACCATGTGGAAATGCTTGGGGACGGTGGCGAACATGGTGGCATTGCTGTCATATTGTCTGTTTGCTGGGTGGCAGGTGACACTGTCACTGTCGAGGTGGAGGAAGAGGCCGAGGCAGCAGCAGAAGAGGAAGCAGGAGGAGGCCGAGACCTTTCTTGGATTTTGAGGTAATTATTCCAATGCAGCTTGTGCCTTGAATTTAGGTGCCTGGTCATGGGGGTTGTGCTCAGGTTGAGAACATTTATGCCCCGGCTCAAGCTATCATTGCACAGCTTGCAAACCACTCGTGTCTTGTCGTCAGCACATTGTCTGAGGAACTGCCACGCGGGGGAACGCCTTTGAGCTGCCTTTGGTATGCTAGGTCCCTGGGTGCGATGGGTAGTAGCAGGCCTACTGTCTAGGGGACGCTCGTTCCACTTTTGCAACCTGCTTCCTCTTTTGCTGTGCTGGTGCCTCTGTGCAACCACCACCTATTCCTCCAAACTCCACACGTCACTCGCATGACCCTCATTCCATGTGGGGTCTAGGACCTCATCATCCTCCACATCATCTTCCACCCACCCTACACCACTGCCCTCCTTGTCAGTCTGCACACTGAGGCAAGCTGCAGCAGTTGCCACCTGTTTCGTCATCATCAGAAATGTGCTGCGCTGGTGTTTCCATGTCCTCATCCTGCAACAGAAGTGGTTGGGCATCGGTGCGCTCAATGTCTTCCACTTCTGGGGCAGCGCTATGTGGATGGCCCACGGAAAGCACACCAGGAGAGTCATCAAAAAGCATATGAGTCTGTTGCAGGACTTGGGGCTCAGACTGCTTGGCTAATTTACAAGGGGCTGAGGTGAAAGACAGATGGCCAAGGGGTTCAGGTGCCAACTCTGAGCTTTCATCAAGGGACCGGGAGGGAGACAATGTGAAGGAACTGGAGGCATTGTCAGCCACCCAATCTACTATCGCCTGTACTTGTTCTAGCCTCCCCAATCGTTGAGGGGCATTCGGGCCTACCATATACCGGTGAAGGTTCTGTTGGCTACCTGAGGAAGGTGTTTCCCTTGTGCGTGTAGCTGGCACACCTCGACTACGTCCTCTCCTTCCAACAGGAGGTTCACCAACACCACCAACACCAGCAGCACCAGCATCCCCAGCAGCACCATGACCACGTCCCTTATTTGCTCTCCTCATTGGGCCCGCAAATGTATTATTTAGCCCTATGTAAGTATTTATTAATACCAATTAATACCTTTTTTTGGAAAACACCAACGTAGCCAGACTTTTTATTTTGGTGCAAGAAATGCACTGCTCACACCAACAGCTGGAAGCTCTCCCTTTAGAACTAGGAGATGATTTTTGAACAATAATGTGTCACTTACAGCAACAGCTGGCCCTATAGGAGTAGGCAATGGTTTTTGAACAAGAATCTGTCCCTCTAAGCAACAGCTGGAAACTCTCCCTTTAGAACTAGGAGATGATTTTTGAACAATAATGTGTCCCTCTAAGCAGAAGCCTCTACCTAGTGCAGTCAGATCGCTCAAAGCAGCAGTATGTGAAATCTCAAATTACTCCCACAATCTGATCGTTGTGTACGATCGCACAATCTGATCATTGTGTATGATCGTAACGATCGTTGTGTTAGGCAGGGTTTGATCTGCAATGTGTCACTCAAAGCAGCAGTATGTGAAATCTCAAATTACTCCAACAATCTGATCGTTGTGTATGATCATAACTATCATTGCGTTAGGCAGAGTTTGATCTGCAAACTGCAACTCAAAGCAGCAGTATTTGAAATCTCAAATTCCTCCAACAATCTGATCGCTGTGCACGATCGTAGCGATCATTGTTTTATGCAGAGTTTGATCTGAAATCTGCAACTCAAAGCAGCAGTATTTGAAATCTCAATTTACTCCAACAATCTGATCGTTGTGCACGATCGTAGCGATCCTTGTTTTATGCAGAGTTTGATCTGCAATCTGCAACTCAAAGCAGCGGTATGTGAAATCTCAAATTTCTGCTATCTGTCCTCAGAGCAACAGCACAGCAGTAGTAATCTATCTCGGGATGTAGGATCAGATGTTAAAATGTCTGTAATCTCTTCCTCACGCCGGCAGCTTCCTCCCCCTAACCTAACCCAAGAGCATGTGACATGCAGCACTGTGACTCCAGCTTATAAAGAGGCTGGGTCACATGATGCACTGGCCAATCACAGCCATGCCATAAGTAGGCATGGCTGTGATGGCTTTTAAGGGCAAACCAGTGAAACGCTTGTTGATTGGCTGCCCTGCAGCTATTCAACATGCGTGATCAACTACCAGAACCCAGAACCCGAACGTTTTTTGAAATGTCCGTGTTCGGGTCCGGGTCCCGGACACCCGAAAGTTCGGTACGGACCCGAACGTTACAGTCCAGGTTTGCTCAACACTAGTCACAGGTGAAGCTCATATGACAAGGCGACAACACTTATGTCTTTGCAAAAATTGACTCAATGAGCTTTACCAAGCTGTGAATATTAGAATACTTTTTGACAGTTTTGTTTTGCACTGAAACAGTATTACAAAAGCTGTTGGGATTAAAATGAGCCATTTCTTGTAAAAAAATCTTGATTAGAAATATATTTCAGCGGCACTTCAGGTCAATTTGTACACAAGCGACAAGACTTTTGTAAGGGACTGTATATTTATTGCCATAATATACATGGTCTTTTATTCTGGTCCAAAACTGGCGCTTCGTTTTACCCACGGAAAATTCCCTGCACATACAGAACATCATGTAGACTATGCCAATGGTTTGGCAGTCCACATGATGTCCTATGAAGTGTAGCCTGCCATTCGACAGGTAAAAACTTTGATTTCCGTAGATGAATTGGCAAAAATTACAAGATCCACATTCCCAAGTGCCCTTAAGGTCAGTTTGTGTCTGTGTCTCCTGGAAATGGCTTCTGGTCACTTTGTCCCTCAATGATTGTGCCCTTTTATATGTTATTTCTGGGCTGTCTCTCACGTATTTTTTTAAAATGTTATCATTGGTTAAAAGGTACCAATGCCTTTGGAGGATTTCCATTATCTTGGCATGTTATCTAGTGTATGGGGTATTCAGATGGACTCTGTCTGTTTGTGTGGGTCTGTTGGTACTAAACATAGTATCTTCTCTAGAGCGTCCATAGGCTTTGTTATATGCCTTGCGCAGTAGAGTGCACGAGTATCCCCTGAGGAGTAATCTGTCCCATAGGGCATTGGCTTCACATTTAATGAGATCATCATTAGAGCAGATACGTCTCAGGCGCAAGTATTGGGAATAGGGTAAGCTCTGTACAAGGGGTCTCGGATGGAAACTTTGTGTGTGAAGCACCGTGTCTCCAGCCATAGGTTTTCAATATAATGTGGTAGCAACCCTACCTCCCTCTGCTATCGGGATTTGAATATCTAAGAAGGAGATGAATTTGGAGCTTGACTGGAGAGTAAATGTAAGATTAAAATCATTGTAATTGAGTTGGACAAAAAATTCCTGGAGCCTCTCCTCTGGCCCCGACCACAGCATGAACATGTCATCTATGTATCGGAGCCAGAGGAGAATGTGTGGCCAGAAAACACTGTATTTGCGCTACCACTCCCCCAGGTACAGGTTGGCATAAGATGGGGCACAACTTGTCCCCATTGCAACCCTCTGCACCTGGAGGTAGTGGGAACCATCAAACATGAACACATTCTTGGTGAGAATATGCTCAAGGGATGCCAAGATGAACTCATTGTAGTTATAGAAGTCCTGATGTTTTTCACTCAGGAATTCCAGAACCACCACTAGACCTTTGTGATGAGGAATGCTACTATACAAGGCTTCAATATCGATAGCAACTAGTCTTGTATTGGGAGGTACTACTATGCCTTCCAATCTCCTTAGGAGGTCAGGGGTGTCTTGTATAAAGGAGGGCAATGAGGTGACATGTGGACGTAGGTAAATATCAATGAGTCGGCTGGTCAATTCCGTGTCAGATCCATTGCCCGGCATGATCGGTCTGCCGGGGGGTGTAGTAATATTTTTATGCATTTTAGGGAGCGCATAAAATGTAGGTGTACGTGGATTTTTTACCAGAATTGATTCATATGTGTCTTTATCAATAACTCCCTGTAAGTGAGCCTGGGTAATGAGCTGTAAGAATTCTTCCTGGAATCTTGTGAAATTCTTCTATACCACTCTTTGTTGCGTACGATTTTAAGAAACATGTCTCTATATTGTTGTATGTCCATTAGCACTACATTGCCCCCCTTATCAGAGGGCTTTATAATGATATTGTCATTGGTACTTAGCTGGTACAGGGCTTCCTTCTGCTCTCTTGCTAGATTACTCTCCTGATATTTACGAATTTGTATCTGTTCTATCTCTTTGGTAACTTGTGTAACAAATGCCGCTACATTGGGATTAGTTTGTAGTGAAGGAAATTTATCGGATTTCTTTTTGAGTAATAAGGGGCTGCCCGGAGGAGGCATGGGGCGCCCTCAAGGAGCCACCCCCGGCGTGGCCCCGGAGAGCCCCACCACTTCCAAATCGATGGATAGCTGGGACTGACTCGTTGTCTCGTATGCCTCATTTTCACTCAGTAGATCCATCAGATCCTTGAGTGCCTGGAAATCTCGCACTTTAATTTTTTTCCACTGCTCCCTCTGTATTGGGTCATCCCCTCATTCTCTTCCTTTCCTCATTGAACAAAAACTTTTTTATCAGTTTCCTCCCAAAGAGGTTGATGTCTTTAATTATTTCAAAGGTATCGAGGTCCTGGGTGGGGCAAAAACTTAAGCCCAAACCCAAGACCTCTTTTTCAGTATCCAACAATATGTGTGAAGATAAATGAATGACGTTCAGTCTTGTGGCGGTTGCATCAACTTCGTTACGAAGGGGTTCAGGGTGGTTTGTATGTTTTTTGGAATTTGATAATTTGGTGTAATTGTGGGATTAGGGTGTTCTTCGTGATTGTCATTGCCCCCAAGAGGAGTGTTAGTTTTATTGGTATGTTTCTGTGTGGACGAGTTGCGGGAACCTTTTTGGGGTTTAGTGCTCCCACCTTGTGCCTCATGTGTGTACAGGGACGGTTGTGACTTATGTGCATTTGAGTGCGCTTGTTACTTGTGCCTTAGCATATTCATGTGAATCATGTTTGATCAGATGCTTCTTACCACTACCACCCAGTGATTGTGCTCCTTCACCATCCTTAGGTCTCTTCCGAAACTGACAGTGTCACCAATGGGTAGACTGGTTTCCCTGTGAAGTTAAAGACAAATTGGATACATTAGAACCATATTAAGTATTTGAGGAATCCGATTCTGCCCCCTCATTCTCCTGTGTCTGATGCCTAGGATGCCTGGGAAAGCATGTACATCTCATTCCGTTCATTGGCCATCCATATGCAGTATGGTTATTGAAGGACATTTAGTCCCTTGGTCCCTCAAGAACTTCTGTTCTTTTTTTGGATCGAGTCCATATTACATTTTTCCAGATATAGCTGAAGTTCCTTGTTTTTAGCCTCAAAATCGGAATGAGAAATTAAGGTTTGATGTTGTGTATATATTTGCTTGATTTCGTCATTTACTTCCCCCATCTCTTTCTGGTATTGGTCTAGTAAAATATTATTCATACGTAAAGTACAATTTTTGAGATTCTCTTCCCAGACCTCTTTGAGTTCTGAGGAGATGTTACAAATATTGGGGAATATCTGAACCCTTAGTCCTTTAGGGTTCAGACCTGCATCCCTATATCGTTCAAAAAATTTGATATGCCAATACAGACTTTACTTTTTTTCAAGGCTTCTCCTAAGTTTCTGAAGTTTTGGCTTTTTAATGTATTCCCCAATAAATACATGTGGTTTTATTATATCTGTGTTGTGTTATCTTGTGGTGTGCCCTTAAAGTTCACCAACATTGGGGTCATCCCCACCAGCTTTTCTCTTGTATATTTAGGATGGTGGCACACTCAGGAAAGCTTTCCTTTCTTTTATAATAAAAGTCCAATGTTAAAAAAGAAGCATATATTAATTTCCATATAATATTTACATTATTTCTATCTAAGGCTCCATTCACACTTGTACAACTCCAAAGTTGTGCTGACTTTTGAAGTGCAACTTTGATGCAACTTTGGATGGGTGCGACTTGGATATGACTTTGTCTTTGACCAGTGATAATGGACAACTGTTGCATTGTGTAACATTCAGGTACGACTTTCATGCAGTTTTTGAGGGTTAACATTGACGTCTATGGCCCTCAAGTTGCATGAAAGTCAGACCAAAGTAGTGCATGAGCTATTTGAAGTCACTGCAACTTTAAGTTGCACATATATGAATGGTTATCATTGAAAATATGGGGAATGACTTGCCATGTGACCTAGTTGTCCAAAGTTGCATTGCAAGTCACACAAGTGTGAATTGAGCCTAACTCATATTAATCTGCATGACATAGAGCCTTACTTTGTGAAGAATTCTACACATTCACTTCCTAAAACTTTGTGATATGTATTCACTATGTCCTGTGATTAGGCACTGCTGTGTCACACATTTCACAGAGCCTGCCTTCTGAACAGAGGTGCTAAGAGGTGGAGTTTCAGGAGGTGGAGTCATTACAGGATTCTCTGCTTGCCGGCAGCAAGGTATAATGGGACGTAATCGCCTTGAAATGGAAAGTAAACATCAGAGGAGAAGCTGCAAAGAAGTTGTAAACACATGACCAGTAGAGAGGCAGCAATCACAACATGAAACAAGATTTTTCAAATAAGCCTTTATTAGATTGTTAAAAATAACTATTATTTGTATTGTTATTACAATGCTGATGTTATAAATGAAAATGTATACAGTGACTATAGATCTCCCTAAAAACAGTATTTTGCAAAAACAAACATTTATTAAATTACGGCTTACCAATAATTACATTTAGTAGCTGCGTTATTTTTCTTTTTTAAGCTTTCCTTTTTTAACCACTTCATGCCCGTGCTATAGCCGAAAAATGGCTACAGCGCGGGCCTAAATTGCCAGGAAGCATGTCCTTGTAGATCCTCCCATGCTCGTACGTCCCCTGGGGGGCGTCGGCGGCACGCACTGTGATCATCAAGTCCTTGGGAATCGGTTGATCACAGAATGGAGTAAAGGGCCAATCCCGGCCCTTTACGACATGATCTGCTGTCAGCCAGTCAGTCATGACAGCTGATCACATGATATAAACAAGCCGGTAATGTTTTTGTTTTGTTTTTTTCCTCTCGCTGACAGTGGGAGGAGAAAAAATAAAGCAGATTGCCAGCTTTTGTAAGAGGGACATCAGTCCCTCACACAAACAGCCACTGCTGCTAAGCAGTGCCCACCAGTGCTACCTACCTGTGCCCACCAGTGTCAACTACCGGTGCCCACCAGTACTGCTAATCAGTGCCCACCAGTGCCACCTATCGATGCCCATCATTGCCACCTATGTGTGCTACTTCTCAGTGCCTTTCATTGCCACCTATCAGTTCCTCCTGTTCAGTGCCCACTAGTGCCGCCTATCAGTGCCCATCAGTGCAGCCTCATCAATGAAGGAGAATAATTACCTGTTTGCAAAATTTCATAACAAATGATTTTTTTTTCAAAATGGTCGGTCTTTTTTTGTTTGTTTAGAAAAAAATAAAAACCCCAGTGGTGATTAAATATCACCAAAAGAAAGCTCTATTTGTGTGAAAAAAATTATAAAAAATTAATACAGTATGGGTACAGTGTAGTATGGCCATGCAAATGTCAAAGCGTGACATCGCTGAAAGATGAAAATTGGCCTGGGCAGGAAGGGGGTATAAGTGCACAGTAAGCAAGTGGTTAATTCTGACCTGGTAATCTGGACAGTATATCTGTTGTTTTTAATAATAATCAGTTTTTATTTATGTGAAACCTTCCTTCCCAAAAGGAAAGAAAAACTGTTCGCTGTAATTACTGGACTTATAAAGTGATAGCTGGAGTTTGGCTTCAATTTGTTAATGTATCTAAATCTCTTCGTCCATCTAACACTTCCATCCTTTCAAACTGACAATGAGGTTGTCCAAAGGTGTCTTCTGCGCTCCTTCATCCAGAATGATGTGTTACTGGCCAGATCAGCAGGTGAAAACAGAAGGAAAAAAAGCCTAAATAAAGAAAACCAATGCAGCCACCACATCTAATGATTAGTGAGCTGCAATATATTACATTTTTGGTTTTGGGTTTATTACCACTTTATTTCAATAGTATTTATTGACATTGTAAATTGTACAGAGAATACAGTAAATCAAAATTACCATAAAGATACCAAAGGTACCATAGAAATTATCAAAAAAAACTGTAAAAGAGACAAAGAATCATCCAAACATTAACCCATGAGATGGGACCTGAAGGGACTGGTGGGGGGTTTGTAAACCTAAGGAATCAGGCTAGACCTAGGGCCACAGTCAAGCTGTGACCCTGGTCAGCCAATCCTCTCTCTCCCCGACCCCCTAAATACCAAGGGCTGTTCCAAACTGGAACCACAGAGGTCCTCACCCTGCATCCGCCTAGCTGGGTGAGTTCTTATGATGTGAAATAGTGCTACAGATTTAATGACCGGCTGGCCAATCAAAGTGGTTACAGGTACCATCCGACCAGTAATGATTTGAGAAGCTATAGTAGATTACTGGGGGGGGGGGGGGGGGTTGCAAGATCCAGACACCCATTCTAACAATTAAGCGGACTGGGAGAGGTAAGAACCCTCCCATGGGGTCAAAGTTCTCTCACAGTCCGGTGCTAGAAGAGCCCCTGGCAGCAAAACAACACATAAGCAATTGCAAACCTTAAGTGCCTCTAGAGATCGATTTAGAGCAATCAGAAACTAATATTACAGTCTAACAAAACAAGAGAAAAGAGAGCGGGGTAAGAAAAGAAGATGAGAGTTGACAGGAAAGGCAAATTAGGGTGCAGGCTCCTTCGTGGGCCCCAAGCGCGGGGGCAGAGTGACCGTGGGTGCTAGGGATTCAGTGGGTGCTTACAACCTGGAGAAAAATAAGATGCTACCCGTTACCCAATAATGATACCCCCATGCATCGGGCCAATGGTTCCCTGATTTTATCGAATTGAGGCGATGTATTCAGGAGCTTATGAGAGATTTTTTCTTGGACCATGATCCAGGAAATCTTTTGTTTTGCCTGGTGGAATGAGACCGTAGAAGTCTTCCACGCCCGTGAGATTGTTATTTTAGCCCCTATGAGGATGAAGAGAATAAGAGACCGGGAAGCTTTATTGCAGCCAGGAACCAGTTGGTTCAGGAGAGATATTGCAGGGTCTTGCGAAACCTACCTGTAACTTTGCAGATCATGTGGAATATTTTATTCCAATAGGTCCGTATCTTGGGACAGGTCCAAAAGACATGGAGAATGGTCCCGAAGCTCTCGCACCCCCTGAAGCAGAGGGGGGACGCTTAGGGAAAATACTTTGAGAGGCCAGTAGGTACCAAATACCATCGGGTCATAACCTTTAGGCTGGCCTCCCTAAGTATTGTATTGTGGACCCCTTTACATGATCTTTGGAGGTTAGAATGCCAGGTGTCCATGTCCCATTCAATATCGAGGTCTCGTTCCTAGCCCAGCATAAAAGGAGCTTTTTCAGTCGGCTCTGTGAGTGAGGAGTAGATTAGGGAAATGCCTCCTCTCGTATACCTGGCTGAGGAACACCATTGTTCGTAGGGTGTAATGGTCAGAGGGTTTGGTGAGGTTGCCTTAATAGAATATAGAAAATGGACAATCTGGTAGTAGCGAAACCGCTCTTCGGGAGGCAGCTCAAGCTCCCTCAAACAGTGCTGAAGTGGGAGGGGACCGTTTGCATTGAAGAATTGCCCAATACGATACAGTCCTTTCTGAGCCCACCACTTAAAGGCTGTTATGTTCATACCTGGAGGGAAAAGAGAGTCATGAAAGAGATGGGAAAGGGGGAGCCAGGGTGAAGTCAATTTGTTCGTTTTACGTAGGGAATAGCACAAAGCAATGGAATAGGAAAATGAAGGGGACATAGTTGTCTAGATTTGGGGGGCCTCCATATCAGAAAATCTATAGTATTAGTGGGGATGGATTGTCTCTCCATATTTATCCAGTCGGCCTTAGCTCCTGTGGTGTAAATAGTGGAAATCTGTTTTAGCTGGGCCGCATGGTAATAATACCAAAGGTTAGGAAGCCCCAGGCCTCCCCTGGATTTAGGTCGATAAAGGGTGTGTTTAGAGAAGCGGTGACCAGATTTCCCCCAGACGAACCGGTTAACTCCGGCTTGTAACTTGGCCAATTGGCTATTCAGCACAGGGATGGGTAGTGAGCGGAACAAGTATAAAATGCATGGCAGAAGTGTCATCTTTATAGCGTTGATTTGGCCTAGCCAGGACATTTTGTGCTGGGCCCATTGGGACAGGTTTCCTAAAGTAAGTTTCCTGAATAGAGTAGGATAATTATATTTGTAAAGCAAATCGATTGACGGGGTAAGCTGGATACCCAGATAGGGAATGGAGGTGGTCTTCCAGCTGAAGGAAAAGCGCTCCCTCAGAAGGTCTACTTCCCGCTATGGGGTGGATATGTTTAGGGCTAATGTTTTGGACATGTTGGCCTTAAGACCAGAGACTTCCCCGAACTCTGAAAGGAGGCTGAATATATTAGGGGTAGATATTAGGGGGTTAGTTATACATAGAACAACATCGTCCACAAAGAGCGCACACTTATGAGTAAATGGGCCGCAACATACTCCATGTATGTTTTGGTTGTTCCGAATCCCCATTGCCAGGATTTCAATAACTAATGCAAATAGTAATGGGGATAGTGGACATCCTTGTCTTGTTCCTCTTGCTATGGGCAAGAGTTCAGAGTAGTGTCCACATAATTTGATCCTGGCCATCAGGAGGGAATATAGTGATTTCAAAGTGTTAAGGAAATTGTGTCCAAAGCCCCATTTTTCAATGACCACAAATAGGAATAACCATGGTACAGTATCAAAGGCCTTCTGTAGGTCTAAGGAGAGCAAAAAGCCCTCTTGGGGGTCCCACCATCCCAACCTGATCTCAAAAGGGTGATAATATTGGCCACCCTCCTAACCTGATCCGGTCCCTGCCTTCCTGGGATGAAACTGACCTGGTCTTTATGCACATAGGAGCCTATGAAGCTGGCCAGCCTGTTCAAAAGTATTTTGGTCATGATTTTCAGATCCACATTAATCAGAGCTATAGGCCTATAGTTGCTAACTTTGCTGGGGTCTTTCTCTGGTTTTGGAATAACTGAGATGAAGGCCAGGTTGGCGTTGATTTCAATAGATTTTCCTTTCTGCAGAGAATTATAGAACCGGACCAGGTAGGGAGAGAGAACCTTTTGAAAAGTTTTGTAGTATGGGGAGGAGAATCCATCTGGCCTTGGGGCAGAACCGTTACGTACCTTTTTGATTACCTCTTTGACCTCAGTCTCCAAAAAAGGAGACTCTAAAGCATCCCGGTGGGCAGCAGAGAGGGTAGGAATGGTGGTCTTACGAAGGAATTCCACCAGATATTGAGGCAAATCCAGGTCCTTCTTAGAGTATAAGCACTTATAAAACTCAAGAAAGGTGTCTAAAATCTTTTTGAGATTCTGGGACAGGTGTCCTGATGGGGTATTAATTTTAGGCATGGAGTATGAGCGTACCCTAGGGGACAATTTATGAGCAAGGGAGGGGCCAATTTGTTCGTATGATAAGTAACTATGTCTTTTAGCCCATGCTGCCTGCTTTTCAGAGTTTGAGGTGAGGGCCAGGCTTAAGGCTAATCTGGCAGCATCTAACGAAGCCAAGGAGAGGGCAGTGGGGTTTCTTTTATGCTGTTTGCTGGCTAAGCGAAATTGCTTTTCAAGGTTTAATATGTCTGCTTGGTGTTCCCGTTTAAGGCGAGACGACAACTGAATGATCTTTCCTCTCAAAACCGCCTTATGGGCACCCCACAAAGTCTCTGGGGTGGTCCCATCCGTATCATTCAGTAGAAAGTATTCATGTAGCTCCTTTTCAAGGAGCGTACAGTGGACCGGGTTTAAAAGGATGGATTCATTCAGTCTCCAGGGTTGCGGACCGCTGGAGGGGGGAGCCCCCTCGAAATGCAGTAAGACTAAGGAGTAGTCTGACCAGGGGATATTCACCCATTTGGCAAGATGAATAGAGGGTGTGGGGACAAATATGTGATCTATTATGGCATGTGTCCCGTGTGGTGCAGAGAAGTGGGTGTAGTCCCTTGTAGACGTATTCAGTTCCCTCCAGGTATCGATTAAACCTAGGGAGGGCAGGAGCCGAGCTATATGCAGGCTCTGCTTTGGAGGTTTCCTGAACCGGTGGGGCCCTTTGGAGCTTTTGTCCCTAATTTGATCAAACATTATGTTGGAGTCACCTCCCATTATGATCCTCCCTTCAAAATGTGGAGCTAGGAAGTTTAGCATTGACGAGAAGAAAGAAGCTTGTCTGTGGTTGGGGGCATAATAAGAGACAAGGGTGTATAGGGACCCATAGATGAGCCCTTTAACAAGGACAAATCTTCCTTCTTTATCTTTGATGGTCTGGCTATGAATGAAGGGAACCCTTTTAGAGAGAAGGATCACTACTCCCCTTTTCTTAACTTCCTCCTTGGCCATGTAGAAAGTGGGGTATTTATGATGAATATGGGGTGGATCATAACTATTTGGAAAGTGCGTTTCTTGGATAAAGAGAATATCGTACCCTCTACAGTTATAGAAGTCAAAGACTTTATGTCTTTTGCTCGGGGAGTTCAACCCCTGAACGTTGTGTGAGGCGATCTTAAAGGTCGCCGTAGGGCGGGTGTCCTCAGCCATGGGAGAGGGGGATGAGCATCGCCTTTGGGGTAACAGGACTTACCTCCTTAGCTCGGAACAAGACCTCGAGCCCAAACGAGTCAGGATTTCGGGATTCAAGAACCAAGGGGGAGCCTGCAACAGAGAAGAGATTCGTTGGACAGAAGACGAAGAGATAAGATAGAAAAAGATAGACAAGGAGATCATGGAGGAGGAGAGGGGCATCGGCATGAAATAGTCCCGAGGGCCACGCGGGTAGGGTGGAGCCTGTCCAACCCTTACCCAGGGCTCTAGACAAACCAGAGCCCTGTAAGTAGGCAGCTCCGAAACAAGAGCCTTGACTGAGCTACCCAGGGCAGTGAGTACTCCCGGGTTCCTACAGTAGGAGTGGCACATTGTCTCTCCCCGGCCGGAAAGACCCTTGTATTGAAGTAATAAAGGATAGAGAGTCCATCCAATCATGATGAGAAGCATGTCTATAAGATATCCTAGACATAAAATGCACTGAGGGGACTTTCTTCAACAGTAACTCAACCATATGAGACTGTCTAACAAAAATAAACATGACATGGAGGCCCTTTTTGGGTACACATAGGAGGGTTAAAGAGGATACCAGCATGATCCCCTCCCCACCCCCCATAGAGGATCAGCCGGCCCTATTTCACCGCGGAAGAGAACAAAGAGGGGCAAACAGTTCGTAGCGAAGGGACCACCAGTTCTTGGATCCAGTAGGAGATCAGTCATATTTTAGGGGTAAGGAGGCCATCCTGAAGGGGTCTAGGCCATTTGTGTCTGGGTTTTTAAGTGGCGTATGCCGGGGTCCCCTTGGGGTAAGGGGGAAGGTTCTCAAAATGGGCAAACCCAGTATAGGTCAAGGGCACTCTCTCTATAAGATAAGCGAGAGCCAGCTAGGGTAACAAGGTACACAATGGAGTATCAAAAGACAGTTCACCCAGGGAATTCCAAATAGTGAAAATCTTGGATAGGGAGTTCCCCCGCGTCTGCCTCAGGGTGGGATGGAGTCACGGATCCTCTTCGATTTTTGTTTTTGCCAGACCGGATTTAGGGGGCTCCTGGGGGGTGGGCATTTGGAAGAACTCTGATGGGGCCAGATTGTTGTGGGGGCAGTTCCTGGGAAATAAAGCCTAAGTGGAGTAAGAGCTTCTCCCCATCCAGCAGGTTGGTAAAGGAATAAGTCTTGTTTTTGTGTTGGAAGGACAGGCAGAATGGTAATAACCACCAGTATTTTATATTCTTTTGAGTAAGAATCGTTAGAAGAGGTTTGAGGGATTGCCTTTTCTGGATGGTGGTTGGCAAAATATCTGTGAATATTTGCACAGGATGACCCTGAATGTTGATGGACTCAGCATTGCGGGACCTTCTCATAATCTCTTCTTTAATGCCATAATGGTTCGGCTTTATGACTATGTCCCTTGGCAGGCCGTCTTGGCGCGGTGGTTGCAGAGCTCTATGAGCCCTGTCTAATTCAAGCTTTTGGTTAGCGATGTCTGGTATTAAGCTTTTAATAAGTGCTGTAACTGCTCCATTAACATCTGTAACCGACGCTGGGAGGCCTCTAATTTGAATATTTGCCCTCCGGCTCCTATTCTCTAAGTCGTCAATTTTCGCTAGGGCGGAATAAAGTTGGTCCTGTAAGGTGTGGATGCAGGCAGTGTTCTGATTTGCATGGGCTATCATGTTGTCAACCGCCTGTTCTATAGTATCCCTTTGCGCCCCTTTGCAGGTCTGCCTTGATAGAAGAAGTTATCTGTGTGGCTGTTTGCGCAAGGCTAGAGGCCAGCATTTCCAAAAACATTTGGAGGAGAAAATGTAATTCTGGTTGATTATGTTGTGGCTGAGGGGTGGCTTGTGAGCTGGCTAGAAGACCGATTGGGGTATTAAGGGATGGGGAGTTTAGCATGGGAGGGTTCAGCATAGGAGAGTTCAACATTTCCTCCATTGTCCTCCCAAGGAGCGATTTGGTGGAACACGGGGATAGTAGTTGGCTTGTCACAGTACTCACAGTACTCCAAGATGAGTCTATGTGGGGGGCTGGGGTGAAGGTGGGTCAGCAATGGATTCTTCCAAGGCAGCCACTGCAGTACATGGAGTGGGGGCAGTTACCATCTTAGCAGACTCGGGTGGTTGGTCCTCAAATAAGAGCTGGCGGTGAACCTTTTTTTTACTTCGGGACCCAGACATCCAGCGTGTCACCCCGAAATGTCTGAGTAATGGGCCTGCAGGCGGGAGGGTACCCCCTGGGATAAATGCAATCCGGGGCTTTAGGCCAGAGACGTTACCTCCCCTGAGTGTCAAGATTGAGATATGGGCCCTTGAATATTAGTAAGTCCCATTCTTAGGGCACCTGAATGGGTCCTTGTGTTGTCCCTCTGATTGTTGTGACCGAGGGCGGCTCCGCATCTGGCAGATTGCAGTACAGCGCGTAGGCCCAAGTCGCGGCCTATGATAGACGGCCTATGCCGGACGCGGGGAATGCGAAGGCCCCTTTGCGGACGTGCACGATCGGGGGTGATCGAACCGGATGCCCCCCTTAGGATGTGGTACAAGAGGACCCCGCAAAGCCTCTAAGGCCTTTTGTTGGGAAGGGCTCCTTTTCCAGGAGAAAATGCCAGACTGGAGAGCGGCTTGAAGGCCCCAGCCGCAGCCTCGCGTAAGCGGTCTGGGCCGGGAGCGAGTCTCATGGGGCTGTGGTCGGGTCCTGGCGCTCCCGAAGTTGCCCCCGTGGCTGCCTCATCCCTTAGGGAGGTCTTTGGCTGTGATTCTCGTCTGCTGCGCTCCTTGCTGGGGGCTGACAGGCCGAGGAGAGACGGAGGTCCAGAGTTAAGCGGCCATTCCGGATGCTCCGCACATGCGCACTCCTCCTTGGGGGTTAAAAGCACCCCGCTAGCGGCTGAAAAGCGCAGCTAAAGCGACGATAAAGCACCGCTAAAACTAGCTGTGCTTTACCGCTACCGCGGCCGTAGTCCCAGTGTGATAGCAGCCTTATTATAGACAAATAAATAATTTGCCACATCCTCTTAACAACACAAAAATATGTGGTGTAAAAAAAAAACAAAAGCAAAAGGCAAAAAAAATAGATGAGGGCCTAGATCACACTTACGTTTTCTTATTAACTTTGTTAATTTAACCCTTATTCATGTAAATCTTGCCTCACCATGACATACACTTAAAGTATTTTTACAGGTTCAAGATTTTTTACCTTAATGCATTCTATGCATTAAAGTAAAAAACCTTCTGGGTGCAGCTCCCCCCCCCCCAGCCTCCTCTTATAATTACCTGATTCCCATCTTGATCCAGTGATGTGTACAGCGATGTGAGGCAGCGGCTCTCCTGGGTTTTCTCTCTCCTCATTGGTTCACACAGTCAATCACAGCCAGTAAACCAATGAGGAGAGATGGGGGAGGGAGGCCGAGCCACGCTGTGTGTGTTAATGAACAATGTCCATTGACATGAGTGCAGCTTCGGAGCAAGCCTGCTCGAGTGCCCCCATAACAAGAGGCTTCTAATGGGGGCACTCGGCAGGTGTAAGGAGCCAGGCCTGCTGGCGGGGGACCCAAAATGATGAGCATTGGGGCTGTTCTGTGCAAAACCATTGAACAGAACAGGGGTGTATAACACATTTTTTATTAAAAAAAAAAAATCCTTTAGAATCACTTTAAGGTTGGGTTCACATCTTATGCCGATGCGGCTCCCAGTACGTGTCCAGTGCATCCCTGTTAGCCATTTCAGGTCCGATTTCAGCCTGAATTTTGGGCTGAATTCGGGCCTGAAACAGACCAAAAGATGCACAGTACTCCTGTGCAAATTTTCACTGGAGCTGCAGCGGAGATGTGTGAACTGCCTCCATAGAGAGCCGTCTAAAATCTCCTGCTGTTGCCAATTGGATGCGGGAACCCAGTGTGAACCCAGGCTAAATCTGACCCAAACCCAAACTTTACAAGGTTGGCCACACACTGATGATATAATTCCATTATATCAGGTTTATTTAAGGTTCCCTGAGGTGTTCACCCTGATAAGGCCTAGTTGTTCACCTATCAGGGTAAAACAAGCATATCTCCCAGACTCTTAAGCCCCATACACATGATCAGAATAGTGATCGTATGATAATCTGATCGTTAGTAGACAGCTTTCATCCAAAAATTTTCCGAAGGGATAAACACAAAAACTTTTCTCATACGATATTAGATCATACGATTTTTGTTTAATCAGTACAGTTTTTGTCCTAAAATACAATATAAATACATTACATCACTTCCAAATTTTTATTCTGTTGAATGAGAATTTTCATACTTCAGTATCCTATTTGTTTTCAATATGGAACTAGCATGCAAAAAAAAAAAAGGACAATCTTTTGTCTGATAATCTCATTGTGTGTACTAGGCTTTTGCCCTCTTTGCTGTCACATTTGGGTGGAGTCCTATTATCTTATCACAGGCTCCGTTTGTAAAATCCTCTGTTTACCTAAAATGTCCTTAATCATTTTCCAGTGTGATCCAAATTTAATAGTAAACCTCACTGGTTGTGCTACCTGATTTTTATAATAAGCAGATATGTGGGTTTATTTAATCAGCTCAGTAATATCAGTGTAAAGCACATGCTGGAGGCCTGTCCAGGTATTTTTATGTGAATATCACCATTGTTTAAATCCATGGTTAATGTAATGGGGAGGGCAGATATACTGTATAAATAAATGAGGGTTATGATTAAAAAAATTAAATACAAAAGAGGGAGAGTGCAATCTATATACTGTACACATACAGTATCTCACAAAAGTGAGTACACCCTCACATTTTTGTAAATATTTTATTCTATTTTTTCATGTGACAACACTAAAGAAATTATACTTTTCTACAATGTAAAGTAGTGAGTGTACAGCTTGTATAACAGTGTAAATTTGCTGTCCTCTCAAAATAACTCAACACACAGCCATTAATGTCTAAACTGATGGTAACAAAAGTAAGTACACCCCTAAGTGAAAATGTCCAAATTGCACCCAATTAGCCAAATTCCCTCCCCGGTGTCATGTGACTCGTTAATGTCACAAGGTCTCAGGTATGAATGGGGAGCAGGTGTGTTAAATTTGGTGTTATCGCTTTCACTCTTTCATACTCATCACTGGAAGCTTAACCATCTCCCACCCGGCCACTGTATATATACGGCCGAGTGGGAGCTTCCCTGTTCTGACAGGACGTGTATACACGTCCTGCAGAATGGAGCTCGCATCGTGGCCACGCGGCGCGCTGCGGCTGGATCCTGTGATCATTATGATCATAGGATCCAGCTGAGCAGAGATCGGGATACGGGCGCAGTGACTCGCCCTCCCGATCATGTGACGGCTGTGTCCAATCACAGCCATCACATTGTAAACAGAGACGAAAGTCTCTGTGACAGTTCTCCCCCCGCCGAGCTCAGTGAGAGCTCAGTGCAGGGGGGGGGGGGGAATCTGCAGCAATATGACAGCTCTCTGCATGATGAGGATTTCATGCAAAAAGCTGTCACAGATCGCCCCCACACAGTGCACCAAGCACACTGGTACCCCTGTCCCCATACACATAAGTGTCCCCATAAAACAGTCCCCAAAACATCTGTATGACCCCAATCACATCTGTCACCATACACAAAACATCTGTCACAGTCCCCAAACATCTGTATGTCCCTGTCAAATCTGTCACAGTTCCCAAACATCTGTATGTCCCTGTCACATCTGTCACCATACACAAAACATCTGTATGTCCCCGTCACATCTGTCACAGTCCCCGTCACATCTGTTACCATACACAAAACATCTGTATGTCCCCGTCACATCTGTCTGTCCGCCAACACCAAATAAACTCCAATTTGGGTTATTTTTACCAAAGAAATGTAGCAGTATGATTTTTGGTCAAAATTTATGAAGAGAAATTACTTATTTGCAAAATTTTATAACAGAAACAAAGAAAAATGCATTGTTTTTGAAAATTTTCAGTCTTTGTTTAATTTATAGCGCAAAAAATAAAAAACCCAGGGGTGATTAAATACCACCAAAAGAAAACTCTATTTGTGTGAAAAAAATGATAAAAATTTCATATGGGTACAGTGTCGAATGACCGCGCAATTGTCATTCAAACTGCAACAGCACTGAAAGCTGAAAATTGGTCCGGGAAGGAAGGGGGTTTAAGTGCCCGGAATTGAAGTGGTAAACAAAGCACCTCATGGCAAAGAACTCTCTGAGGATCTGAAAAAACAGAATTGTTGCTCTACATAAAGATGGCCTAGGCTATAAGAAGATTGTCAAGACCCTGAAACTGAGTTGCAGCATGGTGGTCAAGACCATACAGCGGTTTAACAGGACAGGTTCAACTCAGAACAGGCCTTGCCATGGTCACCCAAAGAAGTTGAATGCATGTGCCTAATGTCATATCCAGAGATTGTCTTTTGGCAAATAGACATATGAGTGCTGCCAGCATTGCTGTAGAGGTTGAAGGGGTCGGGGGTCAGCCTGTCAGTGCTCAGACCATATGCCGCACACTGCATCAAATTGGTCTGCATGGCTGTCATGCCAGAAGGAAGCCTCTTCTAAAGATGATGCTCAGGAAAGCCTGCAAACAGTTTGCTGAAGACAAGCAGTAAGTAAGGACATGGATTACTCTTGTCTTTTGTACCACTTTATTCCTTTTTTGGTGAATGGGTAGGGGTACAATGTATCCCATACCTATTCACATAGGGGGGTCGGGATGTGGGGGCTCCCTTATTAAAGGGGGCTTCCAGATTCTGATAAGCCCCCTGTCCACAGACCCCCACAACCACAGGCAAGAGTTGTGGGGATGAGGCCCTTCTCCCCATCAACAAGGGGACAAGGTGCTTTGGGGGTGACCTCAAAGCATCATCCCCATGTTGAGGGCATGTGGCCTGGTATGGTTTGGAGGGGGGCGCTCGCTCATCCCCACTCCCTCCTGACATGCCAGGGCTGTGTGCTCGGATAAGGGTCTGGCTTGGATTTGGGGGGGACATCATTTTTTTTTAAAAAAATGGTGTGGGTTCCCCTTAAAATCCATACCAGACCTTAAGGGCTTGGTTTGGATTTTGGGGGGACCCCCACGTCAATTTTTTTTTTTAAATGGTGTGGGGTTCCCCTTAAAATCCATACCAGACCTGAAGGGCCTGGAACGGACTTTGGGGGGGACCCCTACACATTTTTATTTTATTTTTGGTGGGGTTCCCCTTAAAATACATACCAGACCTGAAGGGTCTGTTAAAGACTTTGGGGGGAACCGTACGCAATTTTTTAAAAAAACATTCAGAGCGGGGTACGCCTTAAAATCCATAACAGACCTGAAGGGCCTGGTATGGACTGGGGGGGCTGGGCAACGCAATGCTTTTTCAGTGATTTTATCTATATTGCCGGGAATCGGCAATACCTTACAGCCACTATAATAACTGACAATTTTTCCTTTGGAAATGTAATTTTCCTCTGGCTATGTTCTAAACATCACAGAAGTGCACCCTTTTACAGGCAGACTAAGGGGACCCGCCAGGTATCATATTTAAAGGAACATTTCATTTTTATTGTTTCACTTTAAGCATTATTAAAATGACTGCTCCTGAAAAAAGTATTGTTTTAAAAACTTTTTTTTTTGCATTGATGCATGTCCCCTAATGCAGGACCCGGGTCCCCATACACTTTTTAGGGCAATGGCTTGCATATAAGCCTTTAAAGTGAGCATGTTTGATTTTCCATTTTTTGCCTGTTCGCAAGTTCTGGTGTGAACCGAACCGGAGGATGTTCCCCGATGAATTCAGCTGGCACAAGAAAGATATCCACGGGATCTCTAGTTCATATATATATATATCAAAGGTGCGGCGCAATAAAAACTAAGATGAAGATACATCCATAATAACATGCAAAAATATTACTGCACAGAGTCCAAAGCACAAAGATCAAGGTGCACAAACAGTCCCAGCAGGTCAGAGATGGAAGAAAAAATGATCCGTGAATCAGCAGAAGAATCATAAAACCACTACTGTTGTGCGTCCTTCACCACAGATATCACTCCCTTCGCTCACCTCCAGATAGTGACCCCTTTTACCCTCTAGCCCGGGTCAGGCTGCAATCGCTAGGGGAAACAGATCCGCTTACACTGCAGCTCACCCACAGTAGGGAGGTATTCAGATATATCATAGGAAGTGAATAGAAGAGACAGATCTAAGTGCTCACTGTGTAAAATCTTTCCAGTTTATTCAGTGCATACTCACAAGATCAGCATTGTAAAAAAGCAGGGTCTTAAACATAAGTGTTGAACATTGTAAACATTCAGCACATACTCGTTGCACAGCCGTGGGTGTTTGCCAGAGTGCAGCCTAGCCCCCGTATATGTTATGTTGTCTCAACTTCCTCAGCGGAGTGGTGCTTGTGCGTCACTCATCGGCAATATGTATCCCGGTTGTCGCCATGGTGATACTCCTACTACTACAGAAGCAGTGACTGTCCATAAGCTCAGGCTGAGTGAGGGAGACCAGCTCCTCAAAAACACACTCACTCATGCAGAAAAACGGCTTAATAACAAGTCTTAGCTTCTCCCCTAACAGGATCAGCTTAAAACGGCCTGGTAAAAAGTGCAAAACTCATTAAGATAATTAAATGTGGCAGTCAGGTGGCATGCAGATCTCTCCACTGCCACCTAGACTTAGGGTCCTTCGAACAATACATCAAAAGTAAATTTGTAACCAGACGTTTAAGGTGGGATGTTCCCCTGGTGGATGGATTGTTGGATGACGCATCCTGCCAAGAATGGTTTGAGTTTTTTAATAGTGAGGGTTTAGAGCTCTTAGATTTCCTACTAAAGGAAACGGAAACAAAAAAAGCTCAAATTATTAGATAAACAAATCTTAGAGATTAAGGCACTCATTGAACCTAAACAATCTTCCTCTGAGTTCATTAAGCTCTCGGGAGAATTAAAAACTAAGTTGTCTAAATGGGATAGGGATTCCCAGAATAAAAAGAAGGGCAAGTTTTTGAGAGATTTGGGAACTTTTCCCAGAATTAAGTATTTAAATGGCAATCCAATGTCGGTAATTCAGAACCTGCTACTATCTCTAATGATAGAGAACCAGTCAAGGAGTCATCCAATAGGGATATTTCAGTCCCTAGACCGGTTACCCCTGGGGACATGAATATTCAACAGGGCCAGAAGGCTTTCAAACCAAGAGGTAGAGGCAACCGCAATAGGGGAGGGAGGGGTAGAGGGTCATTCAATTTTCAGACCCTTACCCTCCACAGTGGAATGATGGAAGTCACCCTCGTGGTGGGTCTAACTCTTATCAAAGGAGGAGAGGAGAACATTACCAACACCACCCTCAAAATGTAGGTTGGAATGATAACTATTATCTGGAAACTCCGATCTTGACGGCCAATTGGTTTGCCCCGCTTCATAGGGGAGATTATAAGGACAATTTTTTAGGGAATCCCAACGCCCATTGGGGGGACCCGTCGAGTTACACCCCCTCATTTGTTTTTTGATTTTTGCCTGTGCTTACTGCTATTGTTACCAGGTCTTTCTGTGGACTATGCAGTGGTTTTCAACCTCAGTCCTCAAGTACCCCCAACGGGCCATGTTTTCAGGTTTTCCTTTACTTTGCAGAGCTGCTTTAAATCAATATCAATGATATGGTATTGATAAGAGTTATTTTATATAAGGGAAGTTCCCAAAACATGGCCGTTGGGGGTACTTGAGGACTGAGGTTGAGAACCACTGGTTAACAGAACACCTTTTTTAGGTTATAGAAAAAGACAGGTGAATGTCTTCTGTAGCCTGTTTTTTCATAGATAGAGCATGGTGAATGATCATCACCATTCTAGGACAGTAATTGTGTTACTGGCAGGATTAATAGGTAAAAAGGTAAGAGCTTGAAAGAAGTAAACTATTGCAGCCACCAAATATAAGAAAAATAAACAAGGGCACAACTCTGGGTGCAGCATTAAAAACATAAGGATTTTGGGGGGGCGTGACCTGACATGGAAGGAGATGGAAGCAGCCTGCTGAGCTCCTGCTAATCCGCCGCCATCCAGCGCTTTGATTGCTTGGTGAGTTCACCCAAAGCTTATCCTCAATCCCTGTACCTTTGGATATACATTTAGGAGGAAATTGAGGCCACAGCCGAGCAGTATAACACACAATTGTGGCCTAGATCGCTCGGAGCTCGGCCGGTGGCATCCCGCTCAATTATCACCCCATCTGCACCGTTCAGCAAACCATCTAGCATCTGCCCAGAGACCCTGATCACCACACTGTGCCTGGCCCAAGTTTGCAGCATTTCAAGTATAGCGGTGGCGCCGAGTACGGGAGCTGCCCGAAATTTAGCCCCCGGCTTCAGTGAGGCCTCCACGGCCGCCATATTGGGACTCCCGGTGGCAGGCCTCAGGCTTCCTACACTACCAGCAGAGATCCAGAAACACAAGAGACCCTAACTAAAGAGTGGAGGGACACTGCTTAAGTCTGTGGGACATTTATATATATATATTACAAGGCAACATTCCAGGATTCCCCATACGGCGGCCATATTGGTACACCCAGGGTTCCCTTGAGAATACTTCTATCCTTCAACGTTACCGCCTGGCCAGCCTGCACTGCATAGCATTGGAGCTCAGCCTCCTCACAGCTCTGAATCTAACAACCCACCTTAAGAAAGCAGGGAATGCTATGTGGAAACTGGACACCTAATGACCTATGAAATAGCCCCAACTATAGAAAGCCCAGGAAATCACTACATTTACCTGGAAAATCATCCCACTCTCTAGTCTTTGAACCCTACAATCCAAAGAACTCATCTTAAATCAATCTGAACCTGCCGGCTGAAACCTTATTGCGCCCAGTAATCCACAGGTCAAAGGTGTATCGTAAGGGACGAAAGAATTCCACCCAACAATCTAAGTCTCGACACTCCTCCGACTCGAGGTTACGATACGTCACGTCCGACCGGTCCGCCATTGCAACTTCCTATCTTCATAAGAGTTCCCTTGGGACCCACATGGTTATACCGGCGGCATACCCCTTAGGACCTTACAACGGAACATTATATATATATATTTACAGGGTGTCTGAATTCGTCACAGGGAGGTG
>BLSH010383959.1:360794-382255 GCA_018402905.1 Glandirana rugosa | reverse complement strand
TTCCCTACGCTCTCTATTACACTGTTTTCGGGACGAGGATCAGTTCTACCGAGTGTGGTCTTTCTAGTCCCCGAAAGAGGACAGGTGCCTACGCCTCTTCCGGAAACTATCTCAAAGTACCCTAAAGTACGATCGGTGGTCAGATGTGTATCCTGAGGGACGGACCTACAACCGTACCTATCGCAGGGAGATATCCTTGGGGAGCGTTTTGAGTTTTAATTACCCCGAAACAGGCTTTTTCAAGGTTAATACTTACCGTGGTCTGTCCCCACAGGTGACAGTGGGGACGAAAAGTAAAACTGAGACCTTGGCAAGTAATCTTCCCAGTTGCGGTTAGGACTATATTTCCCGAAGCCCCCCTACCCGAAGCCCTTTATATCAGGATTGGCGTTGACCCTTCTAATGAACGGTTCCAGAGTCAAAATGAAAAGCAGGGGTGACAGTGGACACCCCTGTCTGGTGCCATTCATAATTGGAACTTTTTCGGACAAAGCCCCATTAATTTTGAGTTTTGCGAGGGGTTCCTATAGAGGGACGCTATCCATGCCAACATCCAGGCAGGGAGTCCTATGTGTAGACTGGTGGCTAGCATGAAATCCCATGAAACTCTATCAAAGGCCTTCTCCGCATCCGTGGACAGGAGAAAGCCCCTGATCTTTCTGGTGTGAGCCATCTTGACTAGGAGCAGGGCTTTTGTCACATTATCTCTCGCATCCCTTCCCGGCATAAAGCCCACCTGCTCCCGTCCTATCACCTTATCCAATAAGGGTCTCAGCCTCGTGGCTAGGACCTTCATGAATAACTTAAGGTCCAGGTTGAGTAGGGAGATTGGTCTGTAGCTGGTACAGCTAACCATAATGAACTCTGATAGAAAGTCGGGGGATGTTCTTTTGGAATCAGGTAGGGAGTTCAAGGCCCCGGCCAGCGGTGTCGTCAGGATATCCATAAAGGTCCTATAGTAAATGGCTGTGAACCCATCTGGGTCTGGGCTTTTCCCGGGTTTCATGTCACGGATTGCTCTAGTTATTTCTGTTTCAGTGATTGGGTCCTCAAGACTAGCGGTATCAGTCAAGTTTAAAACAGGCATCCCACTCCTCTGCAGATAGTCCTGAATTACTTCAGACCTGTCACCCTGTAAACCTGCCGGTCTGTGTTGGGGCGTCAGATTATAAAGCTTAGTGTAGAATGCGTGAAAGTGTTTCGCAATTGCGTCTGTAGTAACGTCTAGTTTGCCGTCGGATCGTCTGATGCCTTTGATTGTATTGGAGGACATAGTATCTTTTAAAGCTCTATTTAGCAATTTTTATCCAATCAAATTGGGTGGATGTTTTTTTCAGGCTTTTAAATTCCTTAGTTAAATTCCTTAGCAGATAGCTACCATAACCCCGGTATTGTTTTTTTCAGCGGGCAGTCTGCTTTCAGATAAAAGTGGTCTCTGTGGAAGATTTGCCACAAGATCACTTATCAGGGAGGCCCCCCTCCCGCCACTTTCCGGTTATCTCCACTGCTTACCGGATCCGTCGGTAGCAGCGGAGACGATTGGGTCAGCTCCCCTCACTGCCTGGATGCCAAGTGATGGCAAGGTGGTGCCCGCTTGGCTCCATGGCATTGAAGGCCGGAAGCGACGTCAAGGGTCACTTGCGTCTAATGCTGTTAAAAGAGACATTTTTTATTTCAAGTGACATTATTTAAGAGGTCCTGTCATGCTTTTTTTTCCTTTTTATATTCCTTGTAATAGGAATAAAAGTGACTTTTTTTTTTTTTTAAGGACAGTGTAAAAAAAAAAAAAGTAAAATAAATAATAAAAAAAAAATTTAAAGTGCCCCGTCCCACCGAGCTCGCGTGCAGAAGCAAACACATATGTAAGTCCGCCCACATATGAAAACTGTGTTCAAACCACAAATGTGAGGTATCGCCGTGATCGATAGAGCGAGAGTAATGATTCTAACGCTAGACCTTCTCTGCAACTCAAAACTGGTCGCTTGTACACATTTTTTAACTTTCGCCAATGGAAATTTTTAAGTGCCAAAGTTTGTCGACATTCCACAACCGAGCGCAATTTTGAAGCATGACATGTTGGGTATCAGTTTACTCGGTGAAACATTATATTTCCAAATATAGAAAAAATTGGGCCAACTTTACTGTTGTCTTATTTTTTAAATTAAAAAAGTGAATTTTTTCCTAAAAAAATTGTGCTTTTAAGACCGCTACGCAAATACGATGTGGCATAAAGTATTGCAACGACCGTCATTTTATTCTCTAGGGTGTTAGAAAAAAAAATAATGTTTGGGGGTTCTAAGTAATTTTCTAGGAAAAAAAAACTGATTTTAACTTGTAAACACAGAATCTCAGAAAGAGGCTCTGTCCTTAAGTGGTTAAAGTTTAAACACTTGCAGACCACCCCACTTACATATACTGCGGGGCGGTGGCTCTCCTATGTGAAATCACTCTTCCAAGTCCAGGTGGAATTGAACACAGCGGGAGACAATCAATGGGTTCGGCAGATATTGGGACCCACCGATCGTTCCTGAGAGAAGCAGAACGGCGGCATGCAAACAAGGTAGATCACCGTTCTGTGACAAGGGAAGATAGAGATCTTGTGTTTCGGCTAAGCAGGAACACGTATCTCTATCTTCCCACAGTTAAAGCATCCACCACACCATTAGAAAGCACTCTCTAGGGACACAGTTAACCCTTTGATAGCCCCTGATGTTAACCCCTTCCCTTCCAATGTCATTAGTACAGTGACAATGCATATTTTTTAGCACTGATCACTGTATTAGTGTCACTGGTCCCCAAAAAAGTGTCAAAAGTGTCACTTAGTGTCCGATTTGTCCACCGCAATGTCGCAGTCCCACTATAAGTCACTGATCGCCACCATTACTAGCAAAAAAATAAATATATAAATAAAAAATCCATAAAAATATGATTTTTTGCCATACTTACCTGTAAAATCCTTTTCTTTGAATACATCACGGGACACAGAGTTAGGCTATTATTCATTACTTACTGGGTTATATGCCATCTCTAGGTGAATGGACACTGGTAAACAAAGTCTTAGACAGGAAGAGATCCCCTATATAAACCCTCCCATACAGGAAGTACTTCAGTTTTTTAGCAAGCACTGAATCCCCAAAAGAAGGGAGGGACCTCTGTGTCCTGTGATGTATTCAAAGAAATGGATTTTACAGGTATGATGAAAAAATCCTATTTTCTTTATCATACATCATGGGACACAGAGTTAGGCTATTATTCATTACTTACTGGGATATCCCAGAGCAATAGCCTTGAGGGGAGGGAGACACGCTGCCAAAAAAAATCAAATCAAAGTAGATACTAGACTTTATACGGGAGCCTGTAGTACACTACGGACAAAAGCCAAATCTTCGGCTGCTCTAACTTCTACCTGATAAAATCTTTTGAACGTATGCACTGAACACCAGGTAGCAGCCTTACAAATCTGAGTCACAGATACCTGACTCAGGTACCTGACAGGAACCAGGGCCTTCTGAGCCAGGCTGGTTCCACCAGGATGACTGGAACCCCTCTCTCCAAATCCTGCACAATAAATGTGGAAGGAGAGGGATCAGGGGAAAGCAAAAACCAGAGAGAGCTAGCTCCATGGAAATACCAGAGCATCTGCTCAGATTGCCAGGGGATCCCTTGTTCAGGATGCAAACTAATGTAGCTTGTTCTTGAACCTGGATGCCAATAGATTGATATCTGGCCATCCCCAATGCTGGCAAATTTCCCGGAACACCTTCAGGTGTAGTGACCATTCCACTGGGCAGATATGCTGGCGGCTGAGATAATTTGTCTTCCAGTTCTCTACCCCCGGGAATATGAACTGCCGATAGAACCGGCACGTGTCCCTCTTCCCAGGCTAGTATATGGTTCACCTCTAATGAGCTGAATGACTCCTGGTACCGCCCTGGTGGTTGATATAAGCCACCACCACGCCATTGTCAGTCTCAACCAGTCCTGAAGCTCCACTGTCCGGGACTGTAGGGCCAGACCTATTGCTCACAATTCCAGGATGTTTATGGGCAGGCTCTGCTCTGCCCTTGACCATCTCCCCTGAGCTGTGAGCCCTTCTAGGGTCACTCACCAGCCCAAGAGGCTGATGTCTGTGGTCAGTTCTCTCCAAGACAGCAGGAGGAAGGATCTTCCCCTTTGCAGGTTCTGATTCTGCAACCACCAGCTTAGGCTTAAATGCGCCCAGGGAGAAGTGGGAGGATGACGGGGAAAGAACGAGAGGGGGCGGAGCTCAAGATGGCGGCGTGAGCCTGTGAGTTGGCGCCCGGATAGCATGCTATCCCAGAGAGCACGCTCTGGTAGGAGGTGGATCCTCCAGTAACCAGGGTGCTCGATCTCCCATCCTCCCCCCTACTCATCTGACCGCGGAGGGGTAAACCCCCCCCTGCCGCTGGACCGAACAGATCCCCGGAGCCGGAACGCCGGGGCATCAGCCGTCTCCCAGGGTGAAGAATCAGCGCCCGGCCGGCCAGCCCCGTCAGCGGCAGAGGAGGACTGGCTTGAGACGGAAGAAAGCAGAAGCTGGAAGCGGGTATCGTATCGACACGCAGCCAGCCTGGCCCGCCGACAGTGGAGGAGCGTCAGCCCGCTGTGGAGGAAGGAAGATAGGAGCCGGATTAAGCAGAGAGAGAGCTCCAGGGCATTAGACGGTGAGACCCGGAGAACCCGGGGCAGACGGGAAGAGCAAGGCGGGAGAGAAGGAGTCCCGGCAGCAAAGCCAGAGTGGTACAGAGACCGGGAGGCGGGGGATCGGTAGCGGTAAGTGGTTATGCCGACGACGTATGTGGGAGGCAGAAGGAAGGACTGTCGGCAGGGGGGTAAGTAAAATCTATCCCCAGATAAAGACTGTATATTGTTGCTAATGTATAAACCTATGTGATATGAAGGTCAACTGCTGGAAGCGGAGGCGAATCTAATTGTTTTGGAAAGACATTTTGAGAGAGTAAACGGGAGTAAGGCAGCGTTCTCCTTTGGACTGTTTTCAGGAGGAGGGGTGGTGGAGGAGAGACGGGACTAGGGGACGCCCAGGCATCACATCTTAGACCATAAGGCACAGTTTAAACACTGGGGTCCGGAGGCAAAGAGCACACGGGCATAGGAATTACCCGGCTCCATAGGCACAAGGAGAGGGCCCCCGGGAGGACGTGAAAGAGGCGAAGGGCTCAAACAACCTAATAACATATAGACACGGGGGAACTAAATGCAATGGGGAAAGTGACAAAAAGTAGCGGAGGAAATCCCCCGAAGGTTAGTGCCAGTCCAAGTACCATCAAGAAATACATGGTTCAGGGGTCCGAGCAAATAAGTCCGCAGAAGCAAGTACCCGCAAAGACCAAACAAAAAGAAGGGAGCACTAAAACATCACAAGGGAGACTCTCAATGGGATCACATCCAGGAGGAGCAGGGAACAAGGACCCCCCGATCACAATTACAGAGGGGCAGTGCTCGGGAGAACAGATGCTCACAAGAAATGACATTGCAGAGATGTTTGCGAGGCTAGAATGCTCGCTCAAAGGAGAAATTACCAACATTAGGGAAGATCTGGGCCAAATATTGAGACGAGTAGAGGAAACAGAGGAAAAGGTAGAGACACAGGCGAAAGAAATACAAGGGCTTAAAGAGCAGCTGTACAAAATCCGGAGGGAGCAACGGGAGATCCAATATAGATTAGAAGACCAGGAGAATAGAAATAGGAGGAAAAATCTAAGGATAAGGGGAATCCCGGAAATTACAGCAGCAGAAGACCTACAAAAAACCATGAATACAATATTTGGCCCCATACTAGGGAAATCGGAAGTGAAAACAGAAAGAGTACACAGGGTCCCCAAACCGGCGAACCTGGGAAAGGAGGTCCCAAGGGACACAATAGTTTGCTTCCATAATTTCAGGGAGAAAGAAGAGATCTGGAAGAAAATAAAAGAGGGTCATAAAATATCTATCGAAGAAGTCGAAATAAAGATTTTCGCGGACCTGGCAAGAAATACCCGTCAAAGGAGGAAGTTATTGAAGCCACTGGTAGACCAAATAAGACGGCAGGGAGGGCAACACTCGTGGAGCTTCCCAGCCTGCTTGATCGGGAGGCGAGAAGGTAGATCAGCGAAGCTGAAGTTTCCAGAAGAGACAGAAGGTTTTTGTAGGAGACTAAGTATACCCGTACCAGACTTGCCGGGATGGAGAGACCCTGCTGAACAAGCAACGAGAAATGAAGAACAGTACTGGATAAGAGCCTGACGGAGGGGCGGGGGAGGGGGGGAGGGGGAGGACAGGGAGTGGGGATGGTAACAGGAAATCTGGGCGCCAATAGGCAGAGAGCCCCAAAAAGGGGATGGAGAGCGACCACGGGCCCCAAAAAGATGCTCAACCCGGGGGCAACCAGGAGGGAGGGAGGAGAGATCCCCCCCCCCACCAAGGTGGAAGGGTCAGGGGATGACCAAAACGCTCCAGGTAGAGAGGGAGGGAGGGAAGGGGAGGGGTCAGGTTCTCTAGAGGGAAGAAGTAGTCCAGTCTCGGGGACATATTGTTTAAATATAGAGGGAAGAAGAGGATGGTTAAATTCCTGACATATAATGTGCGGGGGATGAGGAGCCCCGCAAAAAGATATAACATCTTGCAAGAATTGAAGCGATACTCAGCCGACATAGTGTTTTTACAAGAAACACATTTCTCCCAAGACACAAATTTGAGAATCTGGTCGCAGAAATTTCCACTGTGGTATCATTGTGAGTCGCAGACACATAGAGCAAAGGGGGTGGCTATAGGATTCTCTAATAGGGTACAGTTCGCAATAACAGACAGGTGGGTGGAACCGGAAGGGAGATGTATTTTTTTGAAAGGCAGATCAGACAATAATTTATATACGTTGGTAAATATATATTGCCCTAACAAAAATCCGGCAGGATATTTGGCAGGAGTACTAGAGAAACTAAAAGAGTTTAAAGAAGGATTATTAATAGTAGCGGGGGACCTCAACTATGCCCAAGACGAGGCCTGGGATAGTACGTCCCATGCGCAGGGGATTTCCAATATAAACTGGAGGAGAGCTAAAAAGAAAATGACACAGCTGCAGCTGATGGACACGTGGAGGGTTTTCCACCCAAGGGAAAGGGATTATACCTTTCTCTCCCCTGTACATGGGATGTATTCCAGATTAGATTACATTTTAGTAGAACATAGGGTGTTGGAGAGAGTAGAGGATATCAGAATTGAGACAACAACAATTTCGGATCACGCCCCGGTGACAATGGAGATAGATGTAGGAATAGGGCCCATGAAAGAATATACTTGGAGGCTAAATGAGGAATTGCTGAGAGATGACAACATTAGCAGGCAAATCAAAAAAGAACTGATAGGATTCTTCGAAGTAAACGCCTCGGATGATATAGAAGACCCGGTAATATGGGAGACACACAAAGCTTACATAAGAGGGGTGATGATATCCATAGATAAGGGGAAAAGAAAAGAAAGAGAGAAGAGGAGAGAAGAAGTAATAGAAAGAATCTATGAGTTGGAACAGGAACATAAGAAGGGGCCTAGAGATGAAATATTACAAACCCTATTGGAGAAACGAGGGGAATTAAAAGATCTTATAGAACAGGAAAACCGTTACATATATAATAAAATCAAGAAGGAAAGGTATACCCAGGGAAACAAAATAGGGAAACATCTGGCTAGAACTCTAAAGACAAAAAAATCAAGGAGTTATATAGAAAAAATACAGAACGAGAAGGGGGAGATCAAATATAAAACGGAAGAGATAGCAGACACCTTCCAAGAATACTATAAAAAATTATACGCAGTGAGACAAAAAGAAACAACAAATAGTATTGAACAGAGGAAAGAAAAGACTAAAGAGTTCTTGAAATTAGCCGACATGCCAAAAATAGAAGCGGACGAAGTAGACAGAATGGAAGCCCTGATAACAACGCAGGAAGTGGAGGGGGCTATGGCGGATATGGCCCCTGGGAAAAGCCCAGGCCCAGATGGGCTCCCAATAGAATACTATAAGAAATTTAGAGACATATTAACCCCAATACTGTGCAAATACATGAACGGAATAGGGAAGGATTGGGAGATGAGAAGAGAGGCATTGTCAGCGACTATTACAGTAATACCAAAAGAAGGGAAAGACAACACAAAGTGCACTAGTTATAGGCCGATATCACTAGTAAATGCAGATACTAAATTATTCTCAAAAATCTTAGCTACAAGATTAAAAAAGAGTATAAAGAAGATAATAAATGAAGATCAGGTGGGCTTTGTATCGGGGAGAGAGGGAAAGGACAATGGAATAAGAACGAGACTGTTAATGGAGGAGAGGAGGGGGAGTGGGGACCCCAGTCTGATCCTGTCGATTGATGCCGAAAAGGCCTTCGACAGGGTAGACTGGGGTTTCCTGTTCCAGACCCTAGAGACAGTAGGCTTGGGTGAGAGGATGAGGAGATGGATAGAGGCCTTATATAATAAACCAAGGGCAAGGGTTAAGATAAACGGAAAGCTCTCCAAGCCTTTCGAATTAGAAAACGGGACGAGGCAGGGGTGCCCTCTCTCCCCGATACTATTCATCATAGCCCTAGAGCCACTACTAGCAGTAGTCAGGAGACATCAGCAAATACATGGATTTGAAGTAGGAGGGGAAGAACACAAGGTTGCCGCATATGCTGATGATCTATTGATGTACATCGATAGACCAAAAGAAACTATCCCTAAAGTAATGGAGGTTCTGGCTAAATTTGGAGAGTTGTCTAATTTTAAGATCAATTATATGAAATCGGAAGCCCTACCCATAAACCTAGGAAAACAGGAAAAGGGGGAGTTGCAGAGATCGTTCCCATTCCAATGGAAGAAGGAGGAACTAGAGTACCTGGGGGTTAAGCTGACAGGAACAGGGGCAGGGGACTACGCCGCAAACTTCATCCCCCTGTTAAATGAAATCAAAGAGGAAGTGAGGAGAATGATATACAGACCACTATCATGGACAGGGAGAATAAACGCAGTAAAGATGATAATAGCCCCCAAAGTCTTATATAAAATACAGATGTTACCAATTAACATTCCACAGGGATTCTTTACAACCATTAATAAAATAATAAATAGATTTATATGGAAAGGGCAGAGACCAAGGGTAAAAATGAAGATTTTGAACAGAGATAAAAATAGAGGGGGGTGGGCTTTACCGAATATTAAAAAGTATTATAGAGCTAATAGTCTTGCACGAGTGATAATTTGGGCGCAAAACGAAAGGGTTAAAAAATGGGTCACATTAGAAAATAAGATGAGTAAGTCACAATTGGAGAAAATAATTTGGATTCCGCCGGAACACAGGAAGTTATGCAGGAATACAAGCGAGATCACACACACGGCACTAAAAATTTGGGACGACACTATGAGGAAGGGGAAATGGGGATATAACTCACCGTTGGTCCCAATTAGTGGGATAAACTACTTCCTACCGGGGCACGAAGATTGGGGGGGGAAATGGATCTTAAATGACACACTGCAATTAAAGGACATAATACACAAAGGGAGAATCAAAGCACGGGGAGACTTACAGGCCAGTGGGTGGTTTAGGAAAATAGACACATGGCAGTACACGCAACTGAAACACTTTATAGCAGGACTCCCGCAACCAATTAGAACGGAGAAAGAACTTACGGCAATAGAGAAACTGTGCCAAACAAAAAATGGAAGGGGATGAATTTCAAAGTTATATAAGATTTTGGGGAGAGTAGAAGAGGAGGAGAGACTCCCATACATGGATAAGTGGGAAGCTGAATTAGGATCAAGATGCTCTATCCAGCAATGGGAAACGATGTGGTCACTAGCACATGATACGGCAGTGGACAATGCAACTAGAGAGACAAATTATAAGTGCATTTCGAGATGGTATCTAACTCCCAACAAAACCGCAAAATATGTGAAAGGGGGAACAGACAAGTGCTGGCGGGGATGTAATGATAAAGGCACAATGGCACATATATGGTGGGACTGTCCGATTGTTAAAGAATACTGGGAGAGGATAAGGGACATAATTAACAAAGTGACAAAAGAAGGGGTGGTAGCAGACCCTTGGAGGTGTCTCTTTCATGGGGGGGCGGGCCCCGTTAAGCGGTATGTTGGGACTTTGGTGCCAACTCTCCTGAATGCAGCAAAAAGCTTGATCCCCAAAAATTGGAAAAAGACGGAAAAGCGCCATCATTGGAGCAATGGTGCAACAAAGTAGAGGAAATGGCCTTCTTGGAATGTTTAAAGCTAGAAGATGGAAAGAAGGGAGGAGGGGGAGATAAGAAATGGGCGGAGTGGGCTCAATTTAAAAAATCAAAAGAATACTTGGAGATTATGAAACCGAGACTGGAATTAGAAATTAGTAAATAGGAGGAGGGATTTGAGGAGAAGGAGGACCTGAGGGGGGGAGGGGGGTGGTAAGACGCAAATAGAAATGAAAAGGGGAAGATAGAGTGAATTAAATAAAGCTGTATTTATAAGGGGGTGTTATTACCTTACAGAGCAAATATGAATGAAATATATCCACGATGATGAGACTAAAATGGAGAACAGCTTGATGAATATATAAGCTGAAAGAGAAAAACTCGAATCTCCGTTGGTAATCTGAAGTGGAAAAAAAAAAAATGCGCCCAGGGAGATAAGGACATGGGGTAATCCAGGGCTTGTGCTCTCCTGTTACAAGCTGACAGGGGGCCTTGTTGTATAGGCCTGGAATGGAATTGAGCATAGGAAACTGCCTCAAAAGAGGACACCATCCTTCCCAGAAGACTCATACAGAGCCAAATGGAGGGTTGCCTGGTGCCCCTTACCTGACGCACCTGATCCTTCAGGGCACAGATCTTTGCGGGTGGCAAAAATACCCTTGCCTGGACCGTATATAGGATCAGGCCTAGATACTTCAGACTGTGAGCTGGTCTCAAGGCTAACTTTTTGGTATTTATGACCCAGTCATGGTTTTCTAAATACCACACTGTGCAAGCTATGCTGTATTCCAGGGCCTGTAGTAAATGATCTCTGAGCAGGAGGTTGTCCAGGTATCCAAGCTCAAAGATCCCCTGGGCCCTTAAAAGACCCAGTACTGGTGCTAGGACCTTTGTAAACACCTGGAGTGATTTGGCAAGCCTGAAGGGCAGTGCCACAAACTGGAAATTATGTTCCTCTACTGCAAATCACAGGAAACTCTGAGGTTGAAAGATAGGTACATGTAAATACACGTCCATGATATTGATGGAGGCTAAGAAGTCTCCCATCTGGAGCGAGGCTACTACCGAGCAGACTGACTTCATCCGAAAGGATTAGATTAACAGGTGTTGGTTCAGGGATCTTTGGTCCAAGATTGGCCTTTTGTCCCCATTCAGTTTTAGAACTGTGAACAGGTTTGAATAAAACCCTGTGCTCCTTTCAGACACGCCCTGCTGCACTAGCTGCTCTAGTGCTTGAAACAATAAGTTTATTTTTGGAAGATCTGCAGGAACACTGGAATGAGGGATTTGTCCAGATCATCACCAAACAAACGTTCCCCATGGAAGGGGAACCCTGCCAATAACTTCTTGCAGGGAAGCTCGGCTGACCAGTTCATAAGCTACACAAGTCTGCACATGTGTACAGACAGGAGAGCCAAATGAGAGACTCGCTGTATAGGTACGTAGTTACATAGTTATATAGTTACAGTACATAGTTAGTCAGGTTCAAAAAAGACACAAGTCCATCTAGTTCAACAAAAAAAAGAAGAAAAACATTTATATAACCATACAATCCCATATACACAATCCTTTACCCACATTTGATCCAGAGGAAGGCAAAAAACCACAGCAAAGCATGATCCAATTTGCTATAGCGGGGGGAAAATTTCTTCCTGATCCTGATAAAGGATATAGAATCCTTTGAGGCATCTACAGCAAAACACAGTGCTTGAGGAATATCTGCCCTATTTTCAGCAGGATCATCCTCCTGGTTATGCTGGTCAGACCGTCTGACCTGATCCTTTAAGGACTGGCAGACTTCAATTGCTGTGACAGCTGGCTGAATAGCTGAGCTGACATAAGAAAAGGAAGTCCTTAATAGTGATTCCAGTTTCTTGTCAACAGGGTCTTTCAAGCCCTGTGTGTTATCCACCGGACAAATTAAATTCTTGTTTAAGAAAGAGACTGCCACATCTACAGCTGGCATGTTCCACTTCTTAAAAAACTTGTCCTCCATGGGATATAAAAGGGATAACCTCAGCATACACCGCCCAACGGGTGCAAGGGAAAAGGCTGTGCAGCCTGAGGAGGCTTCAGGGACCCCAAAGAGGACAAGGGAGGCTCAGAAACCTCTGCAGGAGGTAACTTAAAGGCAGAATGAACATCTCGGTAAGAGTCTGGATCAAAAGCCTCTGCGACTGAGAGGCTGATACCAACTGAACATCTTCTGGCTCAGATTCCTCAGTAGCAGACTCATCTGCTTGGCCTTCTTCCAAGTCCTTAGCATTTAGCTCTTCCTCTTCCTCAACCCATTCCTGCTGCAAGTTAGGAGGCTCAGGGGAGAGGGATCTGTTATGCTTCTTGCCACCCTGCAGGATGGAGGCAATCATGCCAGCAATCCTGTGCTCTAACACGGCTAAGGCTAAGGACAGTTCATCACTGGTGATAAAGGCTGAAGCAGCAGCATTGACCGCAGGCACAATATCAGACAGGCTCAGCAGCTCAGATTGCCCAGAAGCCTCTGGTCTCTCAGGGGATACAACACAAGAGGTTACAATAGGCTCCTCAGGAGCTACTGACAACACAGATGTGCCCTTCCCTGTAATGGTAGTCCCACTCCTCTTTTTTGAAGGCATCGCAAGCCACAAAAATGGTGTACCTGGGTTTAGTATTTACACCACCCCAGAAAAGAGATCCTTTAATAGGGCTCACCAAGTCCCTATGCAACAATCCTGCTAAGCGCCTTGGCCTGCCAACCAACACCTGGTTACTCACATGACCCGGGTAAAGAGGAATGAACTGCTTAAAAGTGAATAATACAGAGCCTCTCTGTGTCCCACAGCTGGCCCCTGGAAGCGCCGCATGTCAGCCACTCTCAGCTTAAATAATATTGCTGTGTGTCTGGATGCTCTGTGCCTGTGCGTGGTTACTGTGGGTGAAAATTGGCCGTGCACAAAATGAATCCTTGTGCACCAGACGAATCTTCGTGTGCAGACCATCCACAAGAAAGCAGCCAAGAAAACAATAAAGGTATTCCATGCCCAAAACACCAGCAGCTAACCCAAACTCCCTTCAGCAGTTACAGCTACACAGGTGTCCAGTCTTAGCTAGATTGACAGATTGTTACACATGTGGAGCACACCACAATAAGTAAATAAGGGGGTTTCACTTACCCATCTAGGCCCAGGCCAGCCTTAGAAAGAGCCCAATCCTCACCCATCATGGTTGGTTCCATCACTTGGGGACCTTTAAGGACAAGGTACCCTTTTCATGTGTTAGGGTCCACTCCCTTGGACCTGCAAAGCACTCCACAGAAATGCCTTAGGTCTGTAGTTGTCCAGGATTCCACTATGCAGGGTCCAGCGCCCAAAGGTCGTATTACAGGTCCTTGCATCTTCTTTGCGAGGTACCATTTACTTAAGCATATAAGCTTTTCTTCAAATGCATCCAATCGCTCAATCACTTTATTCATCAAAGAACCATTCTGGGACTCAAGGCCTAGAGTTATAGAGAGCTCAAACAAATGTGCCCATCCACCTTGCAGACACTGGTAAAAAACTGAAGTACTTATTGTATGTAAGGGGTTATATAGGGGATCACATAGTGTATAAGACTTTGTCTACCAGTGTCCATTCACCTAGAGATGGCGTATAGCCCAGTAAGTAATGAATAATAGCCTAACTCTGAGTCCAGTGATGTATGATAAAGAAAATATCCCATAATGTAGACGCTATGACATTTGCGCAAACCAATCAATATACTCTTATTGGGGGGTTGTGGTGACTGACCAGCATTATGGCCGCTTAATCCAGGAGCTCTTTACACTCTCCGGGGAAACATAGCCAAATTGAGCCCTAGATGCCACTCAGCTGCCTCACTTGCTGCCATCCAGTGTGTAAATACCCGTGCCATGCCTTGCAGGAAAAGGGCAACTCTGTAAGTTGTCGGGTTTCTTCCCTTCTACATCCAGTTGTCCACGACAAAATGGAGGCTGTTCCCACCATTTGCAGCCTGCCACCGGACCTTTAGTCAGAATGAGAATGCAGTGCATTCAGATGCATTCCCCCACCTTTACAAGCCCTGTGAAGTCTCGACCCTGCAGGGATCTTCCACAGCCCTGTAAGGAAGAAATGCAAGGGGAAGCAGAAATAGATTCATCACATCCATCAGCTCCCCTTCTATAGACCCAATTGCAGCATTCCCAACCATAGGCCAACCAGTGTCAGACACGATGCTTAAAGATATTCTCCTTTCACTTAGAGCCTCATTACAAGCAGAGCTCTCAGCCTGTATTAATCAACATAAAATAGAAATCCAGGAACTGGGAGAGTGGGTGCATCATGTGGAAACTTCATTAAGTGAGTTCACTGAAAAATACCCTTGTTGACTCCCATAATGCTCAAACGGAAGACATATCTTAGATCAAGGCAAAGTTGGCAGATGTAGAAGACAGGTCCAGCAGATATAATCTGAAAACAAGAGGCATCCTGGGGTTGGTTCAACAGTCACAATTACCCCATTTTGTGAGAAAATTGTTCCTGGTGGTGTTGTCGAACCTCACTTTTGCAGACCTGACAATTGACAGGGTCTATCAGGTACCCAAGCCCACGTTCTTGCCTGATGAAATCCCTAGAGATTTGATCCTGCGCATTGATTTTTTCCAGGTTAAAGAACTGCTCCTAGAAGCTTTCCATCACCCGTCCCAACTTCTAGAAAAGCCTCACGTCTTTGCTTACTACCTGATTTATATCAATATAACCTGCAACAGTGTAAAAACATGCTGTCCATTATTAAGGCTCTTCGCAATCATTATGTGCCTTACAAATGGAAATATCCATCAAAGCTGGAAATAACGTACCAAAGTAACACAACCAGAATTACCTCTTTGGATGAAGGCATTGCTGTACTGCACAAGTGGGGCATTATTCCTGTATCATCCTCAGATCCAACAAGAGCTCAGCATCCCTTCAAAGTTACACCTGAATGGTAACAAATCCATCACAATTGCAACCAATAAACTATGCCTAGGGCTGTTCATCACTATATCCTCAATAGTTCCCGGCGACCACAGAAGTGACACCACTATGTTCCTAACCCCTAAGATGGCTAGCAGTATTCACTGCTACTTCCCCTCCTTTCTTAGAGAGAGGACACATTTTTATTGTTCCTTTTTTCTGTTTTTCATCTCTTACATCTATCTGCTCTGTTTCCAGTTGGAATGTTGTTTTTCACCATGCAGTTACGTGTACATGGGTCTATGTGTGCTTTTCATTGGCCTCGTTATCACCCTGTGGCTCTCTTAGTCTGGCACACCACAACATTGCAAGGACTTACGCCTGCTGATATTCATTTTCTTATATCACCATGGTCTTTAAAATATTATCACTATACGTCAAGGGCCTCAACCACTCTTCCAAAAGGACCTCTATGTGGAAGGAAGCTTGCAAATAAGATGCAGACATTCTCTTCATACCAGAGACACACTTTCATCTACAAGTATCCTGCCAGGGCTGGGCTCAGCCCTCCCTTCTCAGAGCAGGTTGCTCAGCTGTCGGTTAATTGCCAGTGCTCAGCTTCCACATTTTACAAAACATTTTAACTGCCTCGATCAGATCTCCTATGCCTTTACCTTGGTCAACATATCTGGATTCACTCTGCTGTGTTTTCCTGTTAAAGACTTTGCCTGGCTGATGTCCCTTCTGGTTCTTGTTGCTGCTTGTGACTATGCTGATCTCTGGATTAAAGACTTTTGCCTGGATGCCTTCACTTCTGGTACCTGGCCCTGGATTCAGCTTCTGGCTCACTGATCTCTGGACTCTTGTTTTACTGGCTTGATCCGACTACCCACTCAGGTTACTGAATCCTGGCAATATTTTGACCACATTTACTCTATTTATACTATTTTACCATTTTTACTAAAGTGTGATTTTTACTGCACTTCTGTCTTTGTCTGATTCATGGTTCCTGACACAACCCCTTGATGTACTGCACAAGTTCACCCTCAGTGGGTAGGGTAAGATTGTAAGTATTCGGCAAAGAAAGGGATGGAGTAAATGTAGAATGAGATCCTCAGTGCATTAGGCATCAAGGTGGATAATAGAGCCACAGGGGACGTTATCTTTATCATAATATGCTAGAAGGTCCAGATAGTATGCAAAGGAACTGTAGAAGTCATTAGGTGAAGCTGGGGGGGCAGGTAGAGTTTATGAAGATTTCCCATCTCTGGATAAAGCTATTTCTTGTGGGTGGGTTTGTGAATTTCGTGGTGAGTTTCTCTTTATTCATTTGAAGTAGGAGCTCTTGTCTGATCTGGGAGATTCCTGGGCTTGTCGATAAAGTCCAATTTTTGAGTATTGCTCTCCTTGCAGCGAATAGACAGAGGAGAACCTAATCCCTGGGACAATGGGCCGCAACCGGGGAGGACCATGTCAGGAGTTGTTTGTCTCAATTTCCAAAGATCAGGATAGGTGGATCTTTGGGGAGGTGAAGTAGGGTAATACTTTGAATGAAGAGTATTATCTGGTCCCAGAATGCAGAAATGTAGGTGCAAGACCAAAATCTGTGTGCTAGAGTTGGTCTAGCCTGTTGGCGGAGAGGGTATGACATTTGTTGTGGGTTGTTTTTGTCCACTAGGAAGGGTATATGTGCTCAATGGAGGATCTTGATTTGTGTTTCCCTCCAGTATTCTCATGGGAGAAGCTGAAGAGTTTTGTTGTAGCCTTCTATTATTTTGTCAGGGAGTTCCAGGTCCAAAATGTCTTTGCTCCAGTTTTTGATATGGCGGGGGGGAGAAGCTGGGAGAGAACTCAGAGAGTAATGGTTTATAAATATCTGAAATTGTAAAGGCACCTGTTTTGAGTAATTGGTCTGTCAGTGAAGATTTGAACCTTTTGCCTCCATCATTGCTCGCAGATCGAATGTATTTGACACATTGCCAGTAATACAAAATGTGAGATTTTGGAAGAGAGTACATCTTGGCTATGACTGAAAATGGTTGCGGTGACCCTGTCGCCAGATCACACATAGAAGCAAATTTGGTGAGACCTTTCTTTTCCCAAGAGACATAAGCTTGGTGGTCCATGTCCGGAGAAAAATTGGGGTTCCCTTGGATTGGGGAATGTCTAGAGAAAAAGGGGTAGAGGCCAAGCCCATTTAGCACTTCCCTCCAGGCTATGATAATGTCTCTTAAAAGTAGATTGTGGCTTTGAGCTGTGGGCCAATCAAAGGGAATTAATCAAGGCCTCCTTCTGCTCTCTCCAATTTTACAAATACGGCAACAAGGCAGGCAAGCTGTTAGCCAAACTATTCCAGGACCCCACACACCCACCCACATATTGTCCCTACAAAATAGCAAGGGTGTCCTGACATCATCGCAACCTGAAATAACCACTGTCCTAACTGAATTCTATCAACAACTGTACTCAGAGGACCCTGTCGATCTAGACAAGGCAAATTCCCTGCTCATCTCTGTTAACTTACCCTCTGTCTCAGATGATCAGTTATCTTTGCTAAATGCTCCCATTTCGCTATCCGAAATTCTAACCACTATCCAACACCTCTTTAAAAACAAAGCCCCTGGCCAAGATGGGTACTCTGCAGAGTTTTATAAGATGACAAGAGAATACATACCCCATACCCTTTTACAAGTATTTGATGGCATGTGGAAAGGTGGGCCCTACCTCCCTACGGGATTTATGGCACACATAAAGTTACTGTCAAAAAAGGGCAAGGATCCAACCCATGCTCATATCGCCCCATATCTCTAATAAATGTTGATTCCAAAATATTATCTAAAATCATTGCATCTCGCTTAGCATCTTTACTCCCCACCCTTCTTCACCCATCACAAGCGGGGTTTGTAAAAGGCAGATCAGCTGTTATAAACATCCGCAAAGTGCTACTGGCTCTGGAACATGCCAAACTCCATCCGAAAAAAAGACATGACAATCCTTTCTCTCGATGCAGAGAAAGCTTTTGACAAAATTCGTTTTCAGTGGTTGTTTCTGGTTCTGGGGAAATTAAAGATAACGGGTCCCTTGGCAAACTTCATACAAGCCATGTACTCCACCCCCACGACACGCTTAGTTACTACACACAGCATTTCAGCCCCCATTCGACTACACAAGGGAACTCATCAGGGATGTCCTCTATCCCCCCTGATTTTAAATTTGACCATAGAGCCCCTTTCCTGGCTGCTAAACGACCACACACTTCTCTCGGGCGTTCGGATATGCGATCTCAAGCTATGTACCACACTCTTTGCAGACAAAATTCTAATCCTCTCCTCAAATATGACATCAGATCTCCCTATTATCCAGGATTTATTTACTACCATCAGATACTGTTCGGGTCTGCGTATCAATTTCACTAGGAGTCAAGTTTTAGCATTAAACCCATAACGCTGGCACCACTGGACTCAAAACTCCCGGCTACAGGTAGCAAAGCAACACATAACATATCTAGGCATCACGATAGGGCGAAAACCATCTTCTCTATACTATCTTAACTTCACTCCAATCTTTGACAGAATTATATAGGAATTAGTGGATGGCCCTCCCAGTTTTGTTTTTCGGAAGATACCACCTTTTTAAGATGGTTTCATTTGCCAGACTGCTATATCCTCTCCAAACACTTCCCCTACTACTTAGACATAAGGATATCCAGAACCTTCACAGGGCCCTATCGGCCTTTCTGTGGAGAAACAAAAACCCTGTATTGCTAGACAAAAGTTATATCTTCCGAAGCCCGAAGGGGGGGCTTCCTAATCTCCGCTTATATAACCTTTTATGTCTTCTGAGACAGGGCATAGATTGGATATTACATAGGTCGCTGTACTCTACCTACTCACCGGAGGCTGCCCTGGTCTCACATTTTGATCTGTCTGCAATACTCCACCCCCCGCTCAGGGTTTTACCGCAACATTTAAAAAGTAACCTGCTAATTAAAGACACTGTGATAGCCTGGAGAGAAATCTGCAAATTACTGAAGATACCCTATACCATTTCCAATCACCTCCCTATACAGGGCAACCCACTGTTTCCTGCGGGAATATAGCACAAGGCATTTATCATGTGGACTTCTTTAGGGCTTACTAGGGCTATGTCAATATGTCAATATGTCACCCTGGCACCTGCAGCACCAAAACATTTCAGGAGGTGGCTAAACAGTATCACCTTCCCCCGCACCACTTTTTCTACTACTACCAATTGGTAGACTTGTCAAGACCCAAACTGGCCACAATAGGCCTAAGGTGGAACACACCATTGTGGATGTCCGACAAAAAGACTACTCCATATTGGCCCTCTACTCTAAAACCCTACAGTACCTCACGTCTGACATGGGTCATACATTGCTAAAAAGCTGTTTAAAAGACATTCCAGAAATGGGAGACACAGCACAAATACTAGAAGGATACAAAACCATCTGCAAAGTCACAAGAAATGAGTGTTGGCGTGAGACCCAATTCAAGATAATGCACAGGGCCTTTATACTAGCCTTGACTGATCCTTCCAACCCACTCTTGGCAATGTGCTCTTGGTGTGATGCTAGCAGGCCTTCCATATTGCACCAGTTCTGGATCTGCACAGTGATTTGGGTCTATTGGGCCCAGATTCGCCAATTCATCTATGATGTTACCTCCAAACAACTACCGGAGGAACCTATGGTGTGCTTATTTGGGTGTCCACCTCAGGCCCCCTCAGACCACCTGAATGGTGCCAAACAAACGTACATCTCCTGGATGCATCTCTGCCTTCTCCCAGCCAGAAGGGTCCTTCTGCGATCCTGGACCTCCACCCGTACACCCCTACTCACCACAGTCCAGGGAGAGCTAAAATCACTTCTTTACTTGGAAAAACTAGACACATTACTACAGAACTTCAGTACCACCAAACATTTTTTCACCCGATGGAAGGCATTTATAGAATATTCCTTTTCATCAACTGAAATTCAAAAACTCATGGTTACTTTCCAATTTACCACCTGGTATTCCAAGGCGAACCTTACCAACTCCTTGGGGAAACTTAAGCTACCTGCCTCGGCCTCAGACACCAACTCAGCGTAACTGTAACATTGAAGGATTGGACAATGGGGGGGGGGGGGAGCTGGGCAGGTGGTTTATTTGAGGTCCTGAATGTAAGGCAAAAGGTAAAATCTTTAAACTGATGTTTGGTTCCCTGATGATGCGTACTACTATGCTATGATGGACAACCCTCTTCCACTGCCTATGCCCTCTACAGTATCTAATCCTTTAGAGTCTTAACATTCTTTTATTTTTCTTACAGTTACTGCTCCAACTATATTTTGTTGTATCTGTAAAAACTCAATAAAAATGTATTTTAAAAAAAAGTAGATTGTGCTGAAGATTCGGGGATATTAATTTCCAACGGGTACGGAGCAGTCCCCCTAATGAATAGGGAATGGCCATAGCTGATTCTAAGGAATGATTGGAGTAGCGAGAAGTCACAAGTAGAGTTGAGCGAACCTCTGGAAGTTCGGGTTCTGCTGGTCCGTCCGAACTTCGGAACAAAGTCCGGGTTCGGGTCCGGACGGAACCCGAACGATCGCACGGACCCCGAACCCCATTGAAATCAATCGGGACCCGAACTTTTAGGCACAAAAATGGCTGTAACAAAGTCCTGGAAAGCCCTAGAGAGCTGCAAAAGGAAGTAAAATGGGGGTAAGGGTAGGGCAAGTACCCTACAAAAAAATGGGGATAGGGAAAATAAATTAAAATCAAATAAAAAAATGGGAAGGGGGGTGGATGTGGAGTAGGAGCCTAGAGGTTGACTAGGCCATGACCGTGGCAGTGTAGGTGGAAGTGGCGGTGGTAGAGGAGTAGGAGGAGGTAGCCAACATGGTATTTTTTTTTGTATTGAGGCCTATTCAAAAAAAGAAGTATATGAATGGCTGTGTGAGTCCGGTCTAAATGTTTATTCTGCACAAGGTACAGACAAGTCTTGTGGGATCCATGCCTGATTCATTTTAATAAAGGTTAGCTTGTCCACGTTGGATGTGGACAAACGGCTCCGCTTGTCTGTGATAACGCCCCCTGCTGTGCTAAACACACGTTCCGACAATACACTGGCTGCCGTGTGCGGATGTGCATGACTGACTATCCAGACGGGGTAAGTTGAAGACCCAGAGGTTTAACCGGTGTACCGGACTCGAACGGGAAATACGGAACCTCCACGACCGGACGGGACGTCGGTCACATAACAGCCTTGCACACAAATCGTGTCG
>BLSH010383959.1:318891-331416 GCA_018402905.1 Glandirana rugosa | reverse complement strand
TTCCCCCCCCCCCCCCCGCCTCAGGTGTCACATTTGGCACCTTTCAGCGGGGGGAGAGGACACCTGTCTTTGACAGGTGTCCTTTTCCATACATCCGGGAGACCAGGGCCGTGGTCACAGCCTTCAGCAGCCAGGCTCCCTCCTCCTCCTCCTCCACTGCTCCAATGGAAAAGCGCAGCGGCAGCTCGCACATGAGCAGTAGGGACCCTGCAGTGAAGTCGACCGGCTACACATCCGGGTTCCCCTACCCTCGATGGCGGCAGCAGCACTCGATCTGCCGATCCGAAGATCAGTGGGTGGTGCCGACATCACTGGACTCCAGGACAGGTAAGTGTCCTCAAGTTAAAAGCCAGCAGTTACTGTATGTTTAGCTGCTGACTTTTAATTTTTAAAGGCAGGCGGTGGACCTCCGCTTTAAGTGATTTATTTTTACTTTATTTAAATCAAATCAATATGCATTTATTCTATAGATTAGCATAAAGCTTTCCATTGTACCCAGAGTACCACTCACTGCACTAAGCATTGGGAAAATACTGTAAAAGTCCTACATAGATGGTATGTCACCCCATGTAAATTGGCCAAAATGTTCCCTCAAATGTGAGCATATTGCTAGCACCTACAGTATGCAGTCATATAGGACATCTCTTCCATGTCTTATGGTAATGTAGTAGCATTTGGAGGTCAGTGTTTTCATTATTAACAATAAGAAAAGGACACCGTTCAGGTGAGTAGACTCAGGTGTACAGCATGAAGGACTCCTCCCACAGGTGCAAGCCACAGCTGGCCTGCCGTATATGATACATAGAAGAAGGGATGGCTAGACACCAGAGTACCAAAAGAAGTCCTGGAATATGGTTCTCTGGCATAGTTTATTATGGTTAATTTGGTTTATTGTTTTCCTTTTACTACATCCAATTGTTTTCTCTCTTCTATTTTGTTCTTTGTGCATGTACCTATGGTATTTTTTGATATGAATATGTTTCTGTTCCCAGATTATATGTTATATATGTATTTATCTTACCTACTTTATCTGTACAATTTTGATATGATCAGAATGTAATAACTTCTAATTGTACTCTTTTTAAAATTGTACAACTTTGTATTTGAAACATATACTAAAAACCTTAATAAAAAGTAATGGAATATAAATATACTAAACAAATAGTTTAAGATATAGATATATATAGACATATATATTGTGACAGCCGGCAGGTAAAGACACCTGGTTGCGTGCAGGATAGCAGGTACATCTGCCCAAGATTCAAAGTGTATACAGACTTATATCACTAGGGGGAGTGCTGAGTCTTGCAGAGGTACAGGTAATGAGTTCAGCTGGATTGAGATGGCTCATTAAGACCTCTACATAAACTCCCAGCAAGGATAGGTAAGTGCTCCACACTGGAACCAGCTCTGTGACCATAGACTGGGGAGTGTAACATCCTGTACACGGTAAGGCCTGTGTGGCTGTGTATCCTGCAGTGAGAGATAGGAGCTTTGTACAGCAGTAGGCTGTACCCAGCTGACAGACAGGTAAACCTATTGTGCAGTCAGTGGCCAAGTGGCCTAGGATTTATTTTGTTATTTGTTTTTTGCTGTTTTTCACATTGTAACTAGTGAGAATAAACTACCTTTTTGTTTTTACATGAAACTGCTGTCTCGCTGTGCCTAAAACTGTGTAGTGAACCCTTCCAGGGGGTCAAACACACCCGCTGCCGAGCTAACCCCCTTACAGTGGAGGAGGAAGCCAGTGGCAGTTTTTTTTGTGAAAGGCCAGCATGGAAGAGTTAATAAGACAGCTTGCTGTAGCAAATGCTAATCAGCAACAAACGAATGCTAACCAGCAACAAACGAATGCTAGTCTGCAACAAGCAAACGCTAATCAGCAGCGAGCTCTCCAGCAAAGTATGGAAGCACAGCAACAAGCCCAGCAGAAATCTGAGGATCGCTTAATTGAGCTGTTGCAGAGACTTCAACAGCAAATGAATGCCATAACACAACAGTATCGACAGACCAGTGAGGCGAGTGGTTCCAGTAATACACCATCATTTTGTGTGAGCCGTTTACTGCCAAAAATGACTGGAGAGGATGATCCTGAAGTGTTTCTGACCACATTTAAAAGGACTGCTGAGAGAGAAAATTGGCCCAAGGAACAGTGGGCTGGATTGGTGGCTCCTCTATTAGCAGGGGCATCGCAGTAAGCATTTTATGACTTAGTGCCGGACCAAGCAAAAGACTATGCTGTGCTAAAAACAGAAATATTGGCACGTCTGGGTGTCACCCTGGCTGTCTGGGCTCAGCGTGTGCATAACTGGACTTTCCACCTTGAAAAGCCCCCTAGGTCGCAAATGTATGATCTCATTCACCTGGGCAGGAAATGGCTGCAACCTGAAACTCTGACAGCACCAAAGATTGTGGAACGTGTGGTAATGGATTGGTTCCTGAGATCTCTACCTACTGCTATCCAAAAGTGGGTAAACCATGGAAACCCAGACACGGCCGACAAGCTTGTGTATCTGGTAGAGAGGTACTTGGCGACAGAGAATCTGAACACTTCTCCCAGGGACTCACAGACTTTCTACCCTAAGACCAGACCATCCCCAGCGGCGGATAAGATGACTTCAAGGGGTAAGGGTGGAGAGAGTGAGAGGGCGGGAACTTTGCATAATGTATAGCGACCTCAGTCAAAGTCGCAGGAATCTGCAAAAAAGTTTATTTGTTATCGTTGCCGGCAAGAGGGACATATTGCAGCCAATTGCTCAGTTGTGGATGAGCCTATGGAATGTGACTATCTAAGAGACAGACGCCAGTCACTGTTTGCATGCACTGCCACTCGGGGAAACTGAAAAACATTTATGCAAAATGTGTATTAATGGTAAAAATGTTGTTGTGTTGCTAGATTCAGGTAGTCTGGTAATATTGATCAAAGCTGAATTAGTTACTACAGAGGTCTTTAGGAATAACAAGGTGGCTATTATTTGTGTACATGGGGACACCAGAGAGTATCCTGTGGCTAAAGTGGTTTTTGAGACCCCCAAAGGTAACATAACTCATCAGGTGTGGTTGGTGCCCCAAGAAGAGGAATCCCAGCTATCTTCTGAGAATGGTGAGATTTCTCCAGATGTTCCCTTGTCGGTGTTGGCAGGAGAGACTCGGGAAACTGGGGAGGAACCAACATCTTCAGACGAAAACATGCCGTCTGTAGAGTTCTCTGATTTAGAGGTTCACTGAGAAAATTTTGCCACAGAAGAGGTAAAAGACCCCACCCTGATAAAGGCACGGGAAAATATGGTAAAGATAGATGCTGAACTAGTGAACCCAGATCAGTCCTGCAGTTACCCATACTTTATGGTGGAACGGGATCTGTTGTATCGGGTTGCCCAAAAGGCGGATGAAACCATTGAGCAACTTGTGGTACCCAAACCCTATAGGAAGTTGGTATTGGAATTAGCCCTGTTAAAGCGATTTTTACCTAACACACTTATATGCTTAATGATAAATAAAATAAGTGATTACAACCTTTTGTCTATACTAGAATCAACCAGTGCTGTTGCGGTTATTACAAATAAAATCAATAATCAATGACACCTTTGCTAAAAAATAAAGATCTAATTTATTTTTACAGAAAAGAAGCTAGTCACTAATCAAATACAACCGAATATGGGGTAAATGTTACAATCTTAAAAGCATCAAAGTTATCACTAAAATACAAAGTGAAGAATACAAGAATGAAAATGGTTTTGCCATGTAAAAACAGAAGGTTACTAAGGAAAGAAAGGAAAGAGAAAAAGAAAAGAGAGGGAACAAAGGATTATGGTGACAAAAAATAAAGCCTTACGTCTCCATGTTGCAACGAACCATCAAACAGGTGACGGGAAGTCTGTTTTCCTGCTTTTATGCCCTCGCTCTGCCCACGCCCACCCATCCAGGTAGAGAGATTTTGCACCCACCCACAACTGCCCGGAAGGCCCAACCACCACCACTGTGACCTCCTCTTCTTATTTTGAGCATGATGGCACACATCAATGTAGACTTGAGACTGCCAAGAAATCCTGGTGCCTTTGAGACTTCACATCTGGACCATGAGTACCTGTGCTGCGATGTTTCCACGCTCCTCTGCCTTGGAAGAGTGGAACTCCAACATCGATGGCGGGATCCTGGCATATCTAGTCCTGTAGCTTTAGGTATGCTGTGTAATGATTGCAGTTCAGGAGAGTCTAGCCATTGTACCTTCTTATGGCTTGGTTAGTTGTTGGAGTTTCTTCAGGTAGTGGTGGGGTGAGCCTCCGGACAGCAGTGCAGGAATGCAAAAAGAAAAAAAGGAGAATGTCAGTGTACAGTTATTGGAGGAATTCCAGACAGGTGCAATGGTTTGGCCATTAATACTGAGTACTTAAAAAGGGTTGTAATGGGGACGGGTAGAGTGGGATTCCCCACAGGGTACAGAGTCCGAGCGCCAGCTAGTATCTTACTAGAGCCCCTGAAGGTGGGGATAGTCAACACTGCTTGATATTGCCAAGTCCCTGGGTTCACCACACTTACCCAGGGGGCTTGGGTTAAAACAGTAGGCGTACTGGGGGATGTAGACTTACAATAAGACATAAGACCTGGATGTCCAGGGATACTTTGGTTTTAATTTTTGTGAAGCATGGTGGTACAATGTTTAACCACTTGCTGACCGCCAATCGGCATCTGACGGCGACAGAGTGGCTCTGTAAGGCAAAACGCCGTCATACGACGGCGGCTGCCAGATCGCGCACAGTGAGCGCGTGCGCCTCCGGAGGCGCGCCCACGCGCTCACTGTGTCCGGGGAGGGCCAGGAAGCGGGTGCGGCGGATTCGATCTCCTCCGGCTACCCGCGATGCCCCCCCCCCCCGGAGTGAAAGAACGGAGGTCCGTGTAAGTAAACACGGACCTCCGTTCTGTGAGAGAGGGAAGGACTGTGATCACAGCCTTCCTTTACATGGAAGCTGTGATCACTTCCGTTCCCCTGTTAGGGCAGCCCCCATACAGTAAGAACACGCCCAGGGAACACAGTTAACCCTTAGAGCGCCCCCTGCAGGTTAACCCCTTCACTGCCAATGGCCTTTACACAGTAATCAGTGCATTTTTATAGCACTGATCGCTGAATAAATGCCAATGGTCCCAAAAAAATGTCAAAATGTTCCGACATGTCCGCCCCAATATCGCAGTACCGCTAAAAATCGCAGATCGCCGCCATTACTAGTAAAAAAAAAAAAAATAAATAAAAACCCCAAAAATGAATTCTCATCATCCGTAAACGCGACCACTTTTGCGCAAACCAATCAATAAACGCCGATTGTGATTTTTTTAATCACAAATATGAGGAAGAATGTAAATCGGCCAAAACCGATGAAAAAAATGTTTTTTTATAATTTTTTTTGGGATTTGTATTTTAGCAAAAAGTAAGAAATTTGGGTTTTTTTGCAAAATTGTCGCTCTTCTTTTGTTTATAGCGGCGATCAGAAATGACGCAGCGGTGATCAAATACCACCAAAAGAAAGCTCTGTTTGTGGAAAAAAAAGGACGCAAATTTTGTTTGGATACAACATCGCACAACCGCGCAATTTTCAGTTAAAGCGACGCAGTGCCGAATCGCAAAAAGGGCTCTGGTCCTAAAGTGTGAAATCCTTCCGGGGCTGAAGTAGTTAAAAAAAACATTATAAGGCTGTGGCTCCCCAGCCGACTCGAAACTGAGTTGGACAGGAACGCCAAAACCTCAGGATTTACAAAAAAAATGATAGGGCTGATGTGTTGGTCACATTATCTAAGCACATCTAAAATAGAAAACAAAAGAACAACCTAGGGGGCATAATATTAAACAAGGAAAAGGAAAGAAATAGAGATAAGTCATGAAAATGAACAAGAACAGTAAAAATGATAATAAGAAAGAAAGGAAAAAAACAAAACAATAAAAAGTAAAAAACCATACAGGTTTAATGTTGCTTCAACCAAGACCATTTATCACACATATTTCACTTTATGTCGAAGAGCATTGAATCTGTATTCCTAAAAACAAACAGTGAATACACTGCTGCTGTTGCAGCAACAACTTAGCAAAAAAGTAAAAAAAGTAAAATAACAAGAAAAAAATAAAATAAATAAAAGTAGATAACTCCTCTCCCACATTAGTGTTCAAGCAGTACATTTGCAGGTTAGGTACACAGATCTTAAAAAGGAGAGAGAGAAAAAAAATGATTAAAAACTTTTAGAATTTAGGTAGACCTGACTGAACTTTGTGATTACAACTGAGAGGCTTGTCCCTAAAACAACAAAAACCAAAAAAAAAATTATAGTTCTAGGGTCCTCTCTTAAATGTACACGATACTCTACATCCGTATCTTAATAGTTAGATCAGGACAGCAACAGGGTGGAGTTTACTGAAGCTGTGGCCCTAGGGCGGTACCTGAATACATTTTTTCTCATTAAGAAACCTGAGCCTGAGATATTTGGATTAATCTAGTTTGATCTTAAGATATCACCCAACTCATCCACTCCACCCCACTTAAAACATCCTGATTCCCAGCTTCCCAGTTACCTCCTCCCATGCTCAACATGAGGACTACTCCAGTACCTCTGGAACTCCTTACCCCAGTATGTCCTGCCAGGTCCTACCCTTTTCATCACCAGGTGATCCCTAAAAACTCATCTATTGAGGGAAGCCTACTCTGCCTCCACCTAAAAACTTTACCACAACCAGCTCCATCAGGTAATTCCCCGCAGCTATTAATTTTTGTACCACCCCCTCCCACTGAATATGAACTCCAGTGCCCTTCTATTCATGTCCCGCACAAACTGTGGGGCACTATCTAAATCCTGTTGCCCCAAATTAAACTACCCAACTCTTAACTCCTCCCCAAATCACAACAGAAGTTTCAGTACCTGTAAGGGGGTGTCCGGTTAGATATAAAGCCTGTCCTTAGGGGTAATAGGAATACTCACCAGTGTTCCTGCTATATCCATGCCAAGGACAAGGGAAGATGTATAATAGACTCCCCTAGGAAGTGTACTGCACTGTGCACACGTTACCCTGATGCTGACTACAGTGCATCACTAGACATGTGATACCAGCACCAGTACCTTGGTCTCAAGTATTTTTAACTTTGTTTAGGACCAGTTGGTACACTACCTTGGCATCCATTAGACATGACCCCTCCCTGTGCCAGCATTGCTGTCACATGATTCTGTCCTTTTCAATGGACATAGCAGAACCCTTCCTTTCTCCAGCACCCACCAGTAACAATCACCTGAGGTTATCCAGACTCATAAACCATCAGAACAAGTTGGACTCTAGGGTATAACACAGTAGAGTCTGAGAGGATAGTACCCAAATTGACTGAGGTATATGCACAATGTCCAGTCCCTGCACTCAGGGATGAGAATAATGCAAGTTGGGTTTTGACAACCACGGAACTGAGTCATCCAACAATTCAAAGGACTCAAACTTGGATACTACCCCCCACCTGCATGTCTTTACAAAGTGGAAATTGTTCCACTGAGAAAGAGACAATCACCTTTCCGAGGTCCCAGAACACCTCTCATAGTACCGGGGGCTGGACAGAGCAAGTTGGATTTCCTAATCCTTGTACCGACATCTAGCACCAGATTTCCCAATGTGTTCCTGAGTACTTCCAGCTCCATATCATTTATGACACCCAGTTCCCCACCCCAAGCTCCTCTGGCAGTCTCCATTAAGCCTCTCTTTAACTTAAGTATGGGAAATAATCTACATACCTGGATTGAAAACCACCTTCCCACATGTACACTTCCTTCTTTATAAAGGCTGCACACCTTTTAACCTGTTTATCAATCCGGCAAGCAGACAATGTTATCCTTCACCCATACAACATAAACTGCCTATAGTAATCAAACTGGACTAGTGCAGCAACGGGACGCGGTTCTTGCAGGCATGCAAGACACAGACTACCAGTTAGGGTACCGGATGAGTCTGGGACAGGAAGGATACCTATGGGTACTAACTAAGGAGAATACAGCAGGCCCATACATATAGTAAAATCAAGACACAGAGTCCATATCTGGACACCCACCATGCAACTCCCGTACAATTTCCCTGTATGACTCTCCTCCTACCTCACCAGAACCACACCGTATGAGGCCAGACCCAAAAACTCTCAACCTGTAGGCAACCCGTCAGGCCCTGCACTACATATCTGAAGGCAGGCATAAAAACTGAACAACAAATAAAATTACGCAATGTGGGTGCATGCGCGGAGCTCCATGGCGGCTGCCTGACACAGGAGCTCCATCTCTTCCCGGCCCTTCAGAGCCTACAATGCGAGCAGCGGAACTCGGCTGACCTGCTCGTGCAGCAAGAAGGCAGGGGACAACAGCAGGACCGACCCGGAGCAGAAACGGGGATCGAGCCCGCACCGTGATCTCCGATCCTGGCCGCTTCTCCAAAATCGAGGCAGTGGCTTCGGCCTAGCAGGCGAGCGGACCGCGAGGCTCGCAGGTGACGGGGGTGCAGAGGCAGTGGGGATCTATTCAGGGGGTCTTTGAAGGTACCTTAACACTCAAAGAACCCTCCCAGGGTACTTAAAATATCAATTATAATGGACATGGAAACTCTTATACAGGGGTGAAAATCCCTATTGAAACATAAATTTACCAGTTTCAACCAGCCTTGGCCTTTGGGAACTTTAGAAGCTTTCTGGTTAAAACATATATGCTGCAGGATTGAAGCATCCTTCTTCAGTAGTGATCCTTCCCATCCTCATATTGACACATTGCTTGCCTCTATATTATTCTTTAATCTTTCTTACAAGGATAACTTATTTCTCATTGTTTGGGTGGTCTGGGGGGAGAGAACAACTCTACCTGCTCTGTTGGTACTCTACTCAACGCCCTAAATATGCAGTCGGGAGCAGTCAGAAGGGATCTCTCCCATCAACCGGGTTTTGGTAACCCAGCCCCTAAAGGCCCTCAGGGGTCTAAAGGTCCCCTCCCAACCCTTGGGTCCATAGAGGAGATGGAAGCCGGGTCTGATGGAGGTTCTCATGTACTACCTTCTCCGGGGCCTCCTCCTTCGGCACAGATCCTCTCTCCGGCCTCTACAGTATCGCTATTAGAACGGACCTTAGATGAACTCATAACAACACCCTTCAAAGATCAGAGTCCGGGCAACCCACTAGTGGACCCGGCTACACCACCAGCCTTAATACCTCAATCAGACTTCCAAATCATGATGGAGGTATTCTCCAAAATGCTTTCTAAAGGCCTTGCCCAAACAGCTTCTCGGATTACCTCTGTGATTCAGGCTGATCTTTAGGACCTGGGTACCAGAATAGACGTAATAGAACAGAAGACGGACCAATCAGTTTCTAGAATCAACCAAAACACAGCACGTATTCAGGATCTCCAAGATCAACTGTAAGCGGCTTTATCCAAAATAGACGATTTAGAAAATCGCTCTAGACGCTAAAACTTTCGAATCCGGGGGATTTCGGAGGCCATCACAGATGTACGTGCGACAGTGATCGATTTTATTTAAAAAATCATTCCAGGTATCCCGGAACACCGCCTGGAACTAGACAGGGCTCATAGAGCTCTCCAGCCCCCGAGGTCCGATGGCCTTCCTAGAGACATAGTGGTAAACTATTTATGGAGTTAATGAGGAGATCATGAAGGCCTCAAGATCCAATCCCAATCTCTCTATTCAAGGCCACTCTGTCCAAGTTTTTGCGGATTTATCTCCGACTACTATACAAAAAAGGAGATCTCTCAAGCCCCTTCTGGAAATTCTCAATAAATCCTCCATCAAATACTGGTGGTCCTTCCCCTGTCTTTCATCGTCAAAGGCAAGAAATTTGGTTTCTCTTCATTCCAAGAAGGAGAACAGATACTGATCAAGCTCAACTTCATATCACTGGACTCTTCCTCTTCATCTGCTTCTCTTCACAAGAACATGGGACACTCCAAGAGACCATCCCCACAGAGCCCCATTCTTCCGATGTGGCAGAGACAGCAAAAGAAGAAGGCGAAGGATGTTTACCCTCCATGATTTCTGTCCTGCTTTCCCTGTTGTTGATCACCACTTGGGTCATTTTTGACTCCTTTTCATTGGAGTCTTTTGATTTCTCGCCCCCTTCACCTTGGGGGTCTTAAATTTGTTTGTTTACTTTTATTTTCAATACGCATTTCTAGTTATATCATCCTCTGAGGGGTTTGGGGTTGGCTCCCATCCATGCCTTTTCCTGGACTTTGCTCACTTTGAGGAGGCTGGAGGTGGGCCGGCTACGGGATGCCCTCATTGCTTGTTTGCTAGTTTGGTTTTACTAATGCTTGCTCCACTCAACATACTGAGGACTTACTAAATGGATCCCTAAGGGTCCTGGCTATAACTGTTTTAATTATATGTTTACTTCGTTATGGAACAGGAGGGACCCGGTATGCAGGTCCCGATGGGTCCATCCGGTTATCCCCAACTCATACAGTAGGGAGCCCTCTCTGGAGGTGCTCGATGTTCACCCTTAGCCTAAGATTATTCTGTTGCTAGCGAGTTAGCCACCAGTTCAAATCTTGTTTTGGCTCCAAGAAGTGGCCGGGAAGGAGGCCATGCTCCTCCCTCTGATTTAGGGATGCTTTCAACGGTACTCCCTAGGTCAGATGTAGTTCTGCTGTTTGGGCAGACACTTTTGTTCCTTTTTCTGGTAGTGAGGAGTCTAATTAGTCTCCTCCTTCCCAGGAATTTGGGGGGAATCATGGCTAGTTTTTGCCACGTCCTCCCTCTACTTATTGTCTTTGTCTCTTCTCTACCTCTCTTGCGCTATTCTATTGTTACCTTTCTGTTTTTACTTTTCCTTTTAAGACACCAAGAAAGTTTACCTCGTAGAAGGCCCCCATGGACCAACTACATCATCACCAGATTGGACGGGCCCCTCCTCGGGTCGGCTTGGGTTTGGGTGAGTCCTAGCCTGATGCAACCTGTAGATCAATATTTACACGGCTCCCATGTCCACTAATTTACCTTCGTTCCTAAGAGTGGCATCTCATAACACGCAGGGTCTCAATCCCCTGTAAAACGGAAAAAGTACTTTAATTTAGCCCGATCCCACCACCTAGATATAGTCATGATTCAAGAAACCCACTTTACTGAGCAATATACCCCAAATATATTCATCCATATTACCCACAGTTTTACCTGGCAAACGCGCCAGATAAAAAAAGAGGAGTAGGAATTTTCTTCGCTAAGCACTTAGCGTTTACCCTTATTGAGGAAATCAAGGACCCAGGTGGAAGATTTATCTTTCTGAAAGGGTCCCTGGGGGGAGTGATGTATTCTCTTGTGTCATATTATGCCCCAAACTCCAGCCAGGTTAAATTTTTTCAAGGGTTATTTGAGCGTATCCTTCCCCTCATTGAGGAGAAAGTCATCCTGGGAGGGGATTCGAACTTAGCCCTCAATCCTATTCTTCTGTTTCAATTGTTTATTAGTTTTTGGAGCGCCTCAATCCTATTCTTGACAAATCTGGCTCAGGAATACCCCGTCTTCTCCGGCCCCCGAAGCACAGCCTAAAGTTTGCTAGACTCCTCTTCTCCATAGATTTTGTAGACATCTGGAGAGAATTAAACCCAAAGGTGAGGGACTACTCAGCCCCTCATAAGAGTATGGCAAGAATAGATCACATCTTTGTTCCAGCATCTTTGTCTTCATTAGTCCTTAAAGCATCCATCAGGGACTCTCCTCTGTCTGACCATTCTCTAGTAACAATACATATCAAAGTTGATCCAGGTGGGGTGAGGAATCCCCAGTGGCGCCTTAATGAATCACTCCTGAACAATCCAGTACACTGTACTATGTTAGAGAAGGAACTTAAAGAATATTTCCATAGGAACGATACTGGGGAAGTTTCTCCCTCAATTTTATGGGCAGCCCATAAAGGGGTTATGAGAGGAAATCTCATCCAATTATCAGCCAGATTAACCACTTGACCACTGGGCACTTAAACCCCCTTAACAACCAGACCAATTTTCAGCTTTCAGCGCTCTCACAATTTGAATGACAATTACTCAGTCATGCAACATTGTACCCATATGAAATTTGCGTCTTTTTTTCACACAAATAGAGCTTTCTTTTGGTGGTATTTAATCATTGCTGGGTTTTTTATTTGTTGCGCTATAATTAAAAAAAGACCGAAAATTTTGTAAAAAAATGAATTTTTCTTCGTTTCTGTTATAAAATTTTGCAAATTAGTAATTTTTCTTCATAAATTTTGGCCAAAATTTATACTGCTACCTATCTTTGGTAAAAAAAAAAACAAATTAGTGTATATTATTTGGTCTTTGTGAAAGTTATAGAGTCTACAAGCTATGGTGCCAATCACTGAATATTGATCACACTTGATTTACTGACGGCCTATCTCATTTCCCGAGACCCTAACAAGCCAGGAAAGTACGAATACCCCCCAAATTACCCCTTCTTGGAAAGTAGACATTCCAAGGTATTTAGTAAGAGGCATGGTGAATTTTTTGAAGTTGTAATTTTTT
>BLSH010383959.1:296459-313774 GCA_018402905.1 Glandirana rugosa | reverse complement strand
CACTTGGTGGGGGCGTTCCCTTTTCTATCGAGGGTAAATTCCCTCCTGGGAGACGGAGGGGCCAGTGGGGTAGACCCTTGTTTGACATTGGCCCTTCAGTCCCCGACTTGTAGGAGTGGGGGCTTCCGGGATAATAAACTCCTCAAGCTATGTCATGTCGGAGATCATTTTGAATACTTTGTTTGTATTTGATCCGTCAGCATGGTGAAGTTATTCTCGAAGAATCTCCCCCAAAGTAGTTTGGAGAGACTGATGCATCATCCTCTTCCTCCTATTTTGGGTCCCTGGTATAACTAGGATCGCATTTTTATCTCTTGCCATTGTCCATTCTTCCTCTTCTACTAACCTTTATATCTTTCTTCCTCTTCAGTCTTACCTGTTACCGTTCTCTATTTTTACGCTAGGATCAATATGGTCCCTGGGTTTTATCCTCCTTCTCCTACTACGTAGTCAGAGAGGTTTGATGAAACCCCCTCTAAGAAGCTCTTATTGAAGTGGTACGACTGCCTAGTTTATGTTTGTTTCATAAGTTTTACTAGAGGCTGTACTGTATCGAACTCCTCAAATAATAGGGCCTTCGGGGGTGAGGATGTTCAGCCCCTGACTTCCCGGTTACAGTTTGTTCCCAGATGGGGTGACCGGGGAGGCAGAGGGTCCTCCCTTAAATGGGAGCTATCTTTTCCCTTGCGGGGGTGGTTCACCTTCCATGACTGTCTGTTTTTCCCGGATGCTCATGGGAGGCTACGTACGGCTGCCTCATAGATTTTGTTTGTACTTTTCCACTTGTTCATTTCTAATGACATGTATTGTGAGCTCATTTTTAAACTGCAATGGGTAACTTGGTTATATGTATTTCTGTAACTGGTTCTTAAAAAAAATGTATTTTTTATATAATCTCCTATCTTGTTATACAAAATCTCTTCTTTCTATCCAATAAAACAATTTTAAATGGAAAATTATGCAATGTGTGTGCAGCTTAAGGAACTACTGCTATGGGGCACAAACAGCCAACAGACAAAATATCCCTTGCAGCACTAAGGCTTCGGGAGCACTGAACAGTAGGAGGTACAATTCAAGCTGACAGGTGTGCATTGAAACACATAGATGTTAGTGATAGACATACCAAAGACCCATTAGACAACTAGTAACAAATCACCACGTCAAAACCAGACAAACAGGAAACTCTAGGAGCCGAGTTGCATGGTGACACGGGGCAGGAAACAGACTGGAAAAACACTTGGAGACACCCAGCCTGCTAGAGTCATTAATATACATAAGCCTGAGGCAATGAGCAGAGTTTTGAAAAACAGGACTGACTGGATATGTCCTAATTATTTTAACAGCAGGGGGGTTAAGCAGTCTTAAAACAGCAGACCCCTAACAGTTACACTATGGAATTAAAAGTATCAGCATGGCTACCGATCCTTGGGAATAAGAAACAGATATGTAACAGATCTAAGACAGATCCAATTCCAACTCTGGACATTACAAAAAAAAATTTACACTAAAAACAGTAGCAATAACAGATATGTATAACATTTCTTAGCCTAATAGAGTGACAATTATTCACTGCTTTCTTAATACACACTGTACAATCCCGGCTGTCTGATTTCCCCCGGACTTACCAGAACCATGCAGAGCAAGGGCCCGCCTGACAACACTCAAATCAAAACCCTCAAGGCCCGATCTCACATTACACGGTCCCAGCAAATCCAAAGGAAAAAGAACCCACAGGATATTGTACAGTGTGTATCCAGCTTTAGACTGGAGATAACCAATCATATTGTCCCTGGTAATAGGGGATTGCCAACTTTAGCCAGTTGGTTCTGCTAATCACTGGAGCAAATAAACTCATTCATACCAGCTCCACACCTGTTGGACCAGAACATACAACCCATACAAGGTAGACAAAACACTTTCAAGCAGATGGACCAACTAAATAATAATGATGTAAACCTAGTAAAAACCTCCACCTGTGGAATCAGACAAACCAGGAAAAAGAAAAAAACAATGTTATATAAAGTTGTCTGTGGAGGCCATGGTCGCCTGTTGTTCTGAGAGCCATGAACCCCAATTATCGAATCTAAGGGATGAAACACATAACATTTAGTAATGATCATTCACCCTAGAAAAAAAATAAACTGATGGTTAGATACCTGATATAAAAGCCATTAACTTACAAATCACACAAACATACATTACATCATATTCCACAAAGAAAGTCTTTCTTATTCGTTTTGAAACAGTGCACTTTTTCCCAATTACCAAAAAAATTGTTGAGCTCAACGTAATTATTACCACATGGATTTTGTTTACGGTATACCATTAATTTCCAAAAAAAAATTTGCCATGGTTAAAAAATGAGGGACATATATATGATGGCGCTAAACCCAATAGTTTGTAAGAACTTAACACACCATCCAGGGCCAGAAGGTGGTAATTCCTAAAGGTATGTACCCAACCAACAAGACAGTATGAATCAACAATAATACAGTGAATAATACATAAATTGGAATATATATTAGTGAAGACATAAACCAATTCCTAGTAAATCAATAATAGTGCTGGTTTAAGTGAAAAAGGATGATAACAGAAAAAAGTCACAAATGCGAATAAAAAAGGGGGATCGCAAATGACATCAAAAAAAGGGGTGCCAAATAACCAAGTTCGTCAAGTTTGAAAATAAATAAGATAGTTCAAAGTTTCTCCGAAAAAAAGTAAAAAAAAGTATGTGTAGAGAGGTGTAGATAGTTCCAAGTGGTGTCAATCAAATATTTCGGTGTGCAAAAATATTCAACAACAGTGATGGCTCAAAAGTATAAAAAATAGGTGTATGCAGAGTAATAATAATAATGCTTGTCTGGATGATCCAACATCTAACAGATTCAAGGCTTACCAGATGGTAGATATATTCACGCCTGAATATATATGGGCAGAAGGGTCCTCACAATATGGATGGGTTGCCTCACACTATCCTTGGCGGATCCAAGCACTTCCAGGGAAGGGTATGCGTCACACTATCCAGTACATCCGTATGTCCTGTACGTCTGTAATCTCCAATATAGATGGCCTTCGACCAAATGGTTCCAAAGGGTGCGGTCCCAGGCTCAGATATATGAAGACAGAGGAGGACTCTCCATAGTTTAAAAACCCTCAGTCACGAGGTGCAGCTTTATTGTATGTATCCAAAAAGTTAAAATCCACAAGCTTATGGTTAAAAAAACAATAATATCGCAGCAATTCAGGGTCAGCAGCGACCGACACATTTCGTCCTAATAGACATCGTCTGGGGGCTGCTGACCTTCCGAACAGCTGCGTATATATGCCCCTTGCTCCTCTAATTGGAAGAACGCACTTCCGGTCATGGCGGACCGGCGTGCGCTCCAGTAACGTACTTCCGGTTTTGCATTATCAATGATAGATCTAAAGACGCGGGCTAGAGTATATCACCTGTGTTGGTAAAAACAGATATGACATAACTTGTTGGACCTCGTTGCAGGAGAAGGGTTTCATAATGCTAGAAAGACCTATGATCTGCATGCGTCCCAGTGACGCCTATCTGCCGGAAGTGATGCACCGGACGTATCTTCATAGGAGGAAGCTCGTGTTCAATACAAGCTATTTGCGTTCCAAAGTGTGAAATGCCGGAAGTGACGACAGGGTGTTAGGACTAAAGGTGCCTATGTTATCCGTACCGCACATATGTCCCTAAGTCACAGGGAAGAACGGTTAATCCAAAAGTGAAAATATAAAAATCTATATAAATGTATAAAAATGAAAATAGGAAAAGTGGAAAATATATCCGTAATATGTGGGGAAGGAGGAGCTAGGGGAGATGAATGACAATCCTTGATAATACTAATAAATCTTACAAACACAGATGCAAATGGAATTACACAAATTAGTCTAAGTCGGGAACCATTATATCCGGTTCTAAAGCATGGGAATCTAAATGTATAAACAAATAATAATATTGTGTTAAAATCCGGTCTGGCATATTAAAAGGTGATTCAGAACACTGAGTATATGTTGCAGGAAACTAAACCATAATATCATGTATGTCTAGAAAGGGCACTAAAAATCGAGAATTATATAAAATCATGCATTAAAAATGGTTTAAAATTGCGTATAGCAACACAAAAAGTACAACACTCGCAAATGAAATTAATTTACACTATCCCCAAGATCACCGAACTGACACAGTCCCATCTGGCTGTGCCGAAGGTCATTTCTAGAGGTGAACATAAATTGGAAGCTAGGCAGGCTTAATGGTCAAAACTGGGGACGGGCTCTGGGAAAATATGTGGATCAAGCTTTATTTATCAATGAATTAATGTCCCAATCTATATTCAACCCGAAGGGGTGGAAGCTCTTTAGTTGATAGATCCAAAAAACTTCCTGCTGGGACACCCCTCTGACTGAATCTCCTCCCCTCCAGGGTGGGACGTATCTGTCGATAACCGAAAACGTGGTACCTTCAGGATTTCTGTTGTGGGCCCTCAAATAGTGTTTAGGAACACTATGGTTCGTTTTGCCCTTGGTGATATTGGTGATATGTTCACCTACCAGTATGGAGAAAGTCCTAATAGTTCTTCCAACATATTGTTTCCCGCAAAGGCACGTAAGTAGATAGACTGCATTCTTAGTCTCACAGGTGCAGAAACACTTGATAGGGTAAGAAATATTGGTTGTGGTAGAGGAAAACTCCAAGATTTTTCTGTTCTTGCAATGGTTCAGCTTACACACCCTACATCTACGACAGGGGTAGAAGCCCTTAAGTTCTTGAAAGAAGCTCACCTTCCGGGGAGGCTCCACAACGTTGGGAGCAATTATGTGTCGCAGGGCTGCTGCTCCCCTGTATATTATCTTGGCCTTCAGGGGTAACACAGGCCCCAGACACTTTGTCACTTCGAAGAACACCCCAATGCTTCTTAAAAATGTTATTAATTTGCCTATATTGGAGTGAAAATTAAGTAAAGAAGGACCATTTAAATTGGCTATCTTCCGCAGGGCTGAGTCTTGGGTGTCTCCTCAAGTAGTGATGTTCTATTGGTTTAGAGAGCTCTATTAATTTCCTCTTTGACAAGATTTTCATCATAGCCCCTTTCTAAAAATCTTTTTTGCAGTATTTCAGCCTGATCCATAAAATCTTGAGTATTAGAACAATTTAGTCTAAGTCTTAAGAATTGGCTCCGGGGAACTGATTTGAGCCATGATTCATGGTGACAACTATCCTTAGGAATGTACCCATTCCTGTCTGTGGGCTTGAAGTACGTCTTAGTACAAATATTTCCATCTTTGATCATGATTTCCAGATCCAGGAAATGTATATGGGTCTTGCTCCATTCATAGGAAAGGGATATGCTCCTATCGTTGGAATTCAAAACTGAAAAAAAATTGGTCAAGTTCCTGCTCTGTGCCGTTCCACAGGAGGAGAACGTTGTCAATGTATCTGGCCCACAGCACCAACTGTGGCTGTTTAAGGGCATAGACGACGTCCTCCTCCCACTTGGCCATAAAGAGGTTTGCCAAGCTGGGGGCAAATTTAGCCCCCATGGCAACCCCCCTTACTTGATGGTAAAATTTGTTGTCGAGCCAAAAATAGTTGTGCGTTGCTGCAAATTCTAAAAGTTCGACAATGTATTTGTTCTGTATCTCTGGGAGGGTGGCATCCATGGATAAAAAATGTGTGACCGCTTCTATACCCCTTTCATGTGGTATACAGGTATATAAAGAAGCCACATCGGCAGTGGCAATCAATCCCTGGGTATGCATCCGTGTCCGATCTAGGAGGTTAATAACATCTTTGGTGTCCTGTAAGAAAGAAGGCATCTTTCTCACTAAAGGCTGTAAAAAATAATCAACATATTTACCCACCCGGGACGTGATGGAATCGATGCCACTCACTATAGGTCTCCCGGGTGGGTTCTGGAGGTCTTTGTGAATCTTGGGTAGGTAGTATAGGATGGGGATACGAGGGGCTTTTGGAACCAGAAAGGCCTTCTCTTTTTTATTTAAAATCCTATTAGAGAAAATCGTATCCAATAAGGCTTTTAGTTCTCTCTTGTAGTTCTGTGTGGGGTCCTTGATTAATTCCTTATATGTAGATTGGTCACTTACAATGTGTCTCATTTCCTTCAAGTAGTCTTGTTTATCGAGGACCACAATACCCCCGCCTTTGTCAGCAGGCCGGATAATGAGATCCTTTCTTTCGCAAAGAGATTAGAGGCCATCCTTGAAGCTGTTGTCTTGTCTAATCCTCTTAGTTTGTAGTTGGTCTAGATCCTGTAGGACCAGGTCTTTGAAAATTTTCACAGCTGGCACTACCTGACCTGGTGGGTTGAATAGTGATGGATTTGCTAGGTTGGTGTGTATCCTATTAGTAGTATTGAAACTCTGGGGCCTAGTTATCGGGTTAGAGATCAAGTAACGCTGTATATTGATTTTCCTGATGAATTTTTGAGCATCTATAAATGTATGGAACTTATCCAGGGGAAGAGGTGGAACAAACTTAAGTCTTTTGTTTAGTAAATATTCCTCGTCAGATGTTAAGTCAACCTTACTAAGGTTGAAAATTCCAGAATTTGTTAATTCCTTTTGCATTTTTTTGGATCTTTTCCTCCCCCCTCTGGTACCTCTTCTGGTTCTGGGTTTCTCCTCCAATCTCGTTCTCCTCTGTAAAAATCCTGGTCCCTTGACGGTGGTGGGTAGTCATAGTTGTAGTTATAGGGAGAACGATCATGGATCATATTGTGAGGACCCTTCTGCTCATATATATTCAGGCGTGAATATATCTACCATCTGGTAAGCCTTGAATCTGTTAGATGTTGGATCATCCAGACAAGCATTATTATTAATACTCTTCATACACCTATTTTTTATACTTTTGAGCCATCACTGTTGTTGAATATTCTTGCACACCAAAATATTTGATTGACACCACTTGGAACTATCTACACCTCTCTACAGATACCTTTTTTTACTTTTTTCGGAGAAACTTTGAACTATCTTATTTATTTTCAAACCCGACGAACTTGGTTATTTGGGACCCCTTTTTTTGATGTCATTCGCATTTGTGATCCCCCTTTTTTATTCGCATTTGTGACTTTTTTTTTCTGTTATCATCCTTTTTCACTTAAACCAGCACTATTATTGATTTACTAGGAATTGGTTTATGTCTTCACTAATATATATTCCAATGTATGTATTATTATTCACTGTATTATTGTTGATTCATACTGTCTTGTTGGTTGGGTACATACCTTTAGGAATTACCACCTTCTGGCCCTGGATGGTGTGTTAAGTCCTTACAAACTATTGGGTTTAGCACCATCTATACATATCTGCCTTTTTACGATTAGTTTGGTCGTTGTATGGTTGCTTACCCTATGTATTGACCTCTATTTATTTATTTTTTGCCTAGCGTGGTTACATTTCCTTTATTCCATGGTTAAAAAATGAGCAGCTCGTAATACCTTTTAGCGACACGGTTTAGCTACCAAGTATAATACCTTACCAAGAAAAACTCTTCAGAACTTTGTCTCTGAAAAACAAAAAACATTCCATTGAATACACAAATTTGCATGTTAATACAGTGCTCTTCACACTCTCACAAGCCTGGCTAGAAAGAAGGGGGTCAGTTTCCAGTGGGCTGTCAGCTGCTGGGACAACAAGCAGACAGGTAAATCAGATGACACAACATATGTTCCATGTATTTCACACCATATGCACACTCTCACAATCAGCTAGCTTGAAGGCAAACTCTAGACAACCCGAATACCAGCCTGTTGTCTATACTGACCTGAACCTCTTTTTAAACCCCTAAAACCTGTTTTGTAGGTTTGACTTTCTTCCAAGGATCCATCCCATTTCATTAGTGCACACTCAGCCTGTGTGGATGCATTCCTTACCTTAGGATCTTGGAATGGGACCCATGATAAAGGCTTTTCATACTGATTACCCCTAGGCCACGTTGCAAAGCGCGCTGAGTGCACTTCAAAATCACGTCTCTTTGTTCTATAGGGATATTGCTTCATTCCTTTTTCAATGGGACTGGATAGACAGAATTTAGCTATGTGGCCAAAGAGTCCACATAAATGGCATTTAATTTTATCTAATGTTGTATAACATCTCTTAACAAAAGGTTTTGTTTTAGATGACTGAGGAGGTTCAGTAGCTGATAGTGGGATAGCTTTTTCCTGGATTAGTAGTTCTTTCTTATGACTTACAAAATATAGGGCAATTTTTAAAAAAAACTCTTACCTTCTGTGGATTTATTCCTATTGGTACATACCTTAGGTGTGGAGGATGTCCCACTGACCTCAGAGATACCCAAATCTTTTGCTTTGTCCTCCGCTCTATCTGAAAACTGGGCAAGTTGCTCCTGGCAGCTGACAGATAATCCCTTCACCTCACTTTCTGCATCCTTCACCTCACTTTCTGCATGCTTCACCTCACTTTCTGCATCATTCAGTCTTTTTCCAAGCTGATGAACTTCTTCCTGTAATCTCTGGTTTTCGATCACTACTTTCTGGTGGATAGCATTAGAATTTGCCATAGAAGCTTCTAAAGCACTAACCTTACTTTTTGATATTTCTAGAGCGTCTTTTAGGGATGTGTTTTGCAACTTCAAATGTTCATACTGTTTTGCCAACCACCTGGATGCAAAAATCCGCGGAGTCCTTCCTGCACGCTTACTACACCTTTTACCAGTGAAATTTAATTTCCTGTCCTCTTCCATCAGAGGGACAGAAAGTATTCCTTCTGCCTGGAGACTTTTCACCCTTAATGACAGCATAGCCTTCCCTTGGCTGGCTGCTCCTCTTCCTGTTCCTGTGCCACACCCTCCCCCTGTAATTCACATTTTACTGGGATATCAAACGTGTTACTTTGTGGTTTTCCCTTAATGTCAGCCACTGAAAGATGACAGTTCATATCAGCACTTAAGCACTTTGCTGATACGGACTGGGCACCTGCATTAGGCCCAGGCCCTGACAATTGCTCTTTGTCCCCCTGTTTATCACTGCCACAACTTTGGGGTTGAGACCATTTCTTCTTTGTCCCTACCCTAAAGTAGTTCTTGGAATGATTTCTCCTTAAATCCCATAGTCAAAACATTCCCTTCCTCTGCCCTATTCACTGACTCCAGCATCCATATAGCCCAAGCATCTCTTTCCTGTGGGCGCGTCATCTTCTTGTGATGACCAGACCACAGCTGTTCCCATACTTTAGGTTTAAAACTACCTCTCTTAGAAAGCTTCATTCCAGTCCAACGTTCCCAATCACAAATATATTTTATCATCCAGGGTCCATATTTATCCATCATCTCTTCCCTTGGGGTCAGTTGGTAGGGTTTACCACACCCAGACCCCCTCCTTGAAGCGATTTGATTTCCCATCCTAACGGATTGAACCCTGATCTGATTTTCCCAACCTTTAATTGGTTGCCTCAGAGGTAGCTAATCTCTGACTGATTGGTTGAACAGGTTTCTCCCCTGTCCCCGTTGTTTTTTTATTTTCCCTACTTGTCAAAACAATATTGTTTTTGACTATAGTCCCTCACAAAAAAAAACGGGAGATTTCCCGAACTCGTTAATAGTTCAATCTCCCCTGTGGACTTTTCTGAAGTATTCTAAGAGAAATGCCTAAAATGATGAGATCAAACTTGGATAATCAAGAAACTATATGACTGCTTGGAGTATAAAAGGCAGTTACTTGAGGCACACCTATTAGGCTGCATTCACACCTGAGCATTCTACGAGCTGAAAATGCTTAGGTGAGAACATGGTTTTAGCAATATGGGTCACATCAGCCACAGTATAGTATACAGGTCTAATTACAATTTCCAGTTATTAATTGCAAGGAAGAAAGACTCATACTCAAGTACATTTATTGGGATTTAGTCTCTGTTTCCACAAGTACGACTGGTCATGCGAACTTGGATATAAAGTTGCATTACAAGTCACAGCACATTGATTTCAATAGCTCATGTTCCAGTCTATGCAACTTAACCGCTTGCCGACGGCTGATCGGCAATTGACGGCGACAATGTGGCTCTGTAACGCGAATCGCCGTCATACGACGGCGGCCGCGATACAGAGCCACTGTGAGCGCGCGCGCTCTTCTTTTGTTTATAGCGGCGATCAGAAATGACGCAGAGGTGATCAAATACCACCAAAAGAAAGCTCTGTTTGTGGGAAAAAAAGGACGCAAATTTCGTTTGGGTGCAACGTCGCACGACCGCGCAATTGTCAGTTAAAGCGACGCAGCGCCGAATCGCAAAAAGGGCTCCGGTCCTAAAGCTGGAAATCCTTCCGGGGCTGAAGTGGTTAAAGTTGCAGCTAATTGGAAAAGCTACCTGCAGTACTCTGATGCGACTTCCCAATGCGACCTCAACCCAGAGTGTAAATTTGGATCAAAGTTGCATTCAAAGTCGCACTAAAGTTGCACTTCAGTCATCCTCTAAATCGTGTAATTTTGGAGATGCACTAATGCAAACACAGCCCCCCCCCCCCCTACATGTGCCTTTCAATCACAAAGCCTGGCCTAATCTCATTCAAGAGCTAACCAAAACAGTTTTTTGGTTAAAAAAAAAACACAACTATTAGCAATAAGGTTTGTAGCAGTTATACTATAGCCAGTGTTCACAAAACTACAAAGTTTACAATCCCCAATTAGTAGATTACTAAGAAATACAGATTAATACACATCAAGATTATTGATGGTGACCTAGTCTCCGTTTCCACTAGGGAAACTTGTCATGCGACTCTGAACACATAAAGTAGCATTACAAGTCACAGCCCGTTGATTTCAATGGCACCTGTTCCAATCTATGCAACTAAGGCCTCATACACACACGGACGTTTTTTGACGCCGGCGTTTTCTGGCGTTTTTTGCAGCTCTCCATGTTAGTCAATGGCCCCATAAAAACTTCAGCGTTTCTGAGCTGTAGGTGGCGTCGGCGTTAGTGAGCAGAAAGTAGAACCCATGGCCATCGCGTTCTGAGGCTGTAACGTTTTGACGTTTTTTGACGCCGACGCCACAATATGCCAACAAACGCCAACTAACGCCAACAAACGCCACCTAATATTGTACCGGCGTTTTCCGGCGCTTTTTGACGCCGATGTTTTTAGGTTGAAAAATAGCAGAGGGATGATTTTTTTTTAAAAAACGGCTATTGACGCCGACGCTCACTAACGCTCAAAAACGTCAATGCATAACGCCGAAAAACGTTGACTTTTTTCCTTGACGTCGGCCCCGACGTTTTGTTTATTTTTTTAAATACGCCCGTGTGTATGAGGCCTTAAAGTTGCAGCAAATTGGAAAAGGTACCTGCAGTACTCTAATGCAATTTGCCGATGCAACCTCGACCCAGAGTGTAAATTTGGATTAAAGTCGCATTCAAAATCGCACTTCACAGTCACACTCTAAATCGTGTGACTTTGGAGTTGTACTAGTGGAAACGCAGCCCTTATCCACAATTACAATCTTATTTTAATTGTACTATTTAAAATCAGTCTCATCAAAGTGTTAGCAGATAAAAGGTAAAAAAAGAAAAGTTCTTAGAAGTTTACTAGTTTAGGTATTCAGACAGAGGTGAAAAACAAAGATATAGATAAACCTTACTGAACCCACAATCACCTAAACGTTAAACTCCTCACTAAAGGGGCACCATCTGTTAAAGTGATTTTTACCTAACACACTTATATGCTTAATGATAAATAAAATAAGACATTACAACCTTTTGTCTATACTAGAATCAACCAGTGCTGTTGCGGTTATTACAAATGAAATCAATAATCAATGACACCTTTGCTAAAAAATAAAGATCTAATTTATTTTTACAGAAAAGAAGCTAGTCACTAATCAAATACAACCGAATATGAGGTAAATGTTACAATCTTAAAAGCATTATCGCTAAAATACAAAGTGAAGAATACAAGAACGAAAATGGTTTTGCCATGTAAAAACAGAAGGTTACTAAGGAAAGAAAGGAAAGAGAAAAAGGAAAGAGAGGAAACAAAGGATTATGGTGACAAAAAAATAAAGCCTTACGTCTTCATGTTGCAACGAACCATCAAACAGGTGACAGGAAGACTGTTTTCCTGCTTTTATGCCCTCGCTCTGCCCATGCCCACCCATCCAGGTAGAGGCCTTCCCTGATTCCCTGGAGTTGCATTGACTCCTGATTGGCCAGAATTGAAGCTTGTTGGTTTTTCAAGCCCAGCACAAGATACCAGGTTCCCATGTTTACATTAAGGTCTCCCGCAGACAACAGGGTAACTTTGTTAATATGTATAAGACCATTGTTCCAGGATATAGGAAGAGGCCCTCCCACTCTCATATCACCTTAAGAGACAGTTTTTCTTTGAAGGCACCAGAAAAAAGCTTTTGTCCTCTTGTTGAAAAGAAAACAGTCTTGTAAGCAGCAAATCAGCGACATTTCTCATAAAACTATGAGATATATCAAGTACATATGTTTCCTGTAAAATATATATATTTCACTGGGCATGGTATATTCAGAACTCTCTATCTTAGGGGACAAATTCTGAGTTAAAAGAGACCAAACAAGGGATTTCTTGGAGCACCTTGATGCAAATATTGATTTCCACAGTCCTAATAAGGGTCTGACCAAAATGTACATCACTTCACCAAAATATCAAAATATTTCTACATCAGCCCATGGGCACATTTTGGGAGGTCATTTGGGGCGGAGAAAACCAGAGAGAGAGTATTGCAAAGGTTCTATTGACCTGGAGTCATGAAAGAAATAGAAAATGATTGTTCCTCCTGCCCTGTGTGTCAGAAGTCGGCACCTTTGTCGCATTTCCGTAACCCACTGGTACCTCTCCCCATCATTGAAGTTCACATTGAGAGGATCGCAATGGATTTGGTTGGTCCAATACTGAAGTCTGCTAGGGGGCGTCAGTACATTTTGGTCATAATGGACTATGCCACCAGCTATCCTGAAGCAATCCCTCTTAGAAATACCTTCGCCAAAACGATAGCCAAAGAGCTATTTCTGGTCTTCAGCCGTGTAGGTATTTGTAAGGAATTGCTTACAGACCAGGGTACCCCATTTATGTCCAGGGTAATGAAAGAGCTGTGCAAGTTGTTCAAAGTGACACAATTACGTACATCCGTGTATCACCCTCAAACAGATGGGTTGGTTGAAAGGTTCAACAAGACCCTAAAACAAATGTTAAAAAAGGTGGTGGATCAAGATGGAAAGGATTGGGACTGTTTAATACCCTACCTGATGTTTGCTATTCGGGAAGTACCACAATCCTCTACCGGGTTCTCGCCCTTCGATTTACTCTATGGGAAACACCCAAGAGGGCTGTTGGATATCGCCAAGGAAACATGGGAAAGTGAGAGTTCTCCCCACCAGATTGTGATTGAGCATGTTGCTCTAATGCAAGATAGAATTGCACAAGTAATGCCAATAGTCAAGGAACACTTGGCCCAAGCGCAGGTAGCACAGCAAAGGGTGTATAACCGCAAGGCCAAGACCTGTACTTTTTCACCGGGGATAGGGTGTTGGTACTAATCCCTACGGTCGAAAGCAAATTCCTGGCCAAATGGCAGGGCCCTTATGATATAATTGAACAAGTGAGTGAAGTGAACTACAGGGTCAGACAACCAGGTTGGCGAAAGCCAGAACAGATATACTACATTAATCTGTTGAAAGCCTGGAGGGATAGGGAATCCCTAGTCGCAGAAACCTTGGTGTCGCAGACTCAGTCTGATTGCTTATTTCCTGAGGTGGGAATAGCAATTACCTTATCAAAACCCCAAAAACAGGAGGTGAAAGAGTTTGTGCTCCGCAACAGAGAGGTGTTCTCGGAGCTGCCGGGACAAACATCTGGGGTAGTGCACGACATTATCACCCCACCAGGTGAAAGGGTAAAACTAAAACCCTATCGAATACCGGAGGCTCAACAGGAGGCAATATGAGGGGAAGTTCAACGAATGCTTGAATTAGGTGTGATAGAAGAGTCCCAGAGTGACTGGTCCAGCCCGATGGTTTAAATGCCCAAACCTGATGGGAGCTGGCGATTTTGTAACGATTTCCGGCAGTTGAATAAAGTTACAAAATTTGACACCTACCACATACCACGCATAGATGAACTGATCAACCGGCTGGGAACAGCCCAATACATGACGACCCTTGATCTCATGAAGGGGTATTGGCAAATTCCCCTAGTTGAGTCAGCGAAGGAGAAAACGGCATTTGTAACACCAGAGGGGGCATTCCAATATAAAAGAATGCCATTTGGGTTACAGAATGCACCAGCCACGTTCCAGCAGAAAATGGACAAAATTCTGAGGCCCCATCAAATGTATGCTGCAGCCTACTTGGATGATGTGATAATCCATAGTACGGATTGGGCCTCACATCTGCCAAAAGTGCAAGCTGTACTAGACTCCATAAGGGAAGCTGGGTTCAGGGCTAATCCAAAAAAGTGTACCATTGGACAGGAAGAGCCCAAATATTTGGGGTACACTATTGGGAGGGGAGGGATAAAACCCCCAAATCAACAAAGTGGAAGCCATAAATAGCTGGCCGTGCTCCAACAGCAAGAAGCAGGTTCGAGCATTCCTCGGAATTTCTGGATACTATTGGCAATTTATTCCTCACTTTGCTTCGCAGGCTGTGCCCCTAACCAACCTGACCAAAGGGAAAGAGTCTACCATGGTGAAATGGACTCCAGAGGCTGAAGCAGCCTTCCAGGCTTTAAAAAAAAGCCCTATGTAGCCAACCAGTGCTGTACTCACCTGACTTTGCTAAGGACTTTGTGGTACAGACTCATGCCTCAGATGTAGGCTTAGGAGCAGTGTTGTCCCAGGTCTGGAAGGGAGAAGAGCACCCAGTCATTTATCTTAACAGGAAACTGAAACCCCACGAAGAAAACCATGCCACAATTGAAAAAGAGTGTCCAGCGGTGAAATGGGTGCTAGACTCCCTGCGGTACTATTTGCTGGGTAGACACTTTGACCTGATTGCAGATCACGTGCCCCTAAAGTGGATGGCTGTGTATCCTGCAGTGAGAGATAGGAGCTTTGTACAGCAGTAGGCTGTACCCAGCTGACAGACAGGGAAACCTATTGTGCAGTCAGTGGCCAAGTGGCCTAGGATTTATTTTATTTGTTTTTCACTGTTTTCACATTGTAACTAGTGAGAATAAACTACCTTTTTGTTTTCACCTAAAACTGCTGTCTCACTGTGCCTAAAATAGTGTAGTGAACCCTTCCAGGGGATCAAACACACCCGCTGCCGAGCTAGCCCCCTTACAATATATATATATATATATATATATATATATGTGTATATATACACACACATATATATATCTACACACACCCCAAATAAGTATTACAGTTGTAGTTACCTTAACACAGGGTGCACATCGTATCCTGAGCCAGTAACTTGAAATTGATGCCTACATTTGAACCATCACACTCAAAATGCCGCTTTTCTGCAGTAATAATTCCCATTGCATTTGTAAAATAAAACCTCAATCTGATAAATCTTTTTTCACATTTATAAAAAACATTTAGTGAAAAGATGCATCTACACATTCACCAATTAAGCAACAACCACCACAACACTATGTACATCAGATGTATGGAAAATTGTGCTTCTCATCTCTCACCTCCTTTATAATGTGAACCATGTCACATTACATGCACACTCACTAAAACATTCACTTGATCACTTCTGCCACTCTGATGTGATACATCAGTGTTTTTACAATGTGTTTTAAAGGGTTGGGAATACAAAAGCTGGGTTAAATTGACTATCTCTAGTGATGTCATGCTGATATTCCATCATTTCCATGTAAATTCTGCTAAGCCATCCATTTGTGTGTGATGTTAAAAGGCAGTTTTGCATTTCATGTGGAACACCATGTCTTGGCTTGTCACTGTAAGCTTTTCAGCATCCAGCATATCCTTAATTTTGAAGATTTGTGCTAAATAAGAACATTGGCATATCTTGTGCTATTTTAAGGGGAAAAGTGAATGGCTGTTTAGGAGGCCGCTTAATCTCCTCCAGCATCAGGCTACATACAGATGGAGAACCCCCCACCAGTTGTTTACAGGACTCATTTAGTGTTACAAACATGAGTCCCACAGTGTTAAGCTGGCCATACATTATATGAAAAATCAGACACAATTCTATTCTTTCAAACATTCTGACAATTTTCTGATAGTTAGTGGATGATGAACAATAACGGTTTCAAATTTTCAACCCCGAAAATTCGATTGACAATTTTGAAATATTTTTATTGAATGAACGAACTTTGTAAAGTTAGTGGCTTTCTCGCACTGTAAAAATCATTTGTTTTTTTTGTGCGCAGGTGCAAGAAAACTTTAACCTGGAAGTGAACACATTTGTGATAACTTAACATTCAGACACAAGGATCTTTCGTTTACACAAGCTCAAATACACATTCAGCTAGCAGAACACATAGTACATTTGAGTTTGCCATTGACTATAGTTATGTAAAAAATAAACTTACAAAAGTGTCCATTTATGAAACTGTGATCAGTGGTGGTCCCAAGGATCACCGCAAGTGTTGAGCGAACCCGGACTGTAACGTTCGGGTCTGTACCGAACTTTGGGGTGTCCGGGACCCGGACCCGAACACGGACGTTTCAAAAAACGTTCGGGTTCGGGTTCTGGGTTCTGGTAGTTGATCACGCATGTTGAATAGCTGCAGGGCAGCCAATCAACAAGCGTTTCACTGGCTTAGAAGCCATAACAGCCATGCCTACTAATGGCATGACTGTGATTGGCCAGTGCATCATGTGACCCAGCCTCTATATTAGCTGGAGTCACTTGATGCTGCAGTCACATGCTCTCTGAGACTCTGAATAGTGTAGGGAGAGGAAGCTGCCAGCGTTTTTGTGAGGGACAGATTGCAGACATTTTAACATCTGATCCTGCATCCTGAGATTACTACTACTGTTGCTATGAGGGACAGATTGCAGAAATGTGAGAATCAAGATTTCGCATACTGCTGCTTTGAGTGACAGATTGCAGATCAAACCCTGCCTAACACAATGATCGTTATGATCGTACACAATGATCAGATTGTGGGATCGTACACAATGATCAGATTGTGGGAGTAATTTGAGATTTCACATACTGCTGCTTTGAGTGACAGATTGCAGATCAAACCCTGCATTACACAACAATCTGATTGCACTCATCCGTTACTAAAAACTTGTTATTAGACAGGGAGATTCGTCTTCGGAGATGGATCACGTTAGTCTAACAACACATTACGTCCCAAACTAGACGTTAGACAG
>BLSH010383959.1:283067-294097 GCA_018402905.1 Glandirana rugosa | reverse complement strand
AGCCGGCTTCCCACATTTCCTTCCTTTTGCAGACCTCTAGGACCTTCCAGGACTATTTTACAACATTTTTTGTACCTAAAAGTCCGGGTCTCCATTGATTTCAATGGAGTCCGGGGTCCGGGACAAAGTTCGGGTTCTGTCCGGACCCGAACCCGGACTTTGTCCCGAAGTTCGGCCGAACCAGCAGAACCCGGACTTCTAGAAGTTCGCTCAACTCTACCTATTAGCTATGATCTTGGAGTAGATCTTTACATCCGTGTTTATTTTTGGGTGGTCTGGTTCTTTTCCTGGCTTAGGCAGGGTAATCATTACTGCTTGTAGCATTTCTGGAGGAAAGGAGCTAGATTCCGCCGCTGCGTTATACACTGCAGTAAGAAAAAAACTTTATAATATTCTGTGGAAAATCCATCCGTCCCTGGAGATTTATTTTGGGCCATAGAATTAACTACTTTCTGTATTTCTTGTGAAGTAACTGGTGCATTCAAATTTGTCAATATTGTAGAATACATTTTTGAGAGGTTTATTGATTCTAAGAATTTGGAGATAACCACCTTGTTCGGTTGTAATGTAGTGGGATCATCTTTTAAGTTATATAGTGGCTAGAGTTGAGCGAACCCAAACTGTAAAGTTCGGGTCCGTACCGAACTTTGGGGTGTCCGTGACCTGAACCCGGACATTTGAAAAAAATGTGGGTTCGGGTTCTGGGTTCGGTTATTTGATCCTGCCTGTTGAATAGCTGCAGGGCAGCCAATCAACAAGTGTTTCATTGGTTTGCCCTTAGAAGCCATCACAGCCATGCCATTAGTAGGCCAGTGCATCATGTGACCCAACCTCTTTATAAGCTGGAGTCACTTAGTGTGCATGTCACATGCTCTCTGGCTAGTATAGGGAGAGGATGCTGCCTGCGCTGTGAGGGACAGATTGCAGCTATAATAACATCTCATCCTGCATTACAGAACGATCTGATTGTGGACTAGGTAGAGATTACTACTACTACTGCTTTTAGGGACAGATTGCAGATCTAATAACATCTCATTCTGCACTACAGAACGATCTGACTGGACTAGGTAGAGTCTACTGCTTAGGGACAGATTATTGTTCTAAAATCATCTTCTAATTCTATAGGGTCAGGTTCCTGCTGTTGCTGTAAGGGATAGATTATTGTTCTAAAATCAACGCCTACTCCTATAGGGTCAGGTTCCTGCTGTTGCTGTAAGGGACAGATTATTGTTCTAAAATCATCGCCTTCTAATATAGGGTCAGGTTCCTGCTGTTGCTGTAAGGGACAGATTATTGTTCTAAAATCATTTTACTTCCTTTTGCAGCCCTCTAGCACTTTTCAGGACTTTTTTACAGTAATTTTTTGCCGAAAAGTTTGGCTTCCCATTGACTTCAATGGGGTTTGAGGTACGGGGTCAAGTTCGGGTCAAGTTCAGTACTGAACGCGAACTTTTTCGCGAAGTTCGGCCGAACCCACCGAACCCGAACATCCAGGTGTTCGCTCAACTCTAATAGTGACGCATAGCATTTCTGGAATGTGTTTGCTATTTCTTTAGGGTGGTACACTAATATGTCCATTATAGGGTCCTTAATAGAGGAAAGTTGTGATCTCAGCTGGCTAGATTTTAACATTGATGCCAGTAATTTACCTGCTTAATTACTGTGAGAGTAATATCTGGCCTTCATTTTTTTGTAATGATTTTTCTTGGTCAGAAACAAGTACTAACCTGAATTCCTGATGGCATTTCAATAGTTCCTTGCTTAGTGTATGAGTAGGATTTAATTTATTATGATCCTCCAGTTGTTTAATTCATTTAAGCAGTGTGTTGATAGCATGCGTCCTCTTTCTCATTTCCACTGGTGCCAATTGTATCAGCAAACATTGGCTAAACACCTTAAAAGCACACCATACATTAAATATATTGTTAGAAAAGTATTGTTACTAGAGTTGAGCGAACTTCTAGAAGTCCGGGTTCTGCTGGTTTGGCCGAACTTCGGGACAAAGTCCGGGTTCGGGTCCGGACAGAACCCAAACTTTGTCACGGACCCCGAACCCCATTGAAATCAATGGGGACCCAAACTTTTAGGCACAAAAATGGCTGTAAAATAGTCCTGGAAAGTCCTAGAGGTCTGCAAAAGGAAGAAAATGGGGGTAAGGGTGGAACAAGTGCCCTACAAAGAAATGGGGACAGGGAAATAACTAAAAAATAAAAACATAAAAAAAGCAAAAATGGAGGTGGATGTGGACCCTCTTCAAACTGGGTCTGAAAAGTATTAATTAAAGGTAGAAGCCATATAACTGTTCTAAAATCATCTTCAAACTGTGTCAAAAAAGTATAAATAAGCCGGGAGAACCCATATCACTGTTCTGCAAACATCTGGAAACTGTGTGTAACACTTTAACTAAAACAGGGGTTCACCCCGGTTTTTGTTAAAGTGTTACACAGACTTTCCAGATGTTTGCAGAACAGTAGTTCAGTTAGTCCCGGTTTTATTTAAAGTGACACACACAGCTTCCAGATGTTTGCAGAACAGTAGTTCAGTTAGTCCCGGTTTTATTTAAAGCGGCACACACAGTTTCCAGATGTTTGCAGAACAGTAGTTCAGTTAGTCCCAGTTTTATTTAAAGTGACACACACAGTTTCCAGATGTTTGCAGAACAGTAGTTCAGTTAGTCCCGGTTTTATTTAAAGTGACACACACAGTTTCCAGATGTTTGCACAACAGTAGTATGGTTTCTCCCTGTTTTAGTTAAAGTGTTACACACAGTTTCCAGATGTTTGCAGAACAGTAGTATGGTTTCTCCCGGTTTTATTTAAAGTGACACACACAGTTTCCAGATGTTTGCAGAACAGTGATATGGGTTCTCCCGGCTTATTTATACTTTTTGACACAGTTTGAAGATGATTTTAGAACAGTTATATGGCTTCTACCGTTAATTAATACTTTTCAGACCCAGTTTGAAGATGGTCCACATCCACCTCCATTTTTGCTTTTTTTATGTTTTTATTTTTAAAAAAATGCTTTTAGTTATTTCCCTGTCCCCATTTCTTTGTGGGGCACTTGTCCCACCCTTACCCCCATTTTCCTTCCTTTTGCAGACCTCTAGGACTTTCCTGGACTTTTTTACAGCAATTTTCAGAACTTTTGGTAAAATTACCAGAACCCCGGACCCGAACCCGGACTTTTTTTGAAAAGTCCGGGTTCAGGTCCGGGTCCCGGACACCCCAAAGTTCGGTACGGACCCGAACTTTACAGTCCGGGTTCGCTCAACTCTAATTGTTACGCCAAAGTCTGGCTATCTGAGGAGTTCATAGCTTATGTAATAATGACATATCCAAAAGACACATGTCAATCCGTGAATAGTTTTTGTGAGCTGACGAATAGAAAGTGAATTCTTTCTCCTGCAGGTGAGTGCAGTGCCATGCGTCATGCATTTCTGGTTCCTGAAGGAATGGTTGAATAGAAGCCCTCATCCTGTTGGAGGGCATTGAGGTGTCCAGAGTGGGATTCACTGTGCCACTGAAGTCCCCACAAAGCACAAGGCCCCCCTTTTGTACCTTTTTGATGCATTTTAATGTCTTGCGGAGAAAACAAAGTTGGTTTGTATCGGGCACATATACATTCACTATGATATACGTATTGTTGTTAATGTCACAAGTAAGAACCAAGAACCTACCCCCGTGGATCCTGTACTATGTTGTGAATCTTAAAAGCCACATCATTTTTAATGGCAATCATGACTCTCCTTTTTTTTTTTCCTCTGAGTTTGCATAAACGATGTGCAGATATTCTCTATGTGTGCATTTAGGAGTCTTTTGACTATGGAAATGCTTTTCCTGGATGCCCATCACATCTGCCTGTAACTGCTTAGTTTCTTTCCATAGCGTCTTTTGCTTAAAAGGGCTATTTAAGCCATGTGCGTTCAGTGATACTATTTTAACCCCTTCCTTACTGGGCACTTAAACCCCCCTCCTGCCCAGACCAATTTTTGGCTTTCAGCGCTGTCGCATTTTGAATGACAATTGCGCGGTCGTGCGACGTTGTACCCAAATAAAATTTGCGTCCTTTTTTTTCCACAAATAGAGCTTTCTTTTGGTGGTATTTGATCACCTCTGCGTCATTTCTGATCGCCACTATAAACAAAAATGTGCGACAATTTTGCAAAAAAGCACAATATTTTTTACTTTTTGCTAAAGTACAAATCCATTAAAAAAAATTATTCATCAGTTTTGGCCGATATATTCTTCTACATATTTTTGGTAAAAAAAAAAATTGCAATCGGCGTATATTGATTGGTTTGCGCAAAAGCATCTACAAACTGGGAATTGATTTATGGCGTTTTTATTATTTTTTTTTTTTACTAGTAATGGCGGCGATCTGCAATTTTTATCGGGACTGCAATATTGCCGCAGAAATGTCGGACATTTTTTACACTTTTTTGGGACCAATGACATTTATACAGCGATCAGAAATTTAAATATCCACTGATTACTGTGTAAATGTCATTGGCAGTGAAGGGGTTAACCAGCAGGGGGCAGTGAAGGGGTTAACAAATGTTCCCTGGGTGTGTTCCAACTGTGGGGGGGCTGGCCTGGCCGGGACATAACAGATCTAACTGATCCCAGTGACAGGGATCAGTAGATCTGGTATGTCCCCTGTCACAGAACGGGGAACCGCCGTGTTTACATCGGCGGTTCCCCGTTCTGGGGCTCCTAAAAGGGATCGGCGGGTCTCGGGCGGACATCGAGTCCGCCCGAGCCACGGGCACGCTGCTGCCACTAGGGGGCATGCGAGGAGTGTGCACAGGGGACGACGTCCATGGACGTCGTCCCGGCATTCCAGATCCGCGCTGGAGCCGTACTATGGCAATAGCGCGGATCTGGAGTGGTTAATTGTCATGGTGGTGATTCTATGCTACAAATGAAATATATCTGCTTAAAGAGAAATAAATGTTATTACCTTTGGATGGTACTTGGTAGATACAGGCTTGTACTATTGTCCATAGACAAAATTTCTTTCTTGGTATCTTTGATAGGTGGTTCCTTACTGTGTAGGAATGAGAAAGTTGACATACTGGTGCACGGAGAAGAAGAAGAATGGTTAAAGTCTAACAAAGTAAATATAAAGTAAGAACTCACTGAGCAGCATAAGCTGCACTCAACAGTTGGGGGTGTGAATGCCAGGGACCTGGCCTTGCTACCTCCAGGGCGCTCAATCACTTGAGAGTGGAGGGTATTATTTCTCCTGATTCTCATCTTTTTGTTTTTTTCCATCCAGGGGACAGGCGACTGCAAGGGAATTATTTTTTGAAGGGTGCTCATCAGGGGGCAACAGGTCCAATGTGCAAGCAAGGCAAAGACCTCCCTCCACAGAAGTCACTGTATGAGTTGATCCGTCTTTGGTGATAAGTAGTTTTGCAGGATAACGCCATTGATACAGCATCTGGTGATTCCTAAGAAGTTTAGTTATGGGCACAAGTTGTTTGCATGCTTGGACAGTATCTTGCGAGAGATCCGCAAAGAGAGTAATGCCGGAGTAGAGGTCTGGCAAGGGAGAATTTTTTTCTAGCAAACTGCATTAGGTCTTCTTTGACCTGAAAAAAATTGATTTTTGCTATAACATCGTTTGGGATATTTTCTGCCAAGTGTGAGGGACGAGGAAGACGGTGTGCTCTATCCACTACAAGTTCCCACTCTGGTGTTTCAGGAAGCAGAGTGGAGAGTAATTGTCGTACGTAACGTCAGAGATCTGCTGGAGGGACAGTTTCTTACACTCCACAGTATTTTACATTGTTTTTCCTTGACCTGTCCTCTAAATCTGTGATCTTTGCTTCTGATAATTTACCCTGGTGTTCATTGTGAGCATCAACCAGCTCATTATGAGCTGTGGCAAAGTCCCTCATTTTGTTCTCCATGTGAGCAAGTCTCTCTCCTAGTTCTCCCACTTCTCCTTTCATTTGTGACATAAAGGACATCATGTTTCTATGAATGGTGCCTTTAAGAGAGATCAGCATCTCTTTCATGATGGTATCTAAGATTGGTTGGCCCTGTGTAGGGAAATCCTCAATCGGTTCTAGTAGCTCTCTGGTTTCATCCTGGGTGTTGTATTCCTCCTCAGTCTGTCTCTCAGTGTCCATGCGGTAACTAGTCTGCGCATGTATGAAGATCAGACCCTTCTGGCCTCCGCCCAATAACTTCTAGAAGTTTCTCCAAACTTCTAGATCCAGGGGGAGATACCAGAGTCCTGCCTCATTTGAGCCATCCAGCCTGACCTGCAGTAACCCTGACCCAATTTCTGACTCACAAACTAACCATGAGTCATAACTTAAATTTGCCTGCACAAACAGGTATAAAGGTATGAAGATCAGACCCTTCTGACCTCTGCCCAATAACTTCTAGAAGTTTCTCCAAACTTCTAGATCCAGGGGGAGATACCAGAGTCCTGCTTCATTTGAGCCATCCAGCCTGACCTGCAGTAACCCTGACCCAATTTCTGACTCACAAACTAACCATGAGTCATAACTGGCGACATACTCAAAATAATTCTTGTAAATGATGCTGATCCAGGTGTAGAACTCCCCGCACCATTCAAAAAAGGACATAATTGCACCTTTGCCCACCCTCTCCCATGTTGCTGGGGCTATGAAGTAGGGCCGTAAAATAAAGAGGAGATCCTGTGACCGGAGATTATGATGTGACTGGGGACAATGTGCTGTATGGGGGATATTCTGTGATATGAACAATGGGGCTTCTGATGTGATGAAAATATTATTTGATGGGGGAATCAGATGTGATAAGTAAACTCTGTGATGGGGACTCTGAAGGGTGCAATCTCATTTGACGTGGGGACTCTGATGGGAAGTAGGGTCTTCATATTTGATGTGAGGACTCTGACATGATGGGGGGATTCAGCCATGAAGGTGAGACTCTGATGTGATTGGAGGGCTCTTCCATAAAGTGGGAATTTTGATGTGATGGGGAATCTCTGATATGATGGTGGGACTCTAATTTGTTGAAAAGGGACCTCTGATGTAAAGCTAATTTCATCAAGATGGTTTGTGCATCATCCAAGGCACAGATCTGTTAGTGATGGTAAGTAACAATTGCAGCTAACATTTTTGACTGGGGTGCCATTACATTTTGAGCACTTTCAAAAGGGTGCAGTGACTAAAATTATTTTTTAGAAATACTGCAATGGCCTAAGAACGTTTAATTAGAAGAAAAATAGCCTAAACAACATTCAAATAGAAGCATACATATCTTAAAGTGGTTATAAAGCCAGAAGGTATTTACTTTTCTACATGTTATGCAGTAAGTTAAAAAAAAAACCTTCTGTATGCAGCTTCCCCTGCAACCCTGCCTAAGTCTTGAGTCCGATCTTGATCCAGTGATGTGCAGGCGAGCTGAAGCTCTCTTTGCTCTTCCGCTCCTCATTGGCTCCCACTGCTGTCAATCAGAACCAGTGACAAGGAGTGGGGGATGGGACCAAGCTCTGTTCTGTGTGTCTTATGGACACAGCCAGGGCTCAGGAATGGGCAAGCATAAGTGCCCCCATAGCTAGGCACTCGGTGGGGGCCCGAGAAGAGGAAGATCGGAGCTCTGTGCAAAACCATTACGCAGAGCAAGTAAGTATAACATGTTTGGTATTTTAATAAAAAAAAACAAAAGCCAATCTTTATAATCACTTGTCACAGATTTATACACTGTGCAAAGAATGCAAAGAATCCCTAAAATTAATAAGTGAATGCTGCTTAATTCACACAATGAATGTAATAGCAGTTTTGCATTTTTTTTTATAATGGAGCCCTATGTGTTAATGAAGACAGTAGCATGAACGCATGCAGATGCAATCATTTTTGTTCATTTTGAGCATAAGAAATTATTCTACCAACACATGTCTGTACTGTGTCATTAGATTCAATATGATTCTCATACACAAGTACCAGGGGTTTACTCAGCAAAAGTCAGAAACAATCTAAATTTTGGGGACTATAGGTATGAGTGCATGGATAGTCAGTGTCACCAGTCCTGGTGAGTGCCTTTCCAGACGTCCCCAGCTTCTAGAATAAAAGGAAAGTTTGAAAAAAAGCATATTCCCGGCTCATAGAAAACATGTTCCACTGACAGAAATTAGTTTTTATTAATAATTAATTTAATTGCCAACATTCACTGAGCCATAGTAATCAATTAGCACCAGATAGGTTATATCTGTCTGGAACAGACAATAAAAGCAAATGACAGATTCCTTAAGTAATGCATATACTGTGCAGTCCATTTTCTGGTGATAAGTACTCAGCTGGCTTACCTGCATGTTTGCAAAATCTTGTAAAACTTATTCTGCATGCAATGAATTTCCTTCAAAGAGAACCATAAAAAAGGCTTTAATTTGCATGCATGAACTAGACTTTACATCAATAAGCTATCAGGTTAGACATCCTCCTGAAAGCTGACAGGTTCATTACTTATCTGAAGTTACATTTCCAGAGCATGCATTCGGCATCCTGGGTCTCATTTGCCTGATTATCTTTTATTGCACAAGTCAAGTAAGTAATTATTTACACCAGGTTGGCCAAGTGGGCATATCAACCTGGAGACAGTAAGTATATTCCTGCACTTCAACTCGGTTTCATATGTTTCATAAACACCATTAGGGCTGATGGTGAGAATCTATCATGCAAATGCTAAAACACCCAGCAGATGAGAGACATATTTTATGAGCCTGCAGCCTAAAATGATTGAACTCCAGTCAAACATCTGTATCATTCCAGCATGCCAGCTCCATTGATTCTTTGTGATACAGATTGAGCACACAGTGACAAGGGGTTTTTTATTGCCTGCGAAGAAAAATGAAGCAGAAGTAGTGCGGTAGATTTTAGTTTTAAAAAAATAAAATATGTCTGATACATTCATGATGGCGACGCTGAAAGTGTGCTAACAGTATGACTACATCAAATGATGCAATATAGTTAGCATTTAACTCCAATTATCACATAACACTTTAGACATATATACAGTATGTCTATCTAAACAGGATGTGTTTTAAAATAACTTTCTTTTTTAGATGGCACACAACTTTGGCCGTGTGTTGCAAGACCTCTGTGTCTATAACCATTTCTAGGCCATTTTATTAACCACATATGGTCATAGGAACCTAGGTGTTCTATATAAGGTTCCATGTCAGACATATTTGATGCTTTTTAATAAAACATACTTTTTTAAGCGATTATCTGGCCCATCGAGTGATCCACTAGATCCTTTTTCAGAGGTGGGCATGCTGCTTGATGCAGAGAGTAGGGCAGACATGACAACATATCAGGGCTGCTCGGACACTGTGCACCATGTTCAGTAGAGGAGTCATGATGTCCCATACTCCCCAAAGTTTTTCCTCATTATGCCAGGTTAAGTAATATTGGGTGTCATTCAACTGAGAAGACTGGACATCTTCATTAAAAAAAACTGGTACTTCGGGGAAAAACTTGAGTAAGCAGGGGAGTATTGCTACCGGAGCTGCATTTTTTTAGATGTGCCTGTGGGGCATTAAAAAAAATCTAGCAAGGGGTTGGGTTTAAACATGGCAAAGCTTTTTTTTAGATTTTAACAATTGCTTAGTTTGGGATATATTAACTTTTGAGGACACCAAAAAAACACAGTGTGGACTAGTAGTGTCCGCAAGCTTTTGTTCACTGTAGATATCCACATTAAGTAATTTCCCTTTGCTTTCCCACTGCTGTGTTCACCTACTGCAGTGGTTCTCAACTCCTGTCCTCGGGACCCACTAACAGGCCAGGTTAGCAGGATAACTGAAATACATTACAGGTGATATAATTTGCTGCTCAGTGATTGCAGTATTCTAGTCTGCATCTCCCCAAGGTAATACTTAAAATCTGGCCTGTTGGTGGGTCCTGAGGACCGGAGTTGAGAACCACTGACCTGCTGGGAGAGAGATAGCATTATCCCCTTGTTAACTTTAATTCAAGACCTGAAGCTTACACAGGGCTGAGATCTCTCTCCTAGCCCCCACTTAAAGTGGAAGTAAACTCTCATGTATGATTTTAACCTATAGGTAAAGCCTATAATAAGGCTCACCTATAGGTTCAGTAAATATCTCCTAAACTATATTTATTTTAAATGCAGCCATTGACATCAACAGCATATGTGCTCTGAAGGAACCGTATACCCATGCCATTCCTTCAGAGCCGTGCCATAAACAGTGACTCCCACGTGCATGGGAGAGTGTTGTCATTATCAGCTCAGCCATTCAGATCGCTGAAGCCCACGAAACCCGGAAGAAAGACCGGGTAAAGATGGAAGCAACTTCAGTGGTGATATCGCGCCATTAGAGGGCTTTATTTTTCACGTAAGTCTGTCATAATGTGATGCATACTAGCACATTATGACTTAAACTGCCAGGTGCCTATTTTCTTTTTTCTTATGCAGTTTACTACTATTTTGCGTTGCTGGTAAGACCATTATAAGTTAACTTGTTGCTTTGCTCTAAATGACCCAAGTAGAGCTGAGAGGGCAGAGTGATACTAAACAAAACCAAAACATATTAAAACCCATAAATAATGCAATATGACACAAATTATATTCCTTGGAGTATTCTGGCCACAGCTTTTTTAAATAACAAGACAATAATCTTTGATATGGTGGATAGTGTTGAGCGAACCCGGACTGTAATGTTCGGGTCCGTACCAAACTTTGGGGTGTCCGAGACCCGGACCCAGACCCCAACACGGACATTTCAAAAAATGTTCGGGTTCTGGTAGTTGATCACGCATGTTGAATGGCTGCAGGGCAGCCAATCAGCAAGCGTTTCACTGGTTTGCCCTTAGAAGCCATCACAGCCACGCCTACTAATGGCATGGCTGTGATTGGCCAATGCATCATGTGACCCAGCCTCTTTATAAGCTGGAATCACTTAGTGCTGCATGTCACATGCTCTCTGGGTAGCGTAGGGAGAGGATGCTGCCGGTGCTGTGAGGGACAGATTGCAGATAGATAGATAGGTAGAGATTACTACTACTA
>BLSH010383959.1:259672-280424 GCA_018402905.1 Glandirana rugosa | reverse complement strand
CTACACGACTACAACCACCACTTCCACAAGAGACTCGCCTACTCACCCACCAGCTCCTCCTCCTTCGCATCATCCTCCTCCGTTGTCCTCCGTTTCTCTTTACGGGACGTTAGGAGCCACCACCTTCCGGTACGCGGTTTACCGATCGGCCGAGTCCGGGTGGACGGTGATGTAAACGGGTCACACGTCAATCGCCTCATATCACAGGGACGGGCACGAATGACCAGGTACATAGTCACCAATGCACCTGGAACGGTGTCTACCGCAACGTGTCACGTGTGAACTAGAACAGGGGCTGAACAAACACGTCCCGTGGTTCCCAGCCGCCACTACTTTTCCAGGTGAGCCATCCCTTCCCTGCACAAACAAGTCGGGGACAAGATCAAGTGTGCACTGTGCAACGCCATCTGTGGCAAGGTCCACGTAACCACTGATACATGGACCAGTAAGCACGGGCAGGGACACTATACTCCGCTAACTGCACACTGGGCAAATGTAGTGGCAGGTGGGCCTGAGCCGGCTAGCCATTTGGCGCATGGCCTTCCACCACCGAGGATTGCAGGGCATTTCTCTTTGCCTCCTGTTGCCTCCTCCTACTACGCTTCCTCCTCCTCGACCACCCACTCATCCGCTCAGAGAACACCTTCACCACCAACATCAGCACATCCAGGGGGAAACGACAGCAGGCTGTTTTAAAACTGATATGTTTGGGGGATAAACCCCACACTGCGCAGGAGCTGTGGACGGGCATTGAACAACAGACCAATGAGTGGTTGTTGCCACTGAGTCTCAAGCCCGGCCTGGTGGTGTGCGACAATGGGCGAAATCTCGTAGCCGCTCTGGGACAAGCCGGTTTGACGCACATCCCTTGCCTGGCGCATGTGCTGAATTTGGTGGTACAGACTTTTTTAAAAAACTACCCGGATAAGTCAGAGCTGCTGCATAAAGTGCGGGCCGTCTGTGTGCACTTTCGGTGTTCTCACCCTGCTGCTGCTCGCCTGTCTGTGCTGCAGCGGAACTTCGGCTTTCCCACTCACTGCCTCATATGCGACATGCCCACAAGGTAGAACTCCACCTTGCACATGCTGGAGAGACTGTGCGAGCAGCAGCAGGCAATAGTGGAGTTTCAGCTGCAGCACGCACGGGTCAGTCGCTCTGTGGAACAGCAGCACTTCACCACCAACGAGGTGGGCCTCCATGGGAGACCTGTGTAGCGTATTGCGGTGTTTTGAGCACTCCACCAACATGGCCAGTGCCGATGACGTTGTTCTCAGCGTTACTATCCCACTTCTATGTCTCCTTGAAAAAACACTTCGGGCCATGATGGAAGAGGATGTGGCACAGGAGGAGGAGGAAGAGGGGTCATATCCACGGTTATCAGGCCAGTCATTCCCAAGTGGCTCGGAGGGTGGGTTCCTGCACCAGCATAGGCCAGGTCAAAAATATTCAAGCCAGGGCACAGTTCTGGAGGACGAGGAAGATGAGGAGGAGGAGGAGGAATCGCAGCAGGGTGGCACCCAACGCAGCTCGTGGGCATCACTGGAGCATGGCTGGGGGGATACAGAGGACACAGATGATATACCTCCCACAGAGGACAGCTTGTCTTATCCTCTGGGCAGCCTGGCACACATGGCCGACTACATGCTGCAGTGCCTGCGCAACGACAGCCGAGTTGCCCACATTGTAACTATTCCTGATTAATGGGTGGCCACCCTGCTGGATTCCCATTACAAGGACAATGTGCCGTCCTTAATTCCATCACTGGAGCATGAGAGGAAGATGAGCGACTACAAGCACACACTGGTAGAGGCGCTACTAAGGGCATTCCCAAATGACACCGGGGGCTCAGTGGAAGCACAAGGCGAAGGCAGAGGAGGAGGAGGAGGAAGAGGCCACCAACGCAGCTGTGCCACTGCCAGCACCTCAGAAGGCAGGGTTAGCATGGCCGAAATGTGGCAAAGCTTTGGGGTATTGTCTGAACATGTGTTTAGCAGGGCAGGGGGCGTTATCACAGACAAGCACAGCCGCCTGTCCACAGCCAATGTGGACAAGCTAACCTTTATTAAAATGAACCAGGCATGGATCCCACAAGACTTGTCTGTACCTTGTGCAGAATAAACATTTAGACTGGACTCACGCAGCCATTCGTATATTTGTTTTTTTTAATAGGCCTCAATATTTTGGGGGCTACCCCAATTATAAACAAACAAAAAAAAAACAGTGTTGGTTACCTCCTCCTCCTCGTCCACCGCCACTTCCACCTACACTGCCATGGTCACGGCCTAGTCAACATCTAGGCTCCTACTCCACATCCACCACCCCCTTCCCATTTTTTTAAATTTGATTTTAATTTATTTTCCCTATCCCCATTTTTTTGTAGGGCACTTGCCCTACTCTTACCCCCATTTTACTTCCTTTTGCAGCCCTCTAGCACTTTGTTAGGACTTTGTTACAGCCATTTTTGTGCCTAAAAGTTCGGGTCCCCATTGACTTCAATGAGGTTCGGGATAAAGTTCGGGCAACATTCGGTGCCAAACCCGGACTTTTTCCCAAAGTTCATTCATACCCTCCGAACCCGAACGTCCAGGTGTTCGCTCAACTCTAATGGTGGACCTCTCTTCCTTCTCAAAAAACTCCATGCCTTTGGCATCCATGACTGTACTCTTCATTGATTCTCATCCTACTTTTCCAACCACACCTTTAGGGTTTCTTACAATTCTACTTTCTCTTCTTCTCTTGCTTTCTCTATCGGGGTCCCCCAAGGTTCTGTTCCTGGACCTCTCCTATTCTCCATCTGTACTTACTGCCTGGGTCAGTTAATAGTCTCCCATGACCTCCAATACAATCTCTATGCGGACGACACCCAAATTTATCTCTCTACCCCTCAGCTTACTTCTTCAGTCTCCTCACGTTTTACTAATTAACTGACAGACATATCAGCCTAGAAGTCACACCACTTCCTCAAATTCAATCTATTCAAAACCGAGGCAATAATATTTCCTCCCCCACTTGCCTCTTCCCCTGAATTCTGTTTCAAGATAGATGACGCAACTATCAACCCATCCCCACATGCCAAGGTTCTAGGTGTAATCCTGTACTCTAAACACTCTTTTCCACACATTCCCCACATCCAATCACTATACAAATCTTCAAACACCTCAACCTACACAACATCTCTAAAATATGCCCTTTCCTAACCAATAACACAACTAAGCTCTTAGTTCACTCCCTGGTCATCTCTCACCTCGACTACTGCAACTCCCACCTCATTGGCTTACCTTTACATAGGCTATCCCCCCTTCAGTCCATCATGAATGCTGCTGCCAGGCTCATCCACCTAACCAACTGTTCAGTGTCTGCTACTCCTCACTGTCAATCCCTCCACTGACTTCTGTTCATCCTACAAATTCAATTCAAAATAGTAACAACTTACAAAGCCATCCAAAGCTTGGCCCCCAGCTACATCACTAACCTAGTCTCAAAATACCAATCAAATTGTTCTCTTCATTCCTCCCAAGACCACCTGCTCTCTAGCTCCCTTGTCACCTCCTCACATGTTCGCCTCCAGGACTTTTCCCGAGCCTCTCCCACCCTATAAAACTCCCTACCCCAAATCTGTCCTACTATTCCCTACTCTGTCTACTTTTAGACAATTGCTGAAAACACTTCTCTTCAGAGAAGCCAATTCTGTCCCCACCTAACAAGTGTACTTTTATTTGCACCGTCAGCTAATCCCCCACAGCTATTTCCTTTTGTATTACTTGATACTCCCTCCCAGATTGTAGGCACTAATGAGCAGGGCCCTCTGATTCCTCCTGAATTAAATTGTATTGTAACTGTACTGTCTGCCCTCAAATTGTAAAGTGCTGTGCAAACTGTTGGCGCTATATAAATTCTGTATAACAATAACAACAATTTAGACTCAAATTCTTAAAAAAAAAATCATGAATTCTAATATATCCATTAAAGCCAGGTCCTTGACAATGCCACCCAATGTCATGTTTTGTTATATACCTATACCAGCCACCAGCCATCCATAACCAGCTTGGTGGGTGCACAGCAGTATTTGCCTGCAATAAAACTTATTAATTACTTCCTTCATGAACATCTCATAATTATACATATTTGTAATTATTAAGGTTAAACCACTAGTTCAAATATTACCAACAATCTTACTTTTTTGACACCATCAAGGACCCACTGATGCTGTGAAAAAAGTGCAATATGCCCCACATATCTGCCATCCTCTTGCCATACCTAATTTCCCCAAACTTATGTACATACAATCATAACTATAGCCACAGATTTACAAAGTACCAAGAGGGTGGGCCAAATTCCTCACCTTGCTGTTTGTTTCTCCTTGAGGTTTCCATAAGCTATGACCAAATCCCTGCTCCCTACATCATTTGCTTAAACCATTCCCTATTCTTAACCCTTCTCCTGTTTTTTAAGCCATCCTGTGATGTGGCCTTTCATGGTTTCATGTCCTACTATATAATGTGTTACTATAATATGTCTTAGGGAAATGAGAAAATGTAACACTGATGTAGTGTAGCCCAAACCAGAAAATAAGCATTACCTTACCTATCAGCAAGGAATCTGGTAAACTCATATCTTCCTGTAGTGAGCTGACCCTGCTGCACTGAAATCCCAAGCCATGTTGTCAGCCTTGCCCAGTTAACCTTTGTAAACTACAGAACTCCTCTTATTCATGTCATGGAAATGCAGACTTAATAGGACTAACAACTTTGCTTAGGAGTTTAGTACAGATGCATTGTTGCCTATCCACATCAGGAAATGAAGGGCTTGCCAAATGGTTTGGTACTTGCATTTTTTGTAAAGAGGCAAAACATGGGGAAATCTATGTGTATTGCAGAAATGGTAAATAAATGTTTTTTCTTTTTTTTTTGCCCAGACATATGCTTCATTTTCAGTTTTATCAAAGAAAGCCAAAATTTGTTTGGCTGCTTTGAGTTACTTCACACCACTGTTATTTTATTATGCTGTTCAATAAAGTTCTAAACACAACCTTAGATAGAAGTATCTTCCAAGTAAGAGAGTGACAACATGCCTTACATTTGGAAATCTTAAAATGTTTTCAGTGGAAGCTTTTAAAACTACTGCAGTGCACCACAGACTATATTCCTTAAAAAGGAAAACCATTATCCTAGCAGAAACATCACACAAATTTATGAACTTGTACCTGTCATTAATAAGATGAATGTCATCTCAACAAAGGTGTAGTTGAGTATTTACCTGAACATAGTTGTTTTATAACCAGAGTTATTGTTTATTATGACATTTTATGCCGTTGTAAATTTGAGTATGCTTGGTCAAGTTCTTTGATTTATACTGATGTATTTCTGTACTGAGTCTGAAAAGAATATGTTCAAGGACAGAGTAAAAGCAAGGAATTTGACAAGGAAGTAGAGCACTATATAAAAGCTCTTCAACTGTGTTTGTGTTTTTCATTGACTTTTTCAGTAATTATCACACAAAGTATAAAGAAATACAAAACAAAGTTATGGCATGCTCATTATGCCAGTTTTGTGCAGAGGTTTCTACATCTATGTTCAATACACAATTGTGGCTAATGTTGCTTTGGCCTTTTCCTTTGACATTTCCGTGCCAACACAATAGCTGCTATGTTAATAGATTTGTCTTATTAATATAATTTTCCAGATGACATTAAAAAGTTACACAAAAGAAAATTGTAGTTTTAGCAGAAGCACTTTGTGTGCCTGTGTTGCCAAGGCTATTTTTTTAGATTTTTTTTAGCAAAATATGGAATAATTAATTGTAGCTACCATGTGGAAAAAAGGCTTAATTTTGAGTTTCATCAATACGCTAGGGTTCTTGAACTTAAATGCTAATTGTCTTGTCCAACTAGTTTAAAAGGGCTGGATAAACAGGAAGTAGTGTTGATAGGAAATGGGGGGAGGCAGAAAATAGGATCACATGGCCAAGTGCTGAATTACAGAATTAGAGACTAGAAAGAATAAAGCAACTGTGATCATGCTTCTTGACCAACCAAGGATTTCTGGATTATTGCAAAAGCATGTATAAATCAACTGAAGTCCCTATTTTGAAGTTAAAGCAGAACTCCACCCAAAAGTGGAAGCTACGCTTACCTGCCCCCCCCCCCCTCCAGTGTCACATTTGGCACACCTTTCAGGGGGAGGGGGAAGCGGGTACCTGTTTTTGAGTTCAGCCCCCCTCCTCCTTCTCCAGCCACAGGGTTATTCACAAAGTGTAGCATGCTTCGCGCAGTAGGGAAACCGGCTGTGAAGCCAGCTGTGGACAGGTAAGTGTCCTAATATTAAAAGTCAGCAGCTTCCATATTTGTAGCTGCTGACTTTTAATTTTTTCTGAAGAAGGCTGGACCTCTCCTTTAAGTACCAATATATTGTATACATTATTGTTATAGGTAGACAGATTATGGTTGATTGCTTGTGTATTAAAGTGCATGGACAGATTCACTGTTTTTCTCTGTGCCTTTAAACCTGTTTAACATTCTGTACATCTTTTATATCTTAAAAGCAGTAAAGCTACCCTTTTTACACCCTGTTTTGTGTAAATGTCTATATTTCTTGAAAAGTACTGTACAACCCGAGATATATATTTGTTATGAATAAAAACCAATTGGAGGCTCTTGTCTGAGATTTGCACCGAAACGATTGCGGATCTCCTCTGAGATCAAAACCCCATACAAAACAATTGGGGTGCTTATGCAAGGTTTGCACCCAAAACAAAACAATTTGTATTATTAAAAACATTGCTTGGAAAATTAACATTGAATAACTAGCAGTGGCATTCTGGTTCTGCCTATCATGTATTTGTGGTAAGCAGGTACATTGCATTATGAATGTAATGTACAAACAGCTAACCCAATCTTATTCTTCTTCTTCCAATAAGGCAAACTTAGTGTATTTTTTTCCACATACTGTACATTCTCCAAGCAGCTCTGCAGCAAATGTACTAAGATGGCCAAGTACATAGCATCCAGACAGTGTCAATATCTCTGGGACTGCCTGCTGTTTACACTTCTGGTAGTACTGTATATACTGTATCTATAAATGCTACAATGAGTCTAGACCAGCATTGATCAGAAAGCTTACAAAACAGACCAGAAGAAAGGAGACTGGCAGAATGATTGTTTATTTTACTTTACTGGGTTATTTTGGTTATTGGGTAATTTACTTTATTGTGTTAAACAAAACAAAATAAAAAGATGCACTTTGGAATGGATTTAGGATCTTTTTTGTTTAGGGTTTATATACACTTTAACCGCTTCCCACCCGGCCTATTATAATATGGGCCATGGGCCCACGCTACAGCACAATATGTCATCTGCTGTGTCCACCAGACACAACAGATGACAGATCAGTGTACCAGGTTGCTGTTGATACCATGTGATCGCTGTGACCAATCATGGCAGATAACATGACAATTGCACACATTCATTGTGTACTATTGTGTTGATCTCTGTGATCACATCATAGACACAGGGTCAAACACAGCCCATCTGTACCATGTGATTAGCTTTGGCAAATCACAGCTAATTACAATAGTACATCCTAATCAGCTCCCCAGAGTAGTACAGTGTTACTATGGTAACACTGTATTGCTCTGGTCACACAGTATGTAAAAAATAAAATTGAACTTCCGGTTCCTGCGCATTATGGAGTAGCGGGCATCCACCGTAGCTCCCACTCCCGGCCTTAAAAATCTGCCTAAGAAACCCACCTGGACCCCTGCACCAGCTCATCCTCCACCCGCCCCACCTCCTCATGGTCACTCCATCTCAGATGGACCGGTTCCTGGAAAAAACGGCCCGTGAGCGCTGCCGACTCACTAATCAAGGCCGGGGATGCGGCCTTGTCCAGCAGCAGTGCGGACACCCCAGCAATGGAGGTGAATGCAGCACACTCTCCCTCCCCCAGCACAAGGGAGACAAAGGACCTTCAGAAAATAGCTCAGGCAGTGGCAGCTATATTAGCTCTCACTATTACAGCCACCGTTGAACAAGCAGTTAATGCTGGCATGCTCATGCTCAAGAGGGAGTTAGGAGAGCATAATGTCCGCCTTAATGAAGCAGTCCAGAATCTCAAATGTAGAGGAAGAACTCTATCAATCCCAGGCCACCGAAAAAGCCCAAGATAAAACAAATCCGTACATTCTCCAGAAATTAGAAGATCTAGACAATAGATCTAGGAGGAGTACCCTGAGATTTATTGGAGTGCTAGAATCCCTACAACCATCCGCCATTGCGGAATTCTGCACCCAATGCATTCCGGAAGCCCTGGGCCTACCGAGGCCTTGCATGGTCAAAAGAGCACACCGTTTGGGAGGATTTTCTGCAGAACGAAAATCTCCACGCACAATCATTGCTAAGTATCTGAATAACGCAGACAAAGCAGATATACTCTACAGATACAGACAAGGGAAAACTCTTCAAATCAATGGAGTCAAAATCCTTACTTTCTCCAACTACTCCATGGAAGTTTCTAAAAAGAGGAAAGCTTTCCAGCAGGTCTGCTCAGCCCTGTACCAGCATCAAATCAAGTTCACCCTAGCATTTCCTGCAACTCTTCGCCTTAAAGCAGCCAATGGAGAACAGCTCACTTCCAAGATCCCAAGGAAGCAGAAAATTATCTTCACTCCACTCAACATGATTCCTTACTGAACTTTCCCTCCAAAGCTACCCCATCCCCCAAATCTCGGGATCAACGCAGCCCTTGTAAGGACTCCACCAAACGGCTCAAAACTTTGGACTCCTTCCTCTCCAATGAACTGCATTGACCTCAGAGACTCTACCCCTTTACACCTCATATGGCTAAATTGTTCCATGCCATGGTATGTATGACTTTTTGCCTCTGTACTCTCATTGAGTCACTTTGGCTCTTTGGTACATTACATTGTTAATAAGTACTAAAGATGCACAGGACTCAAGCATGCAGTGGCTCATATGTGTAGTTAAAGTAGAACTATAGGCGGGGGGTGTGACCGGATGAAGGAGTGAGCAGCGGCGTGCGTGGCGTCCGAGCGCCTAGCTTCCCATGTATCCAGCGAGCCCGGCATCTCGGAAGTTCCCCACCGGCGCGTGTTGAATGCCCCAAGGGCAGTGCACCCAGAGCATGGCGCGTAGCCTGGCGGAGGGCCCCGAGCGGCGGCTCGGAGAAAGTGAGGTAGAGTGGCGGCAGCTTGCATTTCCCCCTATCTCCCAGTGGCCACGAGGGATGGGGAGCCGGGAGTTGAGAGAGGTGGAGATGCGGCAGAGAGGCTCCAGTCACGTAATGGCCGCCGAAGGAAAGGCTGTGTAATCTGGACACGCAGGTGAAGGCCCCCCTCCCCCAGCTTATACCAAGGGCAGGTATCACCCAGCGTCAGAACCGTGAGTAACTAAAATGGTGTATATGCTGATGGCTTGTTCCAGTATCTGTGTCCGAGTACTTTGATTTACAACCGGTGAGTCTGGCAACTGCTTGCACCTCCATATTACAACATACCGTCCTGTGCCATAGGCTCCCTATTATGTGCCTTACATTAATCAGGAACTCATAAATGTTACCCTATATTGCTCTTTCTGAAACCTGGTGACTGTAGTATACTAGAGGGGCTCAACTAGTACTTTTGTGCTAAGTAGCATGGCACCTTTTTCCTAGAAGAAAAGTAGAAAAAGGAAAAAGACCGGCATCATCTGGAGGCTCCATCTATCCCTGGCCCCCACTGCCGTTGGGCTGGTAGCTACTTATTTGGGGAGTAGGGTTAATTTAAGAAGGTACCCAATTGGAAAACAACAGGCAGTAAACAGAATGGTGAAAAAAAAGGGTGATGAGGTGGCCTCACAAGAACCGGGTGGCTCACAAAAAATGGCTAAAGACAAGACAAAAGTTGCCCCATCAACAGCAGCTAAACTAGAAAAATTCTCCCACACCCCCACGGGGTCGCCAGCTAAGGGAGGTCAACTGTCCCAGACGAAGATGCAGAAAAACAGTGGGTCTGGCAGTTTGAGCCAGGGCCAGTCAATAGTAGACCGGGGTACGGACCCCAGTGGGAGCGTTGCGTGTGGAGGGGGTGACTCTGTATTGTCTACCAGTTCACCCGCATCATCTCCCACAGGGCCCTCATTATTGGAAGTTCTGCAAGCCGTTAATATGTGCAAAACATCCATATGTGAGCTCTCGGAACAAACAAAAGGCATTAGAGAAGAAATATCTCATATTCGCCATGACATCCAGCAGATACATGAAAGGACGGCAGCTGTGGAGGAGAGGGTCAGTGCATTGGAGGATGATCATAATTTGTCAAAAGAGCTACTTCGGGATTTAGAAGAAAAAGTGAAAAAATGCACCTCTAAAATGGATGATATGGAGAATAGGCTCCGGAGAGACAACATTAGAATAATTGGCTTGCCGGAGCAAAGTGAGGGTGCAAACCCTGCGGGGTTTTTGGAGGGGTGGCTTAAAGAGACTCTGGGGGAAAATACACTGTCCCCCCACTTTTTTATAGAGAGAGCACATAGGGTGCCATCCCGTCAACTACAGGCAGGAAGCCACCCAAGACCTTTCCTGGCAAAAGTGTCCAACTTTAGGGATAGGTCTACTATTCTCCAAAAAGCCAGGGAAAAAGGGGACATGTTTCACAAGGGGGCAAGAGTTTCCATATACCCAGACTTTTCTCCGGATCTTCAAAGGCAAAGAGCCAAGCTCACGGAAGTGAAGCGGGCCCTACTCCAATTGCAGATTAAATACGCTTTACTATACCCTGCTCGCCTAAGGATTACTACAGCCGGAGGTGTACAATTCTTTGACTCACTGGAGGGCGCTCGGAGATGGGTGGAAGAAAATGGAGAGAAACTACGGAAGGTTTAAGAGTGCTAGAGGAACCCGGGGAGGTTAGGGAAACAGGAGGAAATAACAAAAGATAGAAAGCAAGGACAAGGATCATTGCTAGACACATGTTTTGATCATCCTGGTACTCTGTAGTACTTTCATTGCGATCTTCCCTTGTCGTTGCTCTTTCCGGGGTTCTGTGGTATCCCCTTGATGTTTTTGTTTTTTTCCTTTTTTTTTTTTTTTTTGGAGGGAGGCTGGGACGGGACGCCGCAAAAGGGAAGTAGGAACGTCAGTGTGAGCAGTTCGGAGGGGCGAGTAAGAGGTGGGGGGGTGGATGGAGAGTAAGAATGTAGATGGCTCACACTGGGGATGGCAGGTCACAAGTAAGGCCCCTAAGGGTAACCTGTTTAGGTTAAGGGAGGGGAGGGGGTGGGATTGGTACAAGGGGTGAGATTTATGAATGCGAGTGTGAATGTCCGAAGCCTGGGCCCGGGGAGTGTGTCACAGAATGGTCTGTTAAGGGTAAAAAGATTTATGAAAAAAACTGCACTCTCGACTTTCACATTATGGTTGATTTTTGGTACATTGGATTTGTATGTTGTAGAAGAGGTAATGTAGTCATCCCGCCTGAAGGGGGTTTTTACATTACTGATAATATTAAATATAGGGGGATGGATACACAAAACACGTTCCAACATTTGGAAAAATTAATTGCACAAGATGATCACAATTATGGAAGATTTGGTTTACACTACCATGATTATATTCGTAGGGGTTGGTGACTGTGGCGATTCATTTTCTCTTCCTCTAGATGCGGGATAATAGTATTAAAATAGCATCATGGAATGTTAGGGGGCTAGGTAGCCCGATAAAAAGGTCTGCCGTGCTCTCTTGCCTGTATAGATACCAGGTGGACGTACTGTGCCTGCAGGAGACACACTTCACCAAGGGATCTATCCCCTATAGCGGGGTTAAAGGATTCCAGACCCAGTACCACTCGACTCACTCCACCTATTCTAGGGGGGTGAGCGTGTTGGTGAGGGATGGGGTGTTTTTCTCCTGCAGGCGCAGTAGAGTCGACAAGTATGGTATGTACATCTTGTTACATTGTCTGATAGGAAATACAGAATTGATTCTTGCAAATATATACATCCCACTGCCATTTAGTGTAAACGTTCTAAATGAAGTTCTGGAATTTACTTTAGATTACCCTAGCGTTCCAGCTATGATAGTGGGGGACTTTAACGCGGTTAAAGATGAGGGTAAGGACAGACTTCCAGTAAGGCCTAATATTAATTGGCAGGCAATAGGTAAATTCCCTCAGTTCCTGGAGGAGGTGGGGTGGGTGGACGTGTGGAGATCTCGGAACCCTGAGGCCCGACAATTTTCCTGCCAGTCGGCCGCACATGCCACCCTCTCCAGGATTGATTTGGTCCTGGGGAATGAGCAGGCCTCACGTATAATCAATAATATCCTTTATATGCCAAGGGGCCTGTCGGACCACTCGGCGTTGGTGTTCTCAATAGAGCTGGAGGGCCAGCAGGCCAAAAGGAATTGGAGATTTGCCCCACACTGGCTGGAACTGCTGGGGGAGCCTGATAGAACTCTCAAAGCACGAGAAGAATTCATATTGATTAATAAAGACACTGCATCGGGGGAAACAACTTGGGATGCATTGAAAGCGTACCTTCGAGGATTACTGATACAGCAGATAGCCAGGATTAAAGGTGAATTGAAGAGATGGGAGGCGACGGTCAAGGAAGAGGTGGATAGAGCCGAGGAACAATACATTTCAAACCCAACTAACGACAATTATAAATCCCTTTTAGCTCGGCAACAGAGTTATAGAGCGGCGTTGCTAAAAAAAGAGGAAAATAAGAGGCTTACGGGGAGATCAAAATCATATGTGGAAAGAGAGAGCGTTGGAAGAACACTGGCCTCCCTGATCAGGACTAATTCCACCTCCAATACGGTTCTGGCGATACGGTTACCTGGGGGAGGAATTACCTCACACCCCCAGGAAATAGCCAGGGAGTTTAGAGGATACTATGAAAATCTTCATAGAGCCCAAGACATGGAGCAGGAAGGGAGGATGGAGGAATTTTTTAGGAATGTGAGGCTCCCCAGACTCACAGATGAAGAAAAGCAGGAGTTGGAAGCCCTGTTAACACTGGGAGAGATACAGAAAGCAGTAGGGGAGATGGCAGGGCAAAAATCCCCAGGGCCAGATGGGCTCCCAATTGAGATCTACAGGCGATTTGGAAGTGTTTTGCTTCCAGAACTCCTGAGGGTAGCACAAGGGGCCATTAGTAACGGGAGACTTCCCTCCTCAATGAGAGAAGCAATAATTATAGTTCTACCTAAAGAAGGCAAAGATCCGCTGGAAACTGCCTCATATAGACCAATATCACTCCTATGCTCGGACACTAAAATCCTGGCGAAAGTGTTGGCTGGTAGGGTGAAGAAAGTCATTCAGAGACTTGTCCACCCAGACCAGTCAGGATTTATCCCCCATCGATCAACCAGCATCAACATTAGAAGGGTATTCCTAAACTTACAGATTAAGACAAAGAATCCGGGTGCTAGAGCCATTATGTCCCTGGACGCGATTAAAGCGTTTGATAACTTGGACTGGGGATATCTTGGATGGGTCTTGGAGGAATTTGGGTTCGGCCCTATTTTTATAGACTGGATTAGAGTACTATACAAAGACCCAAAGGCCAGTGTCCAGGTTAATGGAGTGCGCTCTGAGGGATTTCGGTTGGAGAGGGGGACAAGGCTGGGGTGTCCTTTATCTCCCCTGCTCTTCGCCCTCGCGATCGAGCCACTGGCATCGGCAGTAAGAACCGCAAGGGACTTGACGGGATTTCAGAGATCCTATGGAGAAGAAAGGATAGCTCTCTATGCAGACTATATATTGTTGTTCCTGGGGGACTCTCAGACCTCATTAACTTCAGCAATACGACTGGTTGAGGATTTTGGATCCTTTTCCGGACTGAGGATAAATTGGGAAAAATCCGTGTTGATGCCGGTTGATCCCCTGACTGCCCCACTCCCAAAGCTTGCCACTAGGATAGAGATAGCAGACAAATTGAAATATCTCGGGATAGTCTTCTCAGGAGACCCGGCAGGCTTTATGGAAAATAATATGGTTCCTCTGTTAAATAAATGGAAATACAAAGGGGAAATCTGGAAACATCTTCCCTTATCATTAAGTGGAAGATGTAACCTGATTCGGATGATATGGCTCCCACAGTTGCTATATATACTTCATAACTCTCCAATCTGGATCCATAAATATTGGTTCTGTAGAATTGACACCTTATTCAGAAAGTTGATCTGAAAAGGGCGGACTCCTAGGATACGTCTGAAAACCCTTCAACTACAAATAACGGAGGGAGGGTTAGACCTTCCCCATCCAGGGAGATATTACCAGGCAGCACAATTACAGCATCTGGCAGGATGTGGGAAGAGAGGTGGGGTAGACGGGAATAGTCGATTGATGTTGGAATGCACCCCGCATGATGTGATAATAGAGGCATTAGAGGCAAGGTCATTCAATCCCGAGACCCCCACTTTAAAAATGGTCACCAAAATATGGAGTCAGGTCAAGAAGCAGATGGGTTATAAGGGACTTCTAGAAAACACCCCGTTATGGGATAATAATCAGTTACAGGAACTTTGAGAAATCGGTACGGTATGGGAATGGAAAAATTTGGGCATTAATTATGTAGCACAGTTATACACAGGGGGACACATGAAATCATTTTTGGAGTTAAAAGAGGAATTCGGGATCGCAAAGCATTCCTTTTTTAGATATCTCCAGATTAGACACGGGATGATCAAACAGTTTACAAGCTCACAGGTGGAAGTGGGCGATATGCCCATTCTGAGTACAGTGTCGGGATCGGGCAGCAGTAAAGGCCTGATCTTGAGGCTGTACGGAAGTCTGGGAAAGGGACTGGGAGGACAAGAGGGAACTCTCTCCCTAAAAGCAAGGTGGGAGAAGGATGTGGGTCCCCTGACGCAGGAACAATGGGTAGAAGTATTGACAGCATGTCCCCAGGCCTCGATGGCCCCTTCTCAGAGGGCCTCTCAGCTGTTCTTGCTGCACAGGGTATACTACACTCCCCAAAAGCTTTATAGATTCGGAATTAGACAGGACGATAAGTGCCCCAGATGTCAGCAAACGGGTGACCTCCTGCACATGATGTGGAGATGCCCGAAATTAGATATCAGCAAACGGGTGACCTCCTGCACATGATGTGGAGATGCCCGAAATTACACAGATATTGGGAAAGGATAGTACAAACCATCAATTCAACGTTTAGAACCAAAGTGAAACTAGAAGCCAAACAATGTATACTAAGTGCAATAGAAGACTCGACTTTGCCTATAGTGTTTAGTTGCCTATTCCAAGCGAGGAGACTGATTGCGCAAAAATGGCAGGCGACAACCCCTCCATCATATGAAGAATGGGAAAAAATGATGGATGAAACACTGTGGAAGGAAAGGGGAATACACATTAAGAGAGGTAATTTTTCCAAATGCAAGAAAAGATGGGATCATTGGTTGGCCAACAGGGGGTACCCTCCTTGAGTGGGTGCCCAGTTGGGAAACCAAAGGTAAACAATGCCCAGGCAGGGGACCCAGGCTAGGAGTCTGTGTGTGAGCAGGTGTATGGATGTGTTGGGAGTTATGTAGGGGGCAGGGACAAGAGGGGGGTGGGTGCACAGGGTAGAAATGATATAATAGGTGATTCGCATCTGTTCCTCTCCCACCTTGTTTTTTTTTTTTCTTTTTCTTTTTCTTCTTGTTGAATGTTATGGTCTCTGTACATTAGTAGCTAGACATTAACTGTAAAATTATCATTATTATGGCACTTGGTTCCCTATTTTGTGAGCAAAGTAAGCTTGTAGAAACTGTAACAAAGAGAAAGAAATCAAACAGTGGGTGTAAAGGGAAGAGGGATGCAAGCACCACAATGATGTAACCAATGAAGGATACGTCTAAGACTGATAAGTTATGAATGATCCTTTCGGTGAGGTTAACTGAGTGGGAATAAAAAAAAAAAAAAAAAAGATGCACAGGACTTTGTTGTGTTTTATATTTGTCACATCCTGGGATCGCCTTCTCCTTCTTGGCTTCACAGGTGTCACCTCCCCCCCAATAAAGGGACTGAGCCTTCCATATTGGCATCTCAAACTACCCGGCCGAACAGTTACACTGCCCTATAGCCGTAGTATGGGAGCTGTTCTCTCTACCTGTGAGCCCATGTGGAAAAAAGCAAAGTCCTGTGCACCTATTGGTTATGTCCATGTATGTTTCAACCTAGCCCTAGTTTTAGTTAATGCAATCTCCGACACCTCCTCCTCCTCCTCCCTCAGACTCCCCTCCTGCAATTGCTCCTACATTGCAATACCTCAACAAACAACCTTCCTAGTCCACAACCTACCACAACACTTTTAGTACTTAATATGTTCACCTACTTGCTACTTAATTCAGCCCATATCCCCCAAAACAAGAGCCACCATGAAAATCATATCTTGGAATATTAAGGGACTTAGATCCTCTATTAAGAGACTCAAGATTTTAAGACACATGAAAAGGTTACACACTGACATTGCCCTTCTACAAGAAACAAATCTGACACAAACTGTTTTTTACAGATTAAAGAAACTATGGGTAGGGACGGTATTAAGCAGCTGGCCATAAAGCCGGAGTCATCATCCTAATTCACAAAAATCTCCCTTGCAAAATTTTGAGACTGGATATTGACGACCAGGGATGACTCTTAACAGTTCATATTAGTCTGGGGGATAAAGAGCTTAATATAACAAATGTCTACCCTCCCAACAACCCTGGGAGATCTTTCTTTGGGAACCTATCAACCAACCTGTTGAAATCGCCCCACTTACCCCATTTGGTTGGAGGCAATTTCAACTCCGTCATACACTAAAGTGATGATAGATCAAGCTCTAAATGTCCCCAACAAGAAGGTCCTAAATCGGACCACACCCTCTTTGCATCTACCATGGACTTATTGCACATGACTTATATGTGGCGACTCTTTCACCTAACGGACAGAGAATTTACATTTTTCTCTAACCCCAGAAAGAGTCTCACTAGAATCGACTATATGTTTTGCACAGACAACTTAATCCCTATGGCCACAGAATCAAAGATCTATGAGATAGCCATCTGAGACAATGCCCCAGTGTCAATTTCCTTTAATGATTCTTTTTCCCAATCCAACCCCCGTCTATGGCGCTTTCCATCCTACTTATACGGCAATGCAGACTTCCAATCCTATATAGCTGGAGCCTGGGCGGAGTATTAGTCTACGAACTCCTCTCATACAGACAATCCTAATCTCTATTGGGACACTAGTAAAGCCTTTTTAAGTGGCAAAATCATCTCTTATGCATCCTCATTCAAAAAAACCTCACTATCTAAATTTAAAAAAGCAAGCTCCCACTTGAAAATAGCTCAGAGGGCCCTCTCCATCCAAATTCTCCCCAGAACAGGGAAGAATGGCAGGCAGCCAAAATTGACTTTGACACTTGGGCAGGCACCCTGGAAATGACAAAACGCTTGCAAGCTGAAGCCTCATTATATAGATTTAGAAACAAATCTGGGAAACTTCTTGCTAGATAATCCAAAAGTCCACAATCCCCCACACATATCACCTCACTCCGGGATCCCTCAGGCTCCATAAAAAAAAACGTCCTTAGAGGTTAGTCAAATAATAAAAAACTTCTATTCCTCCTTATATGCACCCGATCACATTGATGAGAACCTGGCCACCAGTTTTCTTGACAAGTTATCTCTCCCTTCAATCACTCCTTTCCAGCTAGAATATCTTAATGCTTCCATCTCCCCCTCAGATGTTTCTTCAGCCATTCGGGATCTAGCCCCCAACAAAGCCCCAGGACGAGATAGCTTCACTGGGGAATTTTACAAAACCCATAAGACAGTAGTAGAACCTATCCTGGTTCAGGTTTTCAAGGGAATCTGGAGAGGAGGCTCATATCTTGCCACTGGTAACCAAGCCATTATAAAACTGCTCTCCATAAATGGAAAAGACCTGCTTGAGCCGGGATCCTACAGGACCATCTCTCTCTTGAACTTAGATGCCAAACTCTTATCCAAGATAATGGCCTCTAGACTTACTAATATACTACCACATCTGAATCATACCGCACAGTTAGGTTTCATAAAGGGCAGAATGGCTTCAATAAACATACGCATTCCATTATCACCTTAGACGCGGAGAAGGCCTTTGACAATGTAAGCTTTGCATGGCTGTCTAGGGTTTTGACAAAAATTGGTTTTACTGGTTCGTTCAGCCATCTTGTCAAAACTATGTACACTTCTCCGTCAGCCATGTTGGTGGTGGCCGGTCTCCTTTTGGATGAATTCAAATTATTTAATTGTCAATAGTTTTTATTGTAGGTTTCAAAATACAGAATACAGAAAATACACTTGTTCATACTCCAAATTCCAATATTACACAGATATAGTTCTGCCAAATACACAGGTCATGTTTAACATACATTGTAGAGTTGTAGAGTTGTATAGATCCACAGTACATGTTATGAACTCACTAAATTAGCGGGCCGACGTGCAGGGCCAGACCTCCCCCCCACCCCAATCGGGATAGCTGTGGAGCTGCCACGAAGGTCCAGCCCCCCATCTTCTATCCTTGAGGTGCTGTTTAAACACGACCCTGAGGACCTCCTCCATTCAACAACTTAGCTGACTACTTAATATGTACTATCTCCAGTCTCCTCATCATGAATATCTCTTTTAGGATCTGCATTTCTTCTAACCACCAAACAGTAATGTATAAAACAAAAGGAAAAGTAGGAGTAAAGTTAAGAAAGTGAAGAAAGAAAGAAGTGACATATGGGGGCCTGATCTTATATGTGTTTCTCCGCACAACAACCTGCTTCAGCTTGTATGATGAGTAGAGTTGAGCGAACACCTGGACGTTCGGGTTCGGAGGGTCCGAACGAACTTTTGGAAAAAGTCCGGGTTCGGCACCGAAAGTTGCCCGAACTTTATCCCAGACCCCGAACCCCATTGAAGTCAATGGGGACCCGAACTTTTAGGCACAAAAATGGCTGTAACAAAGTCCTGGCAAGTGCTAGAGGGCTGCAAAAGGAAGTAATATGGGGGTAAGAGTAGGGCAAGTGCCCTACTAAAAAATGGGGATAGAGAAAATTAATTAAAATCAAATAAAAAAATGGGAAGGGGGGTGGATGTGGAGTAGGAGCCTAGAGGTTGACTAGGCCGTGACCGTGGCAGTGTAGGTGGAAGTGGCAGTGGTCGAGGAGGAGGAGGAGGAGGTAGCCAACACTGTTTTTGTGGAAATGTGGAAATGCTTGGGGAACGGTGGCAGACATGGTGGCGTTGCTGTCATATCATCTGTTTGCTGGGTGGCAGGTGTCACTGTAGAGGTGGAGGAAGTGGCCGAGGCAGCAGCAGAAGAGGAAGCAGGAGGAGGCCCGAAACCTTTCTTGGATTTTGAGGTAATTATTCCAATGCAGCTTGTGCCTTGAATTTAGATGCCTGGTCATGGGAGTTGTGCTCAGGTTGAGAACATTTATGACCCGGCTCAGGCAATCATTGCACAGCTTGCAAACCACTCGTGTCTTGTCGTCAGCACATTGTCTGAAGAACTGCCACGCGGGGGAACGCCTTTGAGCTGCCTTTGGTGTGCTAGGTCCCTGGGTGCGGTGGTTAGTAGCAGGCATACTGTCTAGGGGACGCTCGCTCTGCTTTTGCAACCTGCTTCCTCTTTTGCTGTGCTGGTGCCTCTGTGCGACTACCACCTTTTCCTCCAAACTGCACATGTCACTCGCATGACCCTCATTCCATGTGGGGTCTAGGACCTCATCACCCTCCACATCATCTTCCACCCACCCTTCACCATTGCCCTCCTTATCAGTCTGCACACTGAGGCAAGCTGCAGCAGTTGGCACCTGTGTTTCGTCATCATCAGAGATGTGCTGCGCTGGTGTTTCCATGTCCTCATCCTGCAACAGAAGTGGTTGGGCATCGGTGCCCTATATGGATGGCCCACGGAAAGCACACCAGGAGAGTCATCAAAAAGCATAAGAGTCTCTTGCAGGACTTGGAGCTCAGACTGTTTGGCTAATTTACAAGGGGCTGAGGTGAAAGACAGATGGACTTGGGGTGCAGGTGCCAACTCAGAGCTTTCATCAAGGGACCGGGAGGGAGACAATGTGAAGGAACTGGAGGCATTGTCAGCCACCCAATCTACTATCGCCTGTACTTGTTCTGGCCTCACCAATCATTGAGGGGCATTCTGGCCTACCATATACCGGTGAAGGTTCTGTTGGCTACCTGAGGAAGGTGTTTCCCTTGTGCGTGTAGCTGGCACACCTCGACCACATCCTCTCCTTCCAACAGGAGGTTCACCAACACCACCAACACCAGCAGCACGAGCATCACCAGCAGCACCATGATCACGTCCCTTATTTGCTCTCCTCATTGTGCCCGCAAATGTACTATGTAGCCCTATGTAAGTATTTATTAATACCAATTAATACCTTTTTTTTTTTTTTTTTGAAAACACCAACGTAGCCGGACTTTTTATTTTGGTGCAAGAAATGCACCGCTCACACCAACAATTGGAAGCTCACCCTTTAGAACTAGGAAATGATTTTTTAACAATAATGTGTCACTTACAGCGATCGACAACGACATTCACTGTGTAATAACAAGTTTTTAGTAGAGGATCAAGATTTCCCTCTCGAAGGTCGACAACGACATTCACTGTGTAATAACAAGTTTTTAGTCGAGGATCAAGATTTCCCTCTCCAAGCTCGACAACGACATTCACTGTGTAATAACAATTTTTTAGTAAAGGATCAAGATTTCCCACT
>BLSH010383959.1:222765-236753 GCA_018402905.1 Glandirana rugosa | reverse complement strand
AAAAAAAAAAAAAAAAAAAAAAAAAAAGAATAAGGAAGATGATAATACATTTTCCCAGGCCGTGAGCTGTGGGGTCCTTGTTACAGTGTTCCTCCGGGCAGTGTGTAGAGCAATGCCTCTTTCCACAAAGACTTTCTCTTTACCAGATGATTCAGGCCTTTTGAATTAGTATAAAGGAATGTTACAGCCATTTTTGAAATAAGGGATCCATGGAATGTTTGTAGCGTTCAATCCATAGAATGTTATGGTTACCCTCTTGTGGCAATATGTTGAATGATAAAAGATAAGTATGATGTAGTGTCTTACTGACAGCACGGTACTCACTATGTTGTTGGACCTTGTTGCAATCTGTGGCGTTCTGTCCCTCCGAGCTCCGATGGTGATGATAGATGAAGCTTGGCTGTCTAGTGCTGATCTTTCTTTGTGCCCACTGTCACTTGCTGTGGAGATAGATAGTAGGAAAAGTGATATAGAGAGAAAACAAATAAAACCGTAAAGTGAACATTTGAACATTGATGAGTCCTGGGAGTTTGGTAAACTTCCCAGTCTGGAATGGGTAGGCTGTACTCCAGTGCAGCAACTGCTGCTCAGAACACTAGGGGGAAAAGTTCAGGCCTATGTGTCTGGTTCATCTCTTCTTGGGAACTAGATGTATGAAAAGCCCAATGGTTTAGTTGTGCGATTTGGCATTTTTGCAGTGACTTTTTTCCATGGCGTTTCCATTCAAGCCAGCTGGTCTGGGGAACTGAGGTTGCCATTGGTTTCTGGAAGGATGTTCCATATTTTCAAAAGGTCCAGGCCCGTTTCCATAGAGTCCACCACATATGTCACATTCTCTTTTGTAACAAGCAGTATGGTTGGATTATCTAGTGGTTGCGCAATGCTTTGTTGATTGTGTTCAAGGCCTTACTGTTTTGCAGGGTGTATTGGGAAAGATCGGCATAGAATTGCAGATTTTGGTATTGCAGGATAATTTGATCACGTTTACGCATCATCATCATCAATTGTTCCTTGACATGGAAAAAATGTAACCGTAGAATCACATCCCTGGGGATTTGATCTGATAGGTATGATGGCTTAGGTAAATGATGAATCCTGTCGATAGTAATATCCAGGTCTGTCAGATCCGGTTGAATCTATTTGAATAGGGCTGAGACATATGTTTTTAAGTCTGCCTGCTGTATTGACTCAGGTATCCCCCTTATTTTCATATTATTCCCTCTCCCCCTGTCTTCAATGTCAGCTAATTTTGCCTTGATCCACTCTGTCTCCCCTTCTCTCTCCTTGTGTGTGTCCACTAGGTCGTTGATCGTAGATGCATATTCACCCATCTTATTTTCAATGTGGTTGACTCTGCCTTCCACATCATGTAATTCTGTTTTAAATCTCTGCATGTGCTATCATGTATGTTTGGATTGTGCTGCGAAGGAACAGGAGCATCTCCTTCAACATTGTGTCCAAAACAGGCTGATTAGATGTGGGAAAAGTCTCTCTAGAGTCTGCCAGCTCCCTCGTATCCTTCTCTGAGTCGGCTATAGGGCTCACTGCGGGGCTGTATCCAGCTGCATACAGCTTGGGTTTACCCTTCACAGGGCTTGCAGAGGTAGGTGTGGAGGGCACTGATTGTGTGCTCTTGAAGGAGCCGTTATTGTGTGGGGAAGATGGCTTGTTACCGGCCTGTTTCTGCTGCCTGGACGCAGGCGTGGAGTAGGCACCATCACCATCTTGCCTACCTTGAGAGGGCCGCTGACTGAAGAAATCCGTCAGATGTTGCAGTTTGCGGTCTCCCTGTCCTCCGCTTGGACATCGTTGCTTGTCCTGCGGTCCCCCAGCACTTTTTGAGCGGGTTCAGAATGGACTGCGTGGGTTGCTATGTGCCGCTATGTCTGATCGTTCCCAGAGCTCCGGAATCACGCTGCCATTGGGGCTCCGCTGCAGGCCAAGCCCCAAATTCAGATTATTTAAAGGGACAAAGCAGGGGTGCTCCCTATCACCACTGTTATTTAATTTGACACTTGAACCCCTCTCCAGATTCTTAAATGTGAGCACCCCTCCATGGAATCCATATAGGCAACCAAGAGCTATGATCACGTCACGTATCTGGCAGATGAGTTTGACTTATGCAGGGGATCACCTCTCTTGTGGCCCTGGTTTAAGAACCCCTGGTAGTGCAGACAGGGAGCTCAGGAGCACAGGGGGGCACAAGGGCTGGACTGGATCACTTGGTGGTATGTGCAAGTCCACTGAGGCTCATGCGGGTAGAAGAGTAGTCATACAGTCCGGGTTGGCAACAGGCTGGCTTATGCGGTACAGAAGGAGCAGGCAGGTGGGTAGTCAGGTGCAGGCAGGGTCGGCAATGTGCAGGCAGCAAAGGTACAGAAGGGCTTGACAGAAGAGTAGTCGTAGACAGGCCAGGGTCAGGGCAGACGGATAGCAGCAAAGTCCAAAGGAAGCTGGGGTCACAGGAACAGGAAGTAACTCAGAAGCAGACACTGGGGTCACAGGTGCAGGAAAGTCTCTGAAAGCTGACACAAGTGTCACTGGAATGCTGTAGAATGGACAGCATCCGCTGCAGGGTGCTGCTGGCTTAAATGGCTGCTTTGGCGCCATTGGCAGGCACACACGTGTGCGAATGCACACAGAAGCGCGCAAAGAGCACCATGGCCCCAATAGAGTCCATTTCCTAACATTGCCCCCCCCCAAGGGGCAGCCTCCGGATGCCCAAACAGACTCTCTTGGTTGGGTGTCTTCTCCAAAAGGCTCTGATCAGCTCCTTTGCATGTAGGTTCTCCTCAGGCTCCCAGGAGCTCTCCTCGGGTCCATAGCCTTTCCACTTGACCAGGAATTGGGTGCTGCCTCCTCTTTTCCTACAATCGAGGATGGTCTCCACCTCAAATTCTTCCTCTCCGTCCACCAGGACTGGTTCTGGAGGTGCTGAGCATCTTTCACTGCTAGTTTAAGTAAGTTAACATGGAACACCGGATGAATGTGTAACAATGGTGGTAGGGTCAGCTCATAAGCCACTCTGTTAATTTCCCTTTTGATAGGGAATGGTCCTATGTACCTGGGCCCCCATTTTTTCAGAAGGGCAGGAGAGTTTTACATTTTTTGTAGACAGCCAGACCTGCTGGCCAATTTGTAGATCCAATTCTCCTCTTTTCCCTTTATCGAAGTTCCTCTTGCTGGTGGCTTGGGAGAGGGTCTTCTGGAGGAGCTTGTTGTTTTTCTCGAGGAACTGGGTCATCTCTAAGACTGCGGGTACAGTGCTTTCCATAGCCAGATCCGGTAGGAAGGACGGGTGGTAGCCAAGGTTTGCTCAGCTGTCCTGGGAGTAGGAGGAATAGCACCTTAGGTATTGTTTGTGAGTCCTCTCCATCTGACCATTAGACTGTGGGTGGTAGGCTGAGGAGAAGGCCAACTCGACCCCCAAAGTGGTGCACAGGGAGTTCCAAAAGCGAGAAGTGAATTGCACCCCTCGTTCTGACATGATATTGGTGGGCATCCCGTGTAAGTGGACCACTTCTCTTATAAAGACTTCTGCAGTCTCAGCCACTGAAGGGGTACCTTTCATCAGTATAAAATGCGCCATCTTTGTAAAACGGTCCACCACCACTAGAATGGTGTTAAATCCTGCCGATGATGGTAATTCGAACTATGAAGTCCATTGCAATTTGAGACCATGGTCGTTCCAGAATGGCCAATGGGTTAAGTAGTCCCCAGGCTTTGGATTTCTCAGTTTTGTTTCTGGCACAGATAGGGCATGTAGCAACATAACTCTGGCAATCTTCCTTCAGCCGAGGCCACCAGAATGAGCGGGTGAGTAACTTTGTTGTTTTATGGCCACCAAAGTGACCTGCCATTTTAGTATTGTGACAAAGTCCAAGGATTACTGGAGCGGAGTTCCTGTGGAATGTATATCCTGTTTTCAAGCAACCACACGCCATCTTTCAAGGTGAGTCGGGGATCCGGTGGTTTGGCGAGACGGGCGCAGGATCTTCTGATTTAGGACAGAAGGTCTTCCTGAGTGAACAGGAAACTGTGGGTCGGGAGAATTGTATCTGGTGGGGACATGGAACATCCGTGATAATGCATCCGGCTTGACATTCTTAGCTCCGGGTCTATAAGTAATGTGCAGCTGGAACCGGGAGAAGCATAGTGCCCACCTGGCCTGCCGGGGTCTTAGTCTCTTGGCGGTTCGCAGGTACTCCAGGTTCTTGTGGTCGGTAAAAACCAGAACGGGGTGTGAAGCTCCCTTCAGAAGATACCACCATTCCTCCAGAGCCGACTTGATTGCCAGCAGTTCCCTATAACCTACGTCGTAATTCCTCTCCGGAGGGGAACATTTTCTGGAAAAGAAGGCCATGGGATGTAGCGAAGCCTTTTGGACCTCGTATCTGTGACAGAACTGCTCCCACTGCTGACTCGGAAGCATCCACCTCCAAGATGTATGGCAACGCTGGGTCTGGGTGTTTAAGGATGGGAGCAGATGTGAATCGTTTTTTGAGTTGGACGAAGGCTTCCTGGGCCTTGGGAGTCCAGAAAAAATGTGAGTCCTGCTTTGTGAGTTGGGTTATTGGGGTGATGACTGCTGAGAACCCCTTGATGAACTTCCGGTAGAGGTTTGCAAACCCAATGAATCCATGGACCCCCTTTTTGTCCATGGGAGCTGGCCAATTCAGGATGGCTGAGACTTTTTGTGGGGGCATGGTAATTCCGGCCATTGAGATGTTGAATCCCAAGTAGGAAATGTCGGTGCACTCAAAGGCGCATTTCTCTGCCTTGGCATAGAGACCGTATGAGGCGGGTGAGTACACGTTTTACATGCCTGCGATGCTCCTCCAGAGATGGAGAGAAGATCAGTATGTCGTCTAAATATACGACTACAAACCGGTCCCGGAAAATATAATTTACTAGGTGCTGGAACATTGCAGGGACATTACATAGTCCGAAGGGCATCACAAGGTACTCGTAATGCCCGAACCGCGTGTGGAAGGCGGTTTTCCACTCGTCCTCTTCGCGAATGCAGATGAGGTTCTATGCCCCGCGTAAATCCAACTTAGTGAAGATGGTGGCAGTTCCTAATCTCTGGAAGAGCTCGGGGACCAGGGGTAGCAGGTATCGGTTCTTGATGGTAATCCGATTGAGCTCCCGATAGTCTATGCAGGGCCGAAGCGAGTGGTCCTTCTTCTCCACAAAGAAGATCCCGGGTCCTGCTGGCAAGGTGGATGGTCTAATGAAACCTTTTTTTAGGTTCTCGTCTAAGTACGCCTTGAGGGCGACCAATTCCACCTCAGATAGAGGGAACATCCACCCAAACGGGACTTCGGCCCCTGGTAGGAGGTCAATTGGGCAGTCGTACGGACGGTGCAGGGGGAGGACGTCAGCTCCCTTCTTGCTGAAAACATCCAGGAATTCATGGTAAGGAATGGGGATGACCAGACGGGCTTCCTGAGCTGTGTCCAAGCTCAGTACGACTGCAGGGTCGTCTGAGGACTGAGGTAGGCAGTGGTGGAGACAGTAGGATGAAGATAAGCTTATTTCCCCTGTTGCCCAGTTGATCTAGGGATTGTGTGTCTGGAGCCAGGGAAGACCCAGAATGACTGGGTACAAAGGGGATGCAATGGCGTCCAATAGCAGGAACTCAGCATGCCCTTCCTTGGCCTGGGTAAACATTGGAGTGGTCTCCTGGGTTACTGTGCTTGATTTTATGGTGGACCCATCAGCCAGTCGAACGACCATAGGATGCTCCTTAGGTAGAAGGGGTATCTGGTGGTGCGCTGCAAAGAAGATGTCAATGAAACAGCTGCACGCACCAGAGTCTAGGATGGCCTGCACTGAAATAGTCCTTCTGGGCAGCTGTAGGGTGACAGGGAGCACAAGATGAGCCTTATCACTAGGCAAATACCAGAGTCCGTCCCAGTTACTGGTGAGCCTTGGCGGGACAGTCTCTCACCAGATGCCCGAAACCTCCACAATACAGACACAGGTTCTGCAACATGCGCCTCTGGCATTCCACAGGGGTTAAAGACGGCGCCTGATATGCATGGGTTCCTGGTGGTCTGGTGGAACGGAGGAGGAGGCAGCTGGACTGGGAGCCCTGGACATCCTCCAATCTAAACGTGCCTGTCCGGCTGATCTCTTGGCCCTGCGTTCCCGCAGTCGGCGATCGATCTGGCTGGCCAGATCGATCAGGGCATCTAGGGTATGTGGGACCCCGACACGAGCCAGCTCATCTTTGAGTGGCTCTGAGAGACCCAGCCAGAACTGATAGCTGAGAGCCGCTCCATTTCAGGCAGTATCGGCGTTCCATCGCCAGAATTCGGACACATACTCCTCCGCTGGGTGGTGGTCTTGTTGGTAGAGAGCGCGGAGGGCTGCCTCCGCTGTGGCTGCCTGGTGGGGGTCTACATACAATCTGACCATCGCCTGGAAGAGTCGGTCCAAGTTAGTGATCTCAGGTGCCTTTTTTCTCCAGAAGGTGATGCGCACAGGCTTGGGGTTCCTCTCGGAGGAGAGAGATCACGAGCCCCACTTTAGTGGCTTCCAGTGAGAATGTCTGGGGCTGAAGAGCGAAGTATAGTTTGCAGGAATTGCGGAAGGCCCGGAACTTCCTGCGGTCTCCTGCAAACTGCTCGGGCATGGACACCTCAGGCTCGTTGGGTAGGGCCACTATGGTACATCAAGCCGATTGGCCGGGACTGGCTGGTGCAAGGCTGGAGAGTTCCTGCAGTCTCCCTTCCAGGCAGTTGTATCCCTCCTGCAAGTTCTTTACAGCCTCGGTGAGACCCGTAAGATGTGCACAGAGCTTGTCCATAGGAGAGGTCCCCTGCGCAGACTCAGACATGGCTGTCCGTTGCTGTCACGTACCTGGCGAATGAGTCTGACTTATGCAGGGGATCACCTCTCTTGCAGCCCTGGTTCAAGAACCCCTGGTAGTGCAGACAGGGAGCCCAGGAGCACAGGGGGGTATTAATTATAGCAGGGGTATTAATTATAGCAAAAGCGAAATTCTCCCTCTGGGATCACGTCTCCACCCTCCCTGGATATCAACCTCACCATTCTACATAGCCAGGTCTCACATCACTTATTTAGGTGTAAAAATCAGTAAAGACCCATCCTCTATCTACACTTTAAACTATCCCCCCCCAATTCAAAAGATTACACAGGAACTGGGAAATTGGATGGATCTGCCTCTTTTGCTCGTGGGGAGATGTCCCCTATTTAAAATGATTAGCTTTGCATGCCTCCTCTATCAAACCATCCCGCTGCTCCTAAAACACAAAAAAAAAAATTCTAAATAAAATTACGTCCAAATTCATTTGGCGACAAAAGAAACCCAGCATTGCATTGACCAAGCTGCATCTCCCCAGGAGCGAAGGGGGGTATTAGCTTACCGAACATTAGACTGTACAATCTAACCTCTAGGATTGGACTGGATCTCTAGGACTTCTCGTTACTCCAATTATAATCTTGAATCCGCAATGACTTTTCCCTACTCTTTGGCTGCCATCCTTCACTCCAGATGGAAATCACTAAACCCCTTTCAACAACATAATCTTCTTCTACGTGGCACAGCCATAGCTTGGAGGGAGATTCGAAAACTTTTAAAACCCCCCCTAACTATCTCAAGTCACCTCCCGATTCAAGGAAATCCAACCTTTCTCGCAGGGTTCACCCACCATTCTTACACCCTTTGGCAAAGATGTGGCCTTACAGATTTCGCCTCACTCTGTGACCTGGATACAGGAAAAATGAATCCCTTTTCGGACATTGCCCAGAAATATTCCTTACCGAACTCTCATCTATTTTACTACTGGCAGTGTGCTACGTTCATCTAATCCTCCTGGATTAAACCAAAAGATTTAAAACTTCAATAACCGACAATTTACTAGAGGCCTGAACTTTCACAATATCGGATATCTACAAACCATTACTAAACAAGGCATCTCCCTTATTCTCTACCACTTCAGCGGCGAACTGGAACAAAGACTTCCAAGATCCAGACCTACTGAACAAAATTCCTCATGGATACAATACAGATTTGAAGCTACTACCTTGCGAATACTGGAGAAACTCAGATGGAAATTATACATCGAGCCCACGTTCCTTTTCTTATGGACGAAAACCACCCCAAATTGAATTCCTGGCCACACTGTCAACAGCCAAGACCCTCCCTTATGCACCGCTTTTAGTCTTGCTCCTACATTTCATCCTTCTGGGACAGAACCATTGCCTTCTTTCAAGGAATAACACTCTTGCGCATTCCCAAGGATCCCCTCCTTTTAATTTTCAGCTACTGGGACAAACAGCTGTTAATTTGGTCATCCAACACCAAACATCCTCACAAGGATTGTAATCTGCTATGTCTATTCGTGGCACGGAGAGTGATTCTCAAAAACTGGACCTCTCCTTCTTCTGTAACCATCAATCAAATCAGTCAAGAGCTGATGTCATGTACCTAATGGTAGAGCCTGGCTTATGCAGTGGGCAACCTCCCTTACTATCCTGATTCAGGAGCCCCTGGTGGAGCAGACAGGTGGCTCGGGAGTGCAGGATACCACGAGGGTTGGACTGGGTCACGGATGGTAGGTGAAGGTCCACTGAAGCACTCGTGCAGATTGAAGAGTAGTGGTGCAGTCCGGGTCGGTAGCAGGCTGGCAGTGCGTTACAGAAGGAGCAGGCAGGTGGATGATCGGGTACAGGCAGGGTTGGCAACAGGCGGGCAGCAGAAGTACACAAGAACCAGGCAAAGACATGGTCGAGGGCAAGCCGGGGTCAGTGCCGGCAGATAACAAGCAGATCAAGGATAGCCAGGTCACAGATAACAGGAAGCTTCACTAAAATGGATCACAGGGGGTCACAGGTACTAGAATGCTGTAGAATGGACAGCACCAATTGCAGGGTGCTGTCAGCTTAAATGGCCATTTGGGAGCCAATGCCGGCGCATACACGCGCACACACTACGTGCGCCCACGCAGAGGCTTCCTGGCCTGAATTCAAGGGGCAGCGGTAGTTTCCTGACCTCCGGATGCCCAACCGGGCCTTTAGATCTGGATGATTCCTCCAAAAAGACCTGACAAATTCTGTGGCGTGAATGTGATCTTCGGGTTCCCAGGAGCTCTCCTCTGGTCCATAGCCCTTCCACTTGATCAGGAATTGAGTCGAACCCCCTCTTACTCTGCAGTCATGGGTGGCTTCCATCTCATACTCCTCCTCTCCATCCACTAGAACTGGTTCAGGTGGAGCTATTTTCCTCCCCGGAAAGTGGTCCCTAGTCACGGGTTTGAGCAAGGTGACATGGAACACAGGGTGTACACGAAGAGAAGGGGGAAAACTCAGCTCATATGCCACCCTATTAATTCTCCTTTTTACCAGAAACGGTCCGATGAATTTCGGTCCGAGTTTCTTTGGGGGCAAGACAGTTTTCGATTTTTGGTGGCTAACCAGACTTGATCGCCCAGCTGCAAGTCTAACTCCCCTCGTCTCCCTCTATCAAAGGCTCGTTTGTTGCATCCCTGTGTCCGGGATAATGTCTCCTGCAGAAATGTGTTATTTTCCACAAGGAAAATGGCAACGTCCTGCACAGCAGGCACCGTACTCTCTGGTACCAAGTTGGGTAAGAAGGAGGGACGGTAGCTGAGATTCTCCCAGAACGGTGATTGATTGGTGGCAGAGTGAACAGAGTTGTTGTAGGCGATTTCGGCTACCGGTAGAAGTGAGACTCAATCGCCTTGGGAAAATGAGGAATAGCAGCAAAGGTGCTGCTCCAGGGTCTGGTTCGCTCTCTCCGACTGGCTGTTGGTCTGTGGGTGGTACGTGGAGGAGAACGCCAATTCAATTCCCAAAACCGAGCATAAGGCCTCCCAGACCCGAGACGTAAACTGCACTCCACAATCAGACACAATGTTGGTTGGAATTCCATGTAGGCAGACAATCTCCCTGATGAAAATTTCTGCGGTTCGGGTTGCAGAAGGCATGCCCTTCATGGGGATAAAATGTGCCATTTTAGTAAGGCGATCAACTACTATGAAGATGGTAGTGAATCTTGCAGATGGGGGCAGTTCCACTATAAAATTCCTGAATAGGGAGTGGACTCAATAGCCCCTAGGCCTTGGTTCTGTCAATCTTATTGCAAGCACAGGTGGGACAAGCCTTAACATATTCCCTGCAGTCCTTGTCAATTAGAGGCCACCAAAAGGAATGTGCGAGCAGTCTTACAACCACCAAAATTTCCTGGTAACTTGTGGTCGTAGCATAATTCCAGGACTGCCAGATGTTGTTCCTCAGGGACAAAGATCTTCGTACCGCACCACCACAGCCCGCCTTGCAGAGTTAGCTTGGGTTCCGGTGGAATAGAGGACCCAGCATGGGATCGACTGATCTTAGACAAGAGATCCTTTTGGGTCAAAATAAAGTTCTGAGAGGGAAGGATCGTATCAGGTGGGGGAGGATCCCTTGGTTCATGAAACATTCGTGACAAGGCATCTGGTTTCACATTTTTCGACCCGGGCCTGTAGGTGATATGGAGCTGAAACCGAGAAAAGAAGAGGGCCCATCGAGCCTGATGGGGTTTGAGTCTCTTGGCGGTGCGCAGGTACTCCAGTTTTTTATGATCAGTGAAGATTAAAACTAAATGTGAGGCTCCTTCCAATGGCGACTGCCATTCTTGCAAGGCAGACTTAATAGCAAGACGTTCCCTGTCCCCAAAATCCCAAAATCATAATTTCTCTCTGGGGGATCAGCTTCAGAGAGAAGAAAGCAATGGGGTGAAGTGCGGCTTTTGGCCCCCGTCTTTGAGTGAGTACCACTCCAACCACTGTCTCTGAGGCATCTACCTCCAGAATGTAAGGTAGAGCAGAGTCCGGGTGTTTCAGAACTGATGCAGAGGTAAAGAGCTCTTTGAGACATTGGAAAGCTGTTTGGGCTTCAGAAGTCCAGAGGAAGCAGGTGTTTTGCTTTGTAAGCTGGGTGATGGGGACGATGACAGCAGAGAACCCCTTAATACATTTTCTATAGAAATTTGCGAAGCCGACAAAGCGTTGCACCGCTTTCTTGTCAGTTGGTGCCGGCTAGTCCACTATAGCTGAGACCTTCTGGGGGTCCATGGTTATGCCCGAGACAGAGAGGGTGAAGCCCAGAAATGAGATGCTGGAGCATTCAAATGTGCATTTCTCAGCTTTCGCATATAGCCCATGCTGGCGAAGACGGCTCAACATGCTTTTAAAGTGCCTGCGATGTTCCTCCAGGGAAGGGGAAAATATGAGGATATCATCCAGGTATACCACCACGAATAGGTCAAGGAAGTCCCAGAAAACATTGTTTACAAGATGCTGGAAGGTGGCAGGGGCATTGCAAAGTCCAAACAGCATGACCAAATATTCGTAGTGGTTGAACCGGGTTCGGAAGTCTGTTTTCCATTCATCCCCTTCCCTGATGCGAATGAGGTTATAGGCCCCTCGAAGGTCTAACTTAGAGAAGATGGTGGCTGAGTCGAGTCTCTGAAATAGTTCCAGAACTAGGGGCAAAGGGTATTGGTTCTTGACCCGTAATCTTATTGAGATCTCTGTAGTCAACACAGGGTCTTAAGGGCTGGTCCTTTTTTTCTACAAAGAATATCCTGGCCACGGCGGGATATGTAGAGGGCCGGATGAATCCTTTTCTTCAAATTGTCATCCAGTTAGGCCTTAAGGGCAGCTAGTTCCACTTCAGAAAGTGGATAGATCCTGCCAAAGGGTACCTCCGTACCAGGTAACAACTGAATAGGACAGTCGTAGGATCGGTGTGGTGGTAAGACATCCACCCCCTTCTTGCTGAACACGTCCAGGAAATCATGGTACTCTTTGGGAACAGCAAGGCAAGTTTCAGGGTCAGGATCAGAATCCAGACATGATACGGTCAGAGGAAGTTCCGAGGGTTGCTGAAAGCAGTGGTGGAGGCAGTAGGTGGATTTGAACTAAACGTTGCCAGTGACCCATGCATGGGCAGTGTGCCTGAAGCCAAGGGAGCCCGAGAATGACAGGGAAAAGAGGGGACGCAATGGTGACCAGTAGCAGAAGTTCAGAGTGACCGTCAGGTGTTTGGGTTAGGAGAGGAACGGTCTCATGAGTGACAGTGCCAGACTTAATGGTGGACTCATCAGCCAGGTGGACGATCATCCACTCGGCTTTGGGTTTGAGAGGAATCTGGTGCTGGGCTGCAAAATTTTGATCCACAAAGCAGCTGCAGGCCCCAGAGTCTATAATTGCTAGGACTGGGATGCCCCCATCGGGCAGCTGCAGAACGATGGAAAGAATCAGGTGAGTCTTAGGGCTAGGTAGAGACAGTACCTCACCTTGGGTGAGAGGGGAACCCTTACCCCGCTGGGCAGGACCGCACAAAATGTCCAGAATCTCCACAATATAGGCACAAATAGTGGGACAAGCACCTCTGTCTCTCTTCCGGAGTGAGAACCGGGTGTCGGGGGCCAACTGGCCTGGATACCGAGTGGTTCTCTGGAGAGGAGGAGTACATCGGTCTGGCGACCTTTCGGTGCTGCATTCCCACTGGCGGTGGTCGATCTGGATGGCCAGATCAATCAGGGTGTCTAAGGCCTGGGGTACACCGACGCGTTCTAACTCATCTTTGAGTGGCTCGGAGAGGCCCAACCGAAACTGGAAATGGAGGGCCGCGTCATTCCATGCGGTGTTGGCGCTCCAACGCCGAAACTCAGACACATAGTCCTCCGCCGTACGGGAGCGCATGGAGCGCAGCTTCTGCAGTGGTGGCATGGTGAGGGTCCTCATACAAACGAGCCATTGCCAAGAAGAAGCATGCAAGGTTGATGGTTTCTGGGGTCTTCTGCTGAAGTAGCCAGTGAGCCCAGGCCTGGGGCTCATCCCGGAGAAGGAATATGACCAGTCCCACTTTGGTGGCTTCTTGGGAGAAGGTACGGGGTTGAAGAGCAAAAAATAGTTCACAAGAACTGCGAAAAGCCCAAAATTTCTTACGGTCCCCCGCGAACTGTTCGGGTAAAGGCACCTCGGGTTCTGTAGGCAAGGTGATGAGGGTGTGAAGAGGAGGCTGGTCGGACCCAGATACGGGTGGTGCAGAGAGCTCCATGACTCGGCCTTCACCTGGCATGTGCAAACATGCACAGGCGCGCTCACACAATACGTGGGCTAGTGTGGAGGCCTCCTGGCTGGAATTTCAGGGACAGCGGTAGTCTCCTGACAGCTGAGAAAATCTTGTCAGACTTTAATCACTTAAAGGCCAAGGATCACCTCCTCTCTAGACGGGGATCTTTTATCACCTCCACTTAACCACCAGAATACATAGACTTCTTCCAAAGTCCCTTTAGTTACTTTAATAATCAACACCTGAACTTCACCAAAGATTACATCTATTAAACATCTATACACCTCTTCATCGTCCCTCTCTCGTCACTCTCCAAATCTTGTGAGTCTTACATCTAACAAAATATCCCAACACCACCAGATCAATCCATTGGATAATTTTACCACCATTTGGAGTACTTCTGTGACCCACCTAACATAGCAGTGACTTTTCAGGTACTATCTATGGTTAGCTTTTGCAGGTCCCACCCCCCCCTTCCTCCCTCTCTCTCTCCCTCCCCTATCTATACCCTGATAGAAGGTCCATCCAATTTCAATTATTTACACAGTTTACCGTACATGCAGTTCTAATGTTGTTTGATATAATATAAAAGTTTGTATCAGGCCATGGGAACTCTCCCAAGGCCTTCTCTATCACATTGTATGCTGAATTCTCTAATAAAATCTTATGAAAAAAATAAATAAATATAATTGTAAGGAAATTATCTCTTCCGGAACCCTCTCAAGGGTACCGGACTATGTTTGAAAATATAATATAGTTTGTTGTAATCTTGACGTACATGCCATTTGACACATTTATTAACTTTAACCTACCTGGAAGATAGTCCCATATCTATCCCCTCCCTCTCTCTCTCCCTCCTTCCCCCCCCCCCCTGG
>BLSH010383959.1:211424-222755 GCA_018402905.1 Glandirana rugosa | reverse complement strand
TTTTGCAGGTCCCACCCCCCCCCCCCCCTTCCTCCCTCTCTCTCTCCCTCCCCTATCTATACCCTGATAGAAGGTCCATCCAATTTCAATTATTTACACAGTTTACCGTACATGCAGTTCTAATGTTGTTTGATATAATATAAAAGTTTGTATCAGGCCATGGGAACTCTCCCAAGGCCTTCTCTATCACATTGTATGCTGAATTCTCTAATAAAATCTTATGAAAAAAATAAATAAATATAATTGTAAGGAAATTTAAAAAAGTAATAAAAAGCACATCTCTACAGTTCTGGTCTGTTTCCAGTTCCTTTGGCTTTTGATAAACATTTGGTCTTACCGAGCTGTTAAGTCACACCCTATAAGCCATTGTCTAGGACATGATTCTCACCTGGTCGCATGGTTCCATGTTTGTTGTTGGAGGCAACAGACTAAGGGTAGCCAGTGATATGACTGATACGAACATTCATCACAAATTTGGCCATGTGGAACACAGAGAAAATCTTTTTTGATCACTTAGTTAGATTACACTTCCACTTTATTTCAGCATTAGTAAACTGGAAAGAAAATTCATTGTGAGCCCATGAGTGGGGTGATCAAAGCAGACATGAAGGGGGTTGTCACTCTGCAACTGGGGCATGAACAGAGATAAAAATGGTTTCAAGGAAACAAGGGTAAAAAACACATCCGTTTTTAATTACTGTTTATGTCCCAATTGTGAATGTTACTCATTTCCTGTCTGGTAAAACCATTGACACAGGATAGAAAGTGATGGAAAACTAGGTTATGGGGTCTCAGATAGCACTAAAAACCAAACAGGGTTTGCAATCTTTCTCTAATTTTTTTTTATAAATTTAATAAAGAGGGGTGCATGCGTGAGGCTCGACATGGTGGACACACTCCACTAGAGCTCCGCACTCCCCATAACATCACGACCAATAAGATGGATCTGAACCACCCTACAAACACAGCCTCCTCACGATCGTCTCCCAGAATACCTACTGTTTCTTCAGGATGGTCCTCATAGGCCATCAGGGAAAAAACAAGCTGAAACTCATCAAAGAAACACACTGGCCCGATCTTCTTCGAAAATGGTGGCGAAGGCCTCGGCCCAGCAGCATGCAGCGTCACTGGTCAGATCTGGGCTTGTGGACAGTGATGCAGAAGAGGATGTGGAGTTTAATCTTAGTGGCTCCCCCATGATCCGACAGTCAGATATGTAACAGAGGGACATTAGTCGTATGGAATCTATTTTACAAAAGGCTCACAAAGCCACCTATGAACAGATAACCGACAGGCTATCCCGAGACATCAGGGAGTTAGACCACCATACAGCAGACCTGGAAAATCAGGTTGATGACATGGAACTCACTTTACACAAGCATGCCCAAGAACTTTGTGAGGAAAATAAAATGCTGCTTTCCCACCTGGAAGACGCAGGAAATCGTTCCCACAGATGTAACCTGCTGCCTCATGGCATTCCAAAATCCATTGATGACCTCACTTTACCACAGCCCTATTTCAGGAACTATCGCCCTCAATACCTATTGAACGTTTAGAATTTGACAGAATCCACAGGGACTTGACCCACCACCAGCCAGAAGGCCCACCTCATGACATAATTGTCAAGCTGCATTTTCTACACACAAAGGAGCAACTTCTGTCTGCTGCTGACACTAAAAATGCTCTTCTGTTCCAAGGACATACAGTACATCACAAAGATGAGTACACCCCTCACATTTTTGTAAATATTTTATTATATCTATTCATGTGACAGCACTGAAGAAATGACACCTTGCTACAATGTAAAGTAGTATGTGTACAGCTTGCATAACAGTGTAAATTTGCTGTCTCCTCAAAATAACTTAACACACAGCCATTAATGTCTAAACCACTGGCAACAAAAGTGAGTACACCCCTAAGTGAAAATGTCCAAACTGGGCCCAAAGTGTCAATATTTTGTGTGGTCACCATTATTTTCCAGCACCGCCTTAACCCTCTTGGGCATGGAGTTCACCAGAGCTTCACAGGTTGATACTAGAGTCCTCTTTCACACCTCCACAGCATTGCCAACCATCCGTAAATTTACGGACAGCCCGTATAAACAGGGCAGTTTTTTGGGTGTCCATAAAAGTCCGTAGCAGCCAAAAAGTGCCAGTAAAAATGGCGACCATCGGCTCTGGTCAGAGCCTCGCATGTGCAATACAGAAATCCCAAAGTGGCGAGTGAGAAGATCCGATCCTGACCCTGAGACAAGTTGGACAATCACTCCTCCTGCTGCCAGATAGTGCCTCTGCCCTGCCCATTTGCCCTCAAATGAGGTTACTGCATTTTCCCGCCACACCACTGCCAGCCAGCACCTGACCAAAGCAGACGCTCCGGATGGATGGATCCTCCTGATTCATGCCTGCCTCCCTGCTCTGGCTGACCCTGGAGTCCTCCTGGTGACAGTGATGAGTGCAGTACGCTTCCTCTTCAAGCCAGCAAAAAAGAGTCGAGACAGTGAGAGTGTGACTGTTTGACACCCACACTGTCTCTGCTCACTCTGACAGACAGCCGAGAGCCAGGCTGCAGGAGTCTCGCTCTCTTAGTGTGAGTGTGCACTGTATGAGTGCAGTGTGCACTGGATAAATGGCAGGAGGTAATGGAAGGATGGTGTAATGGAAACAGGAGGTGATGAGGATGTTGTGATGGAGATGGAGGGATGGAGACAGGAAGTGATGGGGAGATTGTGTGATGGAGACAAGAGGTGATGGAGGGATGGAGACAGGGGGATGGTGTGATGGAAATGAGGGGTGATGGAGGGATGGAGAATGGAGGGATAAAACAGGAGGTGATGGAGACAGGAAGTCTTTAGAAGTGGGGACATAAATATTGGTGATCCTAGTGGCTACCAGGGATTTCACCTCACTTTCTGTGGTGGTTATGGAACAGAAATTAAGGGGAAATCTCTACAATTTGACATAGGTGACAATGCTGATGGACTAAATAATCTTCCCTTTTTTGTATTGGAAATAACAGAAATATGTTTTTTTACCTTGCTATCTACCTTAAATCGCATTGCTATTTCCACAGTGGACTTGCTTGTAAGCCTAAATACTGAAATTTGCACTGAAAACTGTAATTTTGTAACGTTTGTAAAATGCAAGTAAAAATTGGTTGTGCCAGTAAATTTTGGGTGTTGTGCTAGTAAATTTCAATCTGGTAGGTTGGCAACACTGCTCCTCCATGATGACATCACGGAGCTGGTGGATGTTAGAGACCTTATGCTCCTCCACCTTCCATTTGAGGATGTCCCACAGATGCTTGTCCAGTCCATCACCTTTACCCTCAGCTTTTTTAGCAAGGCAGTGGTCATCTTGGAGGTGTGTTTGGGGTCGTTATCATGTTGGAATACTGCCCTGTGACCCAGTCTCCGAAGAGAGGGGATTATGCTCTGCTTCAGTATGTCACAGTACATGCTGGCATTCATGGTTCCCTCAATGAACTCTAGCTCCCCAGTGCTGGCAGCACTCATGCAGCCCCAGACAATGACACTCCCACCACCATGCTTGACTGTAGGCAAGACACTTTCTTGACACCATCTGAACCAAATAAGTTTATCTTGGTCTCATCAGACCACAAGACATGGTTCCAGTAATCCATGTCCTTAGTTTGCTTGTCTTCAGCAAACTGTTTAAGGGCTTTCTTGTGCATCGTCTTTAGAAGAGGCTTTCTTCTGGGACGACAGCCATGCAGACCAATTTGATGCAGTGTGCAGCGTATGGTCTGAGCACTGACAGGCTGAGCCTCCACCTCTTCAACCTATGCAGCACACATACATCTATTTCCCAAAGACAACCTCTGGCATATGACGCTGAGCATGTGCACTCAACTTCTTTGGTCAACCATGGTGAGGCCTGTTCTGAGTGGAACCTATCCTGTTAAATAGGGATGAGCTGAACACCCGCTGGTTCAGTTCGCACCAGAACATGCGAACAGGCAAAAAGTTTGCGCGAACATTCGTTAACACTGTTAAAGTCTATGGGACCCGAGCATGGAAAATCAAAAGTGCTCATTTTAAAGGCTTATGTGCAATGTTATTGCCCTAAAAAGTGTGTGGGGACCCGGGTCCTGCACTAGGGGACATGTATCAATGAAAAAAAGTTTTTAAATCAATCGTTTTTTTCAGGAAGAGTGATTTTAATAATGCTTAATGTAAAAAAAAAGAAACATTCCTTTAAATATTGTGCCTGGGGGATGTCCTTAGTTGGTATGTAAAAGGGCACATCTCTGTGAGGTGTGAAACATAGCCAGAGCAAAATAACATTTCCATAGGAAAAATTGTCATTTAAAATCGCGGCTGTAATGTATTGCCAGTTCCCGGCAATATACAAAACATCGGTGAAAAAAAGTGCATGGGGTGCCTCCCCCAGTCCAAACAAGGCTCTTCGGGTCTGGTTTGGATATTAAATGGATATTAAAGGGAACCCCGTGCCAAATTTAAAAAAAAATTGATGTGGGGGTCCCCCTAAAATCCAAACCAGACCCTTATCCGAGCATGCAACCTGGCCGGTTAGGATGAGGGGGACAGGCGAGCACCCCCCTTCTGAACCGTACCAGGCTACATGCCCTCAACATGGGGAGTATGGGTGCTTTGGGGAAGGGGGGCTCCGCCCCCCACCTGAAAGCACCTTGTCCCAATGTTGAGCCTCTTCCCCACAAGCCTGGCTGGTGCTTCTGGGGGTCTGTGGGCGGGGGGGGCTTATATGAATCTGGAAGCCCCCTTTAATAAGGGGGCCCCCAGACCCCGCCCCCCATGTGAGTAGGTATGGGGTACATTGTACCCCTACCCATTCACCAAAAAAGGAGTGTAGTGGTACAAATAACAAGAGACAGTTTTTGACAAGTCCTTGTAAAATAGCTCTTCTTCTTTCTTCCACCAGTCTTCCTCCATCTTCTCCTGCCCCGTTCCTTCTTCTGCTTCTTCTTTCAGTCTTCTTGCTTCCTCTCTTCATCTTCAATCATCATCTTCTTTTTCCTTCTTCTTTCACCGTCGCCACTCTCCCCACTGCTGCAGCCCTGTGTGTCTTCCAGAATGGGAGGTCTTCATAATGACAGTTCTTTTATAAGAAGGGGTGGGGCCACCCAGTGACGTAAATGGGTGACCGACCCCCTCTGACAGCGCATGACGTCAGTTACGTCACTGGATGGTCCTGCCCCTTCTTATAAAAGAAGTGGCATTATGAAGACCGCCCATTCTGGGTGACGCGCAGGGGCCTGGCTGCAGCAGCGGGGAGAGAGCAGCGACGGTGAAAGGAAGAAGAAGAAGATTGAAGATGAAGAAAGACGATTAAAAAAAGAAGCAGAGAAGAAGAAGAAGAGCTATTTTACACAATAAAGGACTTGTCAAAAACTGCCTCTTGTTTTTTGTACCACTACACTCCTTTTTTGATGAATGGGTAGGGGTTAGAGTTGAATGAACCCGGACTGTAAAGTTCGCGTCCGTACCAAACTTTGGGGTGTCTGGGACCCAGACCCGAACCCGGACTTTTCAAAAAAAGTCCGGGTTCGGGTCTGGGGTTTTGGTATTTTATTCCATGTGTTGAACAGCTGCCAAGGGCAGCCAATCAATAAGTGTTTCACTGTTTTTTCCTAGAAGCCATCACAGCCATGCCTACTAATGGCATGACTGTGATTGGCCAGTGCATCATGTGACCCAGCCTCATGGAGTCACCGTGCTGCATGTCATATGCTCTCAGGATAGTTTAGGGAGAGGATGCTGCTGGCTCTGTGAGGGACAGATTGCAGAACATCTCATCCTGCATTACTGAACGATCTGATTGTGGACTAGGGAGAGATACTAGTACTGCTGCTTTGAGGGACAGATTGCAGACCTCATCCTGCTGCACAGAACGATCTGACTGGACTAGGTAGAGTCTGTTGCTTTAAGGGAAAGATTATTATTCTAAAATCATCTCCAGGTTGTACAGGGAAAGGTTCCAGCTGTTGCTTTAAGGGAAAGATTATTGTTCTTAAATCATCATCAAGTTGTACAGGGAAAGGTTCCAGCTGTTGCTTTAAGGGAAAGATTATTGTTTTAAAATCATCTCCAGCTTGTATAGGAAAAGTCAATTGCAGCCGCATAGAGCCATATTATTGTTCTAAAATCATCTCCAACTTGTATAGGAAAGTCTATTGCACCCACATAGAGCCATATTATTGTTCTAAAATCATCTCCAACTTGTATAGGAAAAGTCTATTGCAGCCACATAGAGAGCCATATTATTGTTCTAAATTTTAGAACAATAATATGGCTCTATGCGGCTGGAAGACACTTTGCCTATACAAGTTGGAGATGATTTTATAACAATAATATGGCTCTATGCGGCTGCAATAGACTTTTCCTATACAAGTTGGAGATGTTTTTTTAACAATAATATGGCTCTTTGTGGCTGCAATAGACTTTTCCTATACAAGTTGGAGATGATTTTAGAACAATAATATGGCTCTATGCGGCTGCAATAGACTTTTCCTATATAAGTTGGAGATGATTTTAGAACAATAATATAGCTATATGCGGCTGCAATAGACTTTTCCTATACAAGTTGGAAATGATTTTAGAACAATAATCTTTCCCTTAAAGCACCAGCTGGAGCCTTTCTCTGTATAACTTGGAGATGGATGATTTTAGAATCTAAAATCATCTCGAAGTTCTATAGGGAGAGGTTCCTACTGTTGCTTAAAGGGACAGATTATTGTTTCTTGCACAAAAATTAAAAAGTGCATCTACATAGCTGGTTTAAGGAATATCTCCTACACAAAGATACTCCAGATATTTACCCAGTCCTTCTATGGGAAGCTCACAAACCAGTGGTTTGAGGCACCTGTATCTCTGTTTCCACACACCTTAACCGAGACAAAAAACTTAAACTACAGCAACCAAAAGCAGACTATTACCATTTTTTTCTTCAGTTTTTATCCTTTCCTACTGATTCAAACAGACCTTGCTTAGAGAAAAACAAAACAGGGCTAGACCTGCTTTTTTGGTGAGTCAGCTGACAAGGCTATTCACGGGTCCCGCCACACCATTCATACCAAAGTAAAATAAAACAGACACTTTCTTGGCCCTTCGCCTTCATCGACTGGAGCAGGCCCATAAACCCATTAAGCTCAAATTGGCCAAGGACTTCCACATAAGCAACCGTGTCAGGGAACTCTCTGAGTTTCATAAAAGGCTATTGCTACTATACAAACAAAGCTTCTTTCCAGATAAAGCAAGCTAGCTCTCTGTTCCAGGATATAACCATGCTTCAGCTCTCTAACACTCACTGTGAGTCTTTGGGGTGGCCTGTTACAGTCAAGGAAGTCCTACTGGTGATCAAGACACTTAAGCCTCATAAACGCCCTGGCCCCGATGGCTTCTCGGCAACATACTTTAAAAAATTAGCAAGTACTCTAGCCCCAATATTGTCTAGTGCTTTCAACACTTTGCTGAAGCAACACTCCTTTGGTCAGGACACATTGGTTTCGGAATCATAGATATTATAGCGGTAAAACACAGACAGTAACCTCTGGTCCAATTATAGACTGATTTCCCTGCTCAATTTAGATATAAAATTGCTAGCTAAGATTTTAGTGCTTGATCATTGGAGGTTTAGTTCATAAGGACCAAGTAGGTTTTATTCTGTGACGCCAAGCCAGTGATATTATCAGATGCAAAATCCTGTTACAACATCTAGCAAAAGCCCGTAATATACCCCTACACCTTCTCTCCCTTGATATTAAGAAAGCATCTCTTGGTCCTATCTGCACTTTATCCTCCAGTGGTCCTCCAGATGGATAACCTCCTTATATGATCCCCAGGTGTACGTTAAATACTCTGGTTCTCACTCTGAATGTTTTCCAATCCAGCGGGGTGCCAGACAGGGCTGCCCACTTTCCCCTATACTTTTTGCCCTTGCAATAGGACTCTTGGCAATCTTGATCAGAACTAACCCAGATATTAAGAGCCTAGAAAGGGAGAAAATCCGTGCTTATCCTAGTAGAAAATTAGTTAAATACTAGAACAGAGCAGCATGCATAAATTGCTTTGATCCACAATCATAAGATCATAAAAATAATTTATATGCAGCACTAGTTCCAAATATAGTCTCTGTTGAAGAGAAAAAAACTTGAGTGTAACAAATTGAGATTCCACTAGAGGGACCCGATCACAAAGCCGAAGAAGGGTGTCTGGCAAATCTCCTTACCAAATGCATCAGCCAAAAACGCATGTGAACGTAATCACTCAGTGGTCCTGTATCTTCAAAGTGTACACTCTCAGATGGGTCATATACTCTTGCAGGTGGTATTAAAGAAAGAAAGAAAAAACTTTCATAGTGTGACTCTGTATGGTAACAGTCAAGCACCCTCCACCAGTTTTATGTTTCAATGTTTTTTATTGAGTTAAGTACACAAAAAAAAAAACATATGGAAACAGATAGTTACTGTATAATAGAGGCGGGTCAACCCCACCTCCCAGGTAAAATGGAATGTTGAGCGTTACAGTGACATAACATAAACAGAAAACAAAAAAAAAGAGAAAATTATAAATATGCAGATATTGGCAAGTCAACTAGAGAGCTGCACCCCATAGTAGTTCCAGCATCTTATAGTCTGAGTCAGTCTTACGGACCAGCCACCTTTAAGAAGAGATGGACGTTTCCTCCCACTGACACCCCAAGAGGGAGCATGCTGTGTCAAGCGAGTCCAGAAACGATACCACCACTATATTAGGATATAAAGGGAGCTGTTTCATTGTTGGTGGCCCCTCACCCTTAATCTAGAGTATATCCTTACTATGGGTATATCAGACCACCTTGGCCAATCCTAAGCTCGTCCAAATTACCATATCACTTTAACAGAACACACAAGAGAAAAAGCGGAATAGGAATAATAAAAAAAAAAAAGGAAAAAAAAAGGGGCATAGGTTAAGGAAGAAGAGAAAAGAGGGAAAGACAGGGAAAAGAGACAGAGTTATCAGAGGGGGTGTCTGCTGGGGGGGAGCCCATGTCCCAGCCAAAAATATAGAGATCATGGATACCCGCTAGTTAAGACACTAGTGAGTGTCATACTTCATCTTACACCCAGCTAATATATCGCCACTATATATTGAATGACTAGACGGCATAGAAGGTTGTTTTTCTATATTACATGTTCTCTAAACTGGCACTTTCATAAAATTGGCCCAGGGTTCCCAGGTTCGCTCATATTTCCCAGATGTGTCCCGGATAATGCTTACCATCTTCTCTTGAGCCATTATCCATGAAACTTTCCGTTTTACTTGGGTAAAGGAAACCGACTGGGATTTCCAAGCCCTCGCTAGGGTAATTTTGGCTCCTAATAGAATAAAATCAATAAGAGCTTGTGTGTATTTTGAAATTTTACAAGGTCTGTAATGTAAAAGAGCGATCCTGGGATCCTGGTCCAGAGCTACATTAGTGATTTTTCTAATTAGACGGAATAAGCGGTTCCAGAAATCTCTAATCCTAGGACACTCCCAGAAGATGTGCAGAAGCGAGCCTGAAAGCCCACAATCACGGAAGCAAAGTGGGGAAGTCTCAGGAAAAATTTTTGCTATGCGGGTCGGAACCATGTACCATCTGGTTACAACTTTTAGGTTGGCTTCGACCAAGGAAGCATTCTGTAAACCCCTAAATGTATGTTCAAAGTTGCCATGCCATTTCTCGATATCCCATTCGAAGTTAAGATCCCTTTCCCAGGTAGTCATATAAGGAGTTTTACCTAAAGGTTCCGCTAGTGCTGAGTAAATTAGAGAGATACCACCTCGCAGGTCAGTAAGTTTGGAACACCATTGTTCATACGGCGTGACAGACATTGGAGTCGGTTTGATTGTCCATAGGGAACGTAAAAAGTGTGAGATCTGATTAAAACGAAATCTCTCTGAGGAGGGCATGTCCAGCTTACTGACACAATGGCTCAAGGTAATGGGTCCCGAGGAATTGAAGAAGTGGCCTATTCTATAAAGGCCTTTGTCAGTCCACCATTTAAAGGCTCGTATATCATTCCCAGGAGCAAAGCTAGGATTATTAAAGATGTGGTCTAACGGGTGCCAATTAGAAATTAATTTGTGGGATTTGTGCAGTGAATCACAGATCGCCATAGAGTGAGAGAGGGTTGGGGCAAGTATAGGTGGTCGTGCTTTAGGGTTTCGCCAAATCAGAAAATCAATGGTATGTTGAGGAACCGATTGTCTTTCCATCAACACCCAATCTGGTTTCCTTTCATTCAGATAGACAGCAGAGATTTGCGTTAGGTGAGCAGCTTTGTAATACCACCATAAATTTGGGAGTCCCAGGCCCCCCCGGAGTCTCGGCCTAAACAACACCCTTTTGGAGAAGCGATGTCCCTTTTTCCCCCAAATAAATTTGACAATGGCAGATTCCAATTTTGAAATGTGAGATTTAACAACTGGAATCGGAAGAGACCTGAACAAATAGAGAATACGGGGAAGAAGGGTCATCTTGATAGCATGGATCCTGCCCAGCCAGGACAGACCGCAGGATGACCAAGCCTTTAAGTCAGTTAAAAGTTTCTTGACGAGGGTTGGGTAATTGGCCTCGTGTAATAGGTCAATAGAGGAAGTTAGGTTTATCCCTAGGTAAGGAATCGCATGAGTATTCCAAGCAAAGGGAAAGAGATCCTTCAATTTATCGACCACGGCAGGGGGTGTAGAGGCATTAAGAGCTTGGGATTTATTCATGTTGACTTTGAGACCTGAGTAATGTCCAAAGTCTTGTAGCAGCTTATAAATGGTTTGCGTGGTTATGAGGGGAGATGTAATGAAAAGCAGTATATCATCCGCAAAAAGAGCGCACTTGTGGATATGGGGTCCGCACCTTACACCATGTATGTCTGGATGGTTCCTGATGGCTATCGCCAGGGTCTCTATAACTATGGCAAAAATAAGGGGAGAAAGCGGGCATCCCTGCCTAGTACCCCTAGCTATTGGAAACGGTTCTGAGTATAATCCTTGAAGTCTCACTCGTGCCGTAGGGCCTGAATAGAGAGATTCCAGAACAGCGATGAATTTGGGGCCAAATCCCCATCTTTTAAGAATAGTAAAGAGGAAGGGCCATGATACCGTGTCAAAGGCCTTCTGTAGGTCCAACCTAAATATGGCCCATCTGTCCCCGGCCTGGTCTATTCCTCTCGTTAGTTGCACCAGAGAAATAACTCCAGTCCTACCCTACCCCCAGGGGGGGTCCTTCCCATAGATAACAGTAACCTGGATGTCTTCCGGAAACTGTGCCATAGTACCGGGAAGGAGAAATGATAAGAATTTTCTACCCC
>BLSH010383959.1:172840-188573 GCA_018402905.1 Glandirana rugosa | reverse complement strand
ATAAAGTGTGTGGTTCTCTAAGTTAGACAATAGTTAGGGGTCCTGGTCTACCAGATTGGCACCTTATGAAGTTTGTATGTCAGTCCAGGTATTTATAACCCTGTAGCTGTGTTAAGATTAGAAAAACTGAGATATGTGGTGGTGTTACCTAAACTTTACTTTGTTTGTTATACACGAAATTGACGTCTGGAAGTCGAAATTAAACTCCCATAAATGTAGGTTTGTCCACTTGCCACATCCTTAATGTTGTCAAACATATACACGAAGGGTGAAAAATTCCCTGGTTTTAATTACCCTGTTAACCGACGAGTCGACAAGGTACCGGTCCACATACAATAAGATCTCATATTGAGAGTTGACAGCAACAGATTCCAAATGCAAATAGCACACTTGAAATTAACTCTGGACCTTTTATCTGTTCCTTGTAAATGGGATAATGAGGGAATAACATACACCTGGCCATGGAACAGCTGAGCAGCCAATTGTCCCATTAATTTTGGTCCCTTAAAAAGTGGGAAGCACATATACAAACTGTTGTAATTCCTACACCGTTCACCTGTTTGGATGTAAATACCCTCAAATTAAAGCTGAAGGTCTGCAGTTAAAGCACATATTGTTTGTTTCATTTCAAATCCATTGTGGTGGTGTATAGAGTCAAAAAGATTAGAATTGTGTCGATGTCCCAATATTTATGGACCTGACTGTATGTTTGAAGTATTCCACGGTTAGACCATCTGGTCCTGGGGATTGATAACAGATTGAATCTCTTGGTGTGTGAAATAGGTATTCAATTGATCTAGTTGGGTAGTGGTCAGTTTCTGTAAATTTATATGGTCTAGGAAAGAGTTAATCTCTTCAAAAGATGGCTAGTGGGTAGTTTGATCATTGGTGAGATTGTATAGGTCGCTATAGTATGTGCTCAATGCATCTGCAATTTTTTGGGGGTCTGAAAGTTTAGTTTTGGTATGGGGGTAAATTATGTATTTGATTTTGGACTTAATGCGGTAACCTTTAATACGGTGAGCTAAGACTTTTCCTACTTTGTTGGGGGTATAGTATGATGTTGCCTTGAATTTACTTTGCATTTTGTTGAATGAGTCTAAGAGAAGCACACGTAGTTCTTGCCTGAGACTCATGATTTTTGTTGATTGCGAAGTTTGGAAATTTGCCTTATCAAGTTTTTCTAAATCCATGATTTGGGCTAGAAGTGAATCTATATGCTGCGTCCTCTCCCTTTTGTTTCTTGAACCCAATGGTATAAGAATCCCTCTTATATAGGGTTTATGAGTGTTCCACACCACGGTGGGGTCTGACACCGAGCCCATGTTAATTTGGAAGAATTCTTTTAGTTGGTTTGCGAGAGTCGAAGAATATGACTCATGTTGTAATAAGTACTTGTTCGCTCTACACAGATTAGCTGGGATGCGGGTAGATGTGTATTTTATTGATATACTGATGGGGACATGGTCCGACCATGTTGTGGTGTGGATATCAGATGAACTTATCAATTGTAAAAGGTTCCTGTCAATCAAAAATAGATCAATACGTGAGTATGTTTTGTGGAAATATAGTCTCTTTCTGTGTCGTGATGACATCTCCATACATCCTATAGTTCTTGGGTTAGAAAAAAATTTTGAAGGTGTTGTTCCCTCTTTTCGGTTGTGGAGGAAGAGTCAAGCTTTGTTTCCAGAACAAGTTTAAAGTCCCCGCGAATAATTGTGTGTCCTTGTTGGACCTGTTTAAGTTGCCTCAGACTTTGTATAGAAATTTTATCTGGTGGCGGTTTGGGGCGTATAAGTTGAGAATAATGTATTTAATATTGTTGATAGAGCATATACAGTATCTCACAAAAGTAAGTACAGCCCTCACATTTTTGTAAATATTTTATTCTATTTTTTCATGTGACAACACTGAAGAAATAACACTTTGCTACAATGTAAAGTAGTGAGCGTACAGCCTGTATAACAGTGTAAATTTGCTGTCCCCTCAAAATAACTCAACACACAGCCATTAATGTCTAAACCGCTAGCAACAAAAGTAAGTACACCCCTAAGTGAAAATGTCCAAATCTGGCCCAATTAGTCATTTTCCCTCCCCGGTGTCATGTGACTCATTAGTGTTACAAGGTCTCAGGTGTGAATGGGGAGCAGGTATGTTAAATTTGGTGTTATGGCTCTCATGCTGGACACTGGAAGTTCAACATGGCACCTCATGGCAAAGAACTCTGAGGATCTGAAAAAAGAATTGTTACTCTACATAAAGATGGCCTAGGTTATAAGAAGATTGCCAAGACCCTGAAACTGAGCTGCAGCACTGTGGCCAAGACCATACAGTGGTTTAAATAATATACATACGAGATTGCGCTATCCCTTTATGAAAACCATCTAGGACACAGCTGCAAAATAAAAAGTGTGGACTCTCCACTAGATTCTAATATATATACATGTACTTGCACTAAAATAGTGAGCAAATCATATATCACAGTGCATAAACACCTAGTGCAAAAAATATATATATCCAAAAGTGAGTTATTAAATAATAGTCAAAAAAATTCAGCCCATTACGAAGATGTCCCCGAAGAAGTCTATTGGGACAAAATCGATAGGGTGAAAGTGCTGTCTTTGATCTCACCGCCGATTTCACATGCTGATGGATATTTTTATCTGTGATATGTACTTTGGATTTCTGTAAGTGCAATTATCTTTCTTAAATGATCGTTTTTTTGGGCTGTTTTCCACAAAGAGTGTCTTTTCGCAGGATGGTTAAGACCATTTGCGTTGACTGATAAAATGTTGATTGGCATTGTCTATTTGTGCAAGGTGTATGTTATGCGTTAGGTATTTACTCAATGTTCATTGGTAGTTCAAGATGGAGAACTGTATTCTAATGAGCTTGAGTTTAGTCTTCCACTACTGGTGGTTGTTGAGGGTGAAACTCTGAAATAAAGCGTTATATTATCGGTTGAAAGATAGTTGCGAGATAACAGGTATAGTACAACGGTGTAACTGGATTAGCGGAGATACAGGATTGTATCAACAGGTCTGCCTTAGGGGGTAAACAGTCAAATGTAACACAAGATTTTATGCATGGCGGTCGGGGAGAATTTTCTTATTTGCATCTTACGGGTTGATATGGGTGCTATCATCCTTGTTTTCCATGTTGTTTTTCATGGTATTTGTCATGTTGTGGTAGTGGGCGCTTTATTATTGAGAATGGGTTGGTGGATTGAGGAGGTTCCACAATGATGCCCCATTGGAAGAGCAGTTTCATCCCATCATTTAGGGAAGAGATGGTGTGCGAGATGCCATTTTTTGTAACTAATATGGTTGCAGGGTAGCGCAATTTATATTGGATCTTGTGGTTATTCATGGCTTTTGTTAGTGGGTTTAGTTGCCTGCGTAGTTGCAGGGTGTATTTGTATAGATCAGGAAACAGTTGCATTCCTTCAAATGGAGCAGGGGGTGAGTAATTTTGTCTGACTTCTCTTAGCATCCTTTCTTTGATGTAAAAAAAGTGAACTCTCATGAGCACATCCCTGGGTACAGATGCTGCTAGATGTGGCAGTTTGGCTATTCTGTGTATCCTATCAATTATCAGCTCAGATGGATTGGAATCAGGCAGGATAGCCCCCATGAGATCTTTTGCATATTAGTGAAGTGCTGCTGGTGGGATTGATTCCAGAATCCCCCTTAATTTAACATTATTCCTCCGAGACCTGTCTTCCGGGTCAGATAATTTAGATTTTAACCAATTTTGTTCCGCTGTAATGTCCTGATAAAAATCCACTAGATTATTTATAGTGGTAGTGCTATCCTCCATTTTGCTTTCTATGTATGTGACTCTATCATCCAGGTTGTGGATGTCGGTGGAGAACTTAAAGATCAGTGAGGATAGGTCTGTCAGCAGGGATGATTGTAGAGAAAGGAGCATCTCCTTTACTGTTGTGTCCAGCACAGGCTGGCCTGTGGTAGGGAAGGCTGCCATTGAGGATTGCAGGGCCTGATTTGACTGAAGGGGGTGAAATGATGCCTCTCCACGTGAGGATTGCTGCAGAGAATCCATCCACATCCTGGCCTTTGCTGGGCATCCGGTGGTCAGGCTGCCTCCTATCTGCCCTTCTAATAGTGATGGAGGGGGAGAGATACCTTTTTCTTCTTGGATGTCATCTGGCAGGTCTGTGTAAGCTGTGCATATGTTAGCCGCAGCCGCGACGGTGCCATCTTGGCTGGGCCTTGTCTGAGGTGCTGGCTTGTGGAAGAAGGCTGTAAGCTTCTGTGGCCTGTATTCTCCCTTTCTCTTACCGGACATTATGATCGGGTGGACTCCCTGTGTTAGTGGCTCAGTTTGTGGTGTGCTGGTCATGGATGATAGCTCCCGTTGTTGTGGATTTTCCCTCGAGCTGGCGGAGCTCTCTGATCAAGAATCCATACTCAAGCGCCATCAGGCTATGCCCCTCCATTTAATTTTTCATTAAATCACATGTTATTGCATGCGTTAAAACGTTAAAGGATTCCTCATCCTGGTACATGACAGTAAAAATACATAATCGCATAATAAAATATGATAAAATAGTTGATCAATTTCTCTTGCCGTCTAAAGAAACACAACGCATTTCGTGGAGCTTGTCCACTCGTCAGGAGTACCGTGCAAGAGATATCTATGGATGGGTAAAAGAGTATGTGTGTGTGAGATATACTGGTCAGTAGTTACCAAAAAAACTAAGGTGGACAGACGGTTCCTGTACTTACTTGTCAGTTCAAAAGAAAGTAGGCCTGGTGTCAGAGACGGGGAGGTGCAGGGATCCAAATGCATCTGTCCCGGGGCTGAGGCAGGATGAAACGCCCCAGTCCCGGAAAACAACCAGGAGGCCAGCCAGACACCCAATATGATCCCTTATGTGGCAAGTGGTGTATCACAAATCAACGTGAATTCTAAGAGAGTAAAATATATGTTGTATGTGTATAAGTAACTGGATAACCATGATACGTCCAACATATCAGAAAACCAAGAGACAGTGATGAAGCCATTAGCCAAGAGACATAAAGTAGCTCAAAAGTATAAATGTGATTGTAGGCGAAAGCAAACACCCAAACTTGGTCATCGCAGCCCCGGGACCAGAGTGGAGCCCGACAGCCCCCGTCAGATCAGCACGGATGAACCGCTGGCTTGGGCAATGACAAGTAGATCAGTACAGTGTGTGCTGATCAAATTAACTTTTGTTGTCTTCTGGGACTGGGGTGTTTCATCCTGCCTCAGCCCCGGGACTGATGCATTTGGATCCCTGCACCTCCCCGTCTCTGACACCGGGCCTGCTTTCTATTGGACTGACAAGTAAGTACAGGAACCGTCTGTCCACCTTAGGTTTTTTGGTAACTACTGACCAGTATATCTCACACATACTCTTTTACCCATTCATAGATATCTCTTGCACGCAACTCCGGACGAGTGGACAAGTTCCACGAAACGCGTTGAGTTTCTTTAGACGGCAAGAGAAATTGATCAACTATTTTATCATATTTTATTATGCGATTATGTATTTTTACTGTCATGTACCAGGATGAGGAATCCTTTACCTGTTCATCCAACTATGTGCTTTTCATTCATATGTGGGCTCTGTATTAACTATATATATCATGTTTCATTTACATCATGATTTCCATGACCATGTTATTTCTATATTACAAATAAATACTTTTATACCCAATATACAATTATATGTACTTCATGACAAGCCTCACTCAAAGTCCCATGACCGTTTTTTCTCTTGTTTTACCCAAATTTAGGGATGGAGGCGTGATCATGGTGGTGATGCCTGATCACATTCTTTTTGTTGCGTGATTAATTGGGTGGAAGACACCCCTAGGTTTCCTGTGATCTGTCACACCACAAAATTTGATCTGGAATGTCAATAGATATTGCCCCTATGTAATTAGATCAGCACACACAGTACTGATCTACTTGTCATTGCCCAAGTCAGCGGTTCATCCGTGCCAATCTGACAGGGGCTGTTGCACTCTGGTCCCGGGGCTGCGATGTGTGCTAGTGCTTGCCCACCCCACCCTTTTGGGATGTGGGTGGGTTTCCCCTCCCACACATCGACGTCATGCTCCGCCCCCTGCCTGTGGTGTCTCTGACAGTGCAGCATGGGAGCGAGGTTGCCATCTCGGACGCCTGTGGATGGGCAGGCTGTGTGCCTGTATCTGGCAGATCCGCCGGATATATCGCAAGCCTCCACCGCCATCACATCACTGGCGTTTTGCATGTCGCTGGCAGGCACGCGCTCCCGGCCTTGGATGACACCCTTCAAGCTCCAGTCAGTTCATCTCTTCATCTCTCACCTCCTCATTGAACCAAGGTGGTTATACTTTTCTTTTCTATATGACACCTATGTACACATTCAGGTGATTTCCATCTGCCATATTCTTCTATCCATCCACTATTTTTTCTTTAACCAAGTTTGGGTGTTTGCTTTCACCTACAATCACATTTATACTTTTGAGCTACTTTATGTTTCTTGGCTAATGGCTTCATCACTATCTCTTGGTTTTCTGATATGTGGGACGTATCATGGTTATACAGTTACTTATACACATACAACATATATTTTATTCTCTTAGAATTCACGTTGATTCGTGATACACCACTTGCCACATAAGGGATCATATTGGGTGTCTGGCTGGCCTCCTGGTTGTTTTCCGGGACTGGGGCGTTTCATCCTGCCTCAGCCCCGGGACTGATGCATTTGGATCCCTGCACCTCCCCGTCTCTGACACCGGGCCTGCTTTCTTTTGGACTGACAAGTAAGTACAGAAACCGTCTGTCCACCTTAGGTTTTTTGGTAACTACTGACCAGTATATCTCACACACACATACTCTTTTACCCATCCATAGATATCTCTTGCACGCAACTCCTGATGAGTGGACAAGCTCCACGAAACGCGTACAGTTTCTTTAGACGGCAAAATAAATTGATCAACTATTTTATCATATTTTATTATGCGATTATGTATTTTTACTGTCATGTACCAGGATGAGGAATCCTTTACTTGTTCATCCAACTATGTGCTTTTCATTCACATGAGGGCTCTGTATTAACTATATATATCATGTTTCATTTACATCATGATTTCCATGACCATGTTATTTCTATATTACAAATAAATACTTTTATACCCAATATACAATTATATGTACTTCATGACAAGCCTCACTCAAAGTCCCATGACCATTTTTTCTCTTATTGTACCCAAATTTAGGGATGGAGGCTTGATCATGGTGGTGATGCCTGATCACATTCTTTTTGTTACATTATTGCATGCATTAACTGTTAGTGAATTTACCCCTATATATTTTACCATTTTTTATGACAATGTCCTCTCAGCATACTCCTAAGATACATTATATTAGCACTGACAGATTCAGAAATGACAGTGAGGACGACATTGGTGTGTCAGAATCCTGGGCCGAAAAAAAAAAGAAGAGGCTGTAGACAGAGCTGACATCACTCATTTACCTATTCTATACACACACACAGACAGATAAATTGGATAATGGTGATGAGTTTGCTAATGAAAGTGGATATAAGCAATTCTATCATAATTACTGAATGCAGAGTTCAGGAGCACAAGACATTTGCAATCTGAATGCATAATCGTTATAAAAACATTCACATCATTTTAAGTTCAGTGAGAGCTGCTGAAGACAGGGAATAGACAGTCAATTTAGTTATGGCTGTGATGCATTTTATCTTATGCTTTGTTATAGTTGGTCACATCATGCTAAAAAAAGGAGTTAAATATTCAATAATTTATAACATTTATAACAGTGCAACTGGGTGAAAATCTACATCCTGGGCTAATCTAAGTCTCTGGGGCTCCATTGTGAATGGGAACAGGCTCCGTATTGTCTGCTGTTGGATCACACCCCCCATACCTTCAAATGCTGTAACCATATGAGCCAGAGAGAATTTAAGTCTGCCAAAACTTCATATTGATGCCTTCTGCTGTGGATTTGCATGGACACTACATGTTATTTCACTATTCAAGCTACATAGTTCTGACACCTGTACTTTATAAGCTATTTTGTACATTACAGCCCTGACCCCTGCACTGCAGTTGCAGCTGGTGGTTTTTTTTTGGGGGGGGGGGCGGCAAACAACCAACCACCCCCCCGAGCGACACCTCCACCCCACTGTTTGCCAGTCGGTCCGGCACTTACCCCATCTGGGTAAGTAGCGGGTAGTGTGCAGCAGCTCTGTCTCCTCTCCTCCATGTCGGTGTAGTGGCTTCCAGCTCCCCTCCTCCTCCTAGGCGTCCAATAGGATCGCCTATCTTCTCAGCCAATTGGGTGTTAAAACTGCTTCCTGATTGGCCGGGAGGAGGATCAATGCTACAACAGCGAATATTCACAATGGACAGGCTGCCCCTGCTGCACTGTATATGCTGCATAGACCTGACCACTGCATTCTAAATGTTATGTTGTGAATTACATATTCCTGATCATTAACTCCATATAATATACTGAATGTAACATAGTTTTGGCTGCTATACTCCATGCACTAGGTAAACCCCTGCTTTCTATACACTATGTTGCACATTATGCAGTCCTGACAGCTGCACTTTATATGCTGTATTGTACATTACATAAGTATGAATGCTCACTTTCTTTTTTACGCTTTACATTACACTGCTGCACTCTCTGCACTCTATGCACTATATTGCAGTCTATGCACTGGCATCATATAATACTGACTGGATTGTATATGCTATGTTGCATGTCACATAGTCCTTAATCAGGTATCTTTTGTCTTAAAAGTTGCCTTGTTGCAAAGTAGTTTCTAATCTTTGAATGAAGTTCTGCTTTAAGGTAGGATCAGGCAGTGTTACCTCTCTTTGAATATTATGTGTGCAGAAAAGCATAAAAACATTGCGTGGGGGATCCCCCCAGTCCATACCAGGCCCTTCGGGTCTGGTATGGATTTTAAGAGGAATCCCACGTCACATTGTTTTCAAAACACGGCATGGGGGTCCCCCTAAGATCCATACCAGACCCTTATCTGAGCACGCAACATGGCAGGCAAGGCAAGCGCCCGCCCCCCCCCCCAAACCTTACTCTGAAGCGGAAGTTCCACTTTTGGGTGGAACTCCACTTTAAGTTCCTGAAGTCGCTCTTGATATGTTTTATCCCCCAGACCTTTCACCGTTTTGTTACCCGCCTCTGTACTCATTCTATCTTATCAATATCTTTTTGTAAGTGAGGTCTCCAGAACTGGACACAGTATTCTAAGTGAGGTCTCACCAAAGATGTCTATAGAGGAAACAGAACCGCCTTCCTCCTGCTGGTGATCCCTCTACTGATAGAGGGATCACCTGTAGGAGGTAGGAGGTTCTGAGCACCAGTTATTTTTTATTTTTACACTGTCCATGTAAACATTCCTTGTACTAGAAAAAAGCATGACAGGATATGCTTTAATATGAGATCTGGGGTCAAAAAGACCTCAGATCTCATATTTACACTAAAATGCAATTAAAAAAAATGACACTTGCAAAAAAAAGAGGGCGGAAGTCTGTCCTTCAATGCCATGAGACCAAGTGGGGGCCATCTTACCCTGAGTTGGCATCCAGGCAGTGAGGGGAGCAGACTGGATTGTCTCCGCTGCTACCAACGGATCCAGTAAGCAGCGGAGACGACCATAAAGTGCCGGGAGGGGGGCCCTCTCCCGCCCCCGATAAAAGTGATCTTGTGGCAAATCCACTGCAGAGACCACTTTTATCTGAAAATGGACCGTTTCAGAAAATACTGGGGTTATGGTAGCTATCTGCTACCATAACAACGGTATTCCACATCAAAGTACCGACGTAGGACGATGGTGGGCAGCCGGTAAATGGTTAACATCCATACCAAACCCTAAGGGCCTGGCTTGGATTTTGGGGGGGGGGGCACGCAATTATTTTTTATTAATTTTGGCACAGGGTTCCCCTAATATCCATACCAGACCCGAAGGGCCTGATATGGATTTTGGGGGGACCCCATGCTATTTTTTTTTCCTAATTCTGTCATAGGATTCCCCTTAACCACTTCAATACACTGTGTTATATATAGTACACTGACTGCACCATATAGTCTGAACTGTATTACACATACTACAGGGACTGTGCTCTATAAAATTGTAATGACATGACCCTGTCAAACAGGTGCAGAAAAATTGGGCCTTGAGTGTTGGTGGTGGCAGAACACTAACTCTTCACAATTACTCTTGTCGGGTGAGGAATGGGCTCTGCTGTTGTAATTTATTTTAAAAATTGTAATGACATGCACCAGGCAAACAGGCGCAGAAAAATTGGACCTTGAGTATTGGTGGTGGCAGAACACTAACTCCTCTCAATTACTCTTGTTGGGCACAGGAATGAGCCCTATTGTTGTAATTTATTTTAAATCTTATATACACACACAAGTAGAAGCACAGTAGGAGACTTACTGCAAAACCTTGCAATGTCCTTGCGATCCTGCTCAGGTTCATGCACTCTCCTGAGTACAGAAGGCCCCCTGTCTGGGCTGTAAATCTCCCTTGGTACCATGGTGCTGGGTCTCAGTTAACAGTATAAATGACTGCATGTGTACACCGGCCTCTAGAGAGCAGTTAAACACTGCTGGTTTGGGCTGTGCGGTGGATTGGTGAAACAGCAAGCAGGCTGAGGCTTGTAGTCCCACAGGAACTCTCAGGAGATTGCTGAGAGCAGCCACTTCCTGCTATGATAGGAACACCCTCTCCCATGCTCTGGTTACTGCTTCCCTGCTGTCATTACAACACCTGTAGCTCCAGCTTGTCTCAAAATCACTGCCTCTGTGGTGAGTGATGTGGGATCTCAACATGGCTGCTGTCTTGGGTTGCTGGATAGATCTCTGGCTGTCTATGTGTTTCCAGGTATCCTGGGTCCTCCTGCCTGCCTCTATAGCACTGAAGAACGCATGGAAAGGTTTTCTATTTTTAAAGTTTTTTTTTGTTTTTATTGTGTGTTTTGTTTTTGTTGTTTTTTTTTTTTTTTTTTTTAAAGAGTGCATTCTTCATCTCTACACAGAGAGAAGACCCAGATGTGGGATAAACACCCATAGGGAAGTACTAAAAAGCTGCATCACCCGCAAAGAAAGAAGCGCTCAAAGCGTGATAAGTCAGGTCAGAGGAGTGGTCGGCAGCAGGATAAAATCCCTGTGGAACGCCACTCCAGATCACCCTCAACGGTACCTCATTGCAGTGCTTTGAGCCCAGGCCAATGGCTGTTGCAACACCAGAAAGCGACCACTAAGCGCTAGCATGTGCATAAGCAAAGACGCAGATCCTCTTCATCTTCTGGATGGGCCTCGGCCCGGGAAGAGGGGAAAGCCTGCTGTGCATGCGGGGCAAACTCCCTACCAGGGAGGTGTGTATATTTCTCTTGTTTGAAGGAAGCTGCATGTGATAATGCAGCAGATGCACGTCAGGTGAAGCACTATATTAAGGCGGCAGTCAAAGGCGGCTTGAAAATCTTATCTAAGAGATCTCGGCCTAGGCGGCACTCATCCGCTTCAGAATCAGAGCCAGGTGCTACATATCGCTACAGTTCAGATGAACATTCAGAGGATTCTGAGTTAGATCTGGAACCAGACATTCATGCATTTGATTTTTCCTTGATTCCTTCTTTGGGCCTGATTCTGATTCGCACCCGTGCGTTTTTGCTGCATTTTGCGGATTTGCACTACAGTCTATTTGGCGTTGTTTCCTATGAAACACGTTTTGTGGTGCAGGTCTGCGGGATGCAGAGGACGCTGGAGATGCATGGGTGTGGGTCGAGCCTACAACCCCTTTCCCACTGATGCACTTTTCATGCGCTTTCACGCTAAAAGGGCACCTGAAAAGCTATTTCTATTAAAATCAATGAATGCTTTCACACTGGGGCAGTGCTCCGTTGAAATGAATGGAAAGCTCTTTAAAAGCTCCTGGAAAGCTCTTCAAAATAGCTCAGTGTTTTACGGGCAGTTTGGGAGCGCCTCGGTGTGAGAGGGCCTTTGGTGGAGTCAGTAAAAGGCTGTGAAATGGAAAGTGGGAACCTCACCCCCATAAAAAACAGCGAAAATATTATCCGGACTTGAAAAGGTCACTCCTGTCCTTCCCATTAATTTTTTGAAATACAGGAAATAATGGAAGATGAATGGGCAAAGCCCGATAAAAGATTGAACGTCCACAACAGGGTCTCAAAGTAGTACCCTTTCCGCTCTAAGGATGCTGAGCTTTGGGATTCCATGCCAGTGGTCATCGCTATCTTAAGAATCAGAGGCATTCACATTTTTCATTATCTGGACGACATTTTCCTCCGGGTCGCATCAAAGTCCTTCCTTCAACAGCACGTGCTGATAACCTGCAGCATGATCAGACGTTTTGGTTAGTTAATCAACCATCATAAGAGTCGGTTGCAACCAGCTCAAGTCCTAGAGCATCTATAAATGCAATTCGACATTACCCAAGGTTGTGTATTTATGCCTCTCAGGAAGATTGTGGAAATTCAGACCAAATCAGAAATAGTAATGACCAGGCCATTTCTGATGGCCAAGTAGTGTATGCAGTGCCTGGGTCTGTTGTCTTCCACGATCCAGGTAGTACCCTGGGCCAGATGATGGAAGGGGAGATTTCAATACAATTTTCTCCATCAATGTGATCGCCACTCGTTAACCCAGAAGATCTACCATTCAGTACCAATAAAACGGTCTCTGATGTGGTGGAAGATATCTCAGAATCAATGCCGTGGGGTGCCTTTCGAACCTCCAGTTCCAGTAGTGCTGACTACAGATGCCAGCCTAGTAGACCGGGGAGCTCATTCCTTAGGCCAACACGTACAGGGCAAATGAGAGGCATCTCTATCTCAACATTCAAACCTGTTAGAATTAGAGGCCATTTGGCAAGCTCTAGTAGCCTTCCAATATATTTTGCAAAGGAGGCAGTCAAAGTCCTTTCCGACAACAAACCATAGTAGCCTACGTGGCCCAGCAAGGGGGCACCAGGAGCCTTCCACTGCTCAGAGGGGCATGCCAGATTTTTCCCTAACAGCAGCATTCCTTCCGGGTCCACAAAACAAGCTGGTGGAACAACTGAGTCAGAGATTATTGGATCTGAATGAATCTGGCTTGAATCCCAGATACCTGCTCAAAATCTTCAAGGTCTGGGGGACATCGGTCATAGATTGGGTGGCATTCTATTAAAATCAATGAATGCTTTCACACTGGGGCAGTGCACTGGCAGGGTGGTGAAAATGCACCCCTCTCCATTGAAATGAATGGAAAGCTCTTCAAAAGCTCCTGGAAAGCTCTTCAAAAGCGCTCAGTGTTTTACAGGCAGTTTGGAAGCGCCTCGGCGTGAGAGGGCCTTTGGTGGAGTCAGTAAAAGGCTGTGAAATGGAAAGTGGGAACCTCACCCCCATAAAAAACAGCGAAAATATTATCCAGACTTGAAAAGGTCACTCCTGTCCTTCCCATTAATTTTTTGAAATACAGGAAATAATGGAAGATGAATGGGCAAAGCCCGATAAAAGATTGAGCGTCCACAACAGGGTCTCAAAGTAGTACCCTTTCCACTCTAAGGATGCTGAGCTTTGGGATTCCATGCCAGTGGTCATCGCTATCTTAAGAATCAGAGGCATTCAAATTTTTCATTATCTTGATGACATTTTCCTCCGGGCCGCATCAAAGTCCCTCCTTCAACAGGACATGCTGATAACCTGCAGCATGATCAGACGTTTTGGTTGGTTAATCAACCATCACAAGAGTCGGTTGCAACCAGCTCAAGTCCTAGAGCATCTAGGAATGCAATTCGACATTACCCAAGGTCGTGTATTTCTGCCTCTCAGGAAGATTGTGGAAATTCAGACCAAATTGGAAATATTAATGACCAGGCCATTTCTAATGGCCAAGGAGTGTATGCAGTGCCTGGGCCTGTTGTCTTTCACGATCCAGGTAGTACCCTGGGCCAGATGATGGAAGGGGAGATTTCAATACAATTTTCTCCATCAATGTGATCGCCACTCGTTAACCCAGAAGATCTACCATTCAGTACGAATAAAACGGTCTCTGATGTGGTGGAAGATATCTCAGAATCGATACCGTGGGGTGCCTCTCGAACCTCCGGTTCCAGTAGTGCTGACTACAGATGCCAGCCTAGTAGACCGGGGAGCTTATTCCTTAGGCCAACAAGTACAGGGCAAACGAGAGGCATCTCTATCTCAACATTCAAACTTGTTAGAATTAGAGGCTGTTTGGCAAGCTCTAGTAGCCTTCTAATCGATTTTGCAAAGGAGGCAGTCAAAGTCCTTTCTGACAACAAACCATAGTAGCTTACGTGGCCCGGCAAGGGGGCACCAGGAGCCTCCCACTGTTCAGAGGGGCATGCCAGATTTTTCCCTAACAGCAGCATACCTTGGTCCACAAAACAAGCTGGTCTATCAAGTGAGTCGGAGATTCTTGGATCTGAACGAATCTGGCTTGAATCCCAGATACCTGTTCAAAATCTTCAAGGTCTGGGGGACACCGGTCATAGATTGGGGGGCATTGGAGGAAAACTCTTAGATTACATGTTACTTCTCCCGAAGGTGGCACCCGCAAGCTCTAGGCCAGGATGCTCTATCCATTCCATGGGACTTTCCCCTAGTCTGTGTTTCCTCTCTCGCTAATCCTCAGTTTTAATGAGGATTCAACAGGAGGAGGTGACAGCAACAGCGGTGTGGCCCTTCTGGCCCAGAAGACCATGGTGTTCACTAGCATAGAAAATTAAGATGTGTCAGTCAATTCCTCTGCCTTCCCACAAAGATTTTCTGCTGCAGAATAAGCAGTTTAACCTGAAGCCAGGGCAACTCAAGTTCATGGCGTGGAGGTTGGGAGGAGATCTATAGAGTATTTAGTCAAAAGAAAACTACCAATAATACTTTTTTTTTATAGGATATATAAAGCCTTTGGTCACTTCTCAGCAGGAAAGAGCTGGGATCTGAGGTCACCCTCCATCTCTAACATATTGGAATTTTTCCAGGAAGGTCTTTGCAAGGCTTTAGCCTATAGCTCCTCAAAGGTTCAAGTCTGCCCTGTCAGCTATGTTGAACAAAGATGGGCCATGGATCCTCTAGTGATGCGTTTCTTAAATGCAGCAATAAAGATCAAGTCTCCAATAAATCTTTTTCTGAAGTGGGGCCTGCCTTTAGTTCTGAAAGCTTTATTAGCACCTCCATTTGGTCCGGTGACATCATGCTCTTTGTCTCAGCGCAATTTTTTGATGACAATTGCATCAGCCAGATGGGTGTCTGAACTGTGTGCTTTCTCAGCCAGGGAGCTGTATTGCCGAATACTCCAAGAGGAAATAGTACTCAGACCGGTCCCAAGCTTTCTTCCAAAAGTAGCATCAGCTTTGCATATGAATTGGGAATTAGTCTTATCGGCTTTCCCAGATAGTAACTTGGAGGACGTATGCACTAGGCTGGATCTAGTGCAGGCCTTATCAATATACCTAGAGCGGGGGGCGTGGCTGGCAAGGAACGAGGACGGACGTGTAGCAGAGGAGCTCCGCTGCTTCCACATCACATCCAAGGGAATCCTTCTCCCAAACAGCGGGTGAGAGACAACCATCACTAGGGGTGCATCCCCCTCACCTACCGCTACACTCCAACCCCCTTTTTGAGCGGTGCGGCCGCCCGCTCAGGCACAAATCCAGTCCGAGGCTTTG
>BLSH010383959.1:112521-137826 GCA_018402905.1 Glandirana rugosa | reverse complement strand
GTAAGATATACCGTGGTTATATTTCCCTTAAATATCACAAAACACATAAAAATACTAAAAAAAATTTCCAAAAAAAAACGATTAATCCAGTCACTACGTACGTTTATAAATTATCTCAGCATTCTCTGCATTCCAATGTGTTTAATCACACTTACAAAGCACAGAACGGCTCTTAGAAGCAGCACAGCTCTGTTTAAGGTGAAACTACTGATCACCCACAGACACTGACTCGGGTATAAGTCGAGGGGGGTCTTTTTCAGCACAAAAATGTGCTGAAAAACTCGACTTATACCCGAGTATATACGGTATATTAAATATTTGCATGCATCACTGACCTAATTAGCAAAAAAAAACCTTTAAAAAAAATCATAAAAATACACAAAACACTATAAATTCCCTTTATATTGGTGCCATATAGAATGTCAAAAGACATTGGTTATATCTGACAGAATATGCTGTCATAAAAATATGAAGACAGTGAACAGTATGCTTGCTTGGCCCATTGTAGAAGATATATTTAAGCACCTCCCACCCGGCCACTGTATATACACGGCCGGGTGGGAGCTTCCCCTTTCTGACAGGACATGTATACACGTCCTGCAGAACAGGAGCTTGCAGCGCGGCCACGCGGCGCGCTGCTGCTGGATCCTGTGATCATTATGATCACAGGATCCAGCTGAGCGGAGATCGGGATACGGGCGCAGTGACTGGCCCTCCCGATCATGTGACGGCTGTGTCCAATCACAGCCATCACATTGTAAACAGAGACGAACGTCTCTGTGACAGGTCTCCCCCCGCCGAGTTCAGTGAGAGCTCAGTGCGGGGGGGAAGGGGGGGAGCTGCAGCTATGTGACAGCTCTCTGCATGATGAGGATTTCATGCAAAAAGCTGTTGCAGATCGCCCCCCCCACACAGTGCACCAAGCACACTGATACCCCTGTCCCCATACATATAAGTGTCCCCATAAAACAGTCCCCAAAACATCTGTATGTCCCCCAATCACATCTGTCACCATACACAAAACATCTGTCACAGTCCCCAAAACATCTGTATGTCCCCGTCACGTCTGTCACAGTCCCCAAACATCTGTATGTCCCCGTCACATCTGTCACCATACACAAAACATCTGTATGTCCTCGTCACATCTGTCACAGTCCCTGTCACATCTGTCTGTCCGCCAACACCAAATAAACTCAGATTTGGGTTATTTTTACCAAAGAAATGTAGCAGTATCATTTTTGGTTAAAATTTAGGAAGGGAAATTACTTATTTGCAAAATCTTATAACAGAAACGCAGAAAAATGCATTGTTTTTGAAAATTTTCTGTCTTTTTTTAATTTATAGCTCAAAAAATAAAAAACCCAGGGGTGATTAAATACCACCAAAAGAAAGCTCTATTTGTGTGAAAAAAATGATAAAAATTTCATATGGGTACAACATTGCACGACCGCGCAATTGTCATTCAAACTGCAACAGCGATGAAAGCTGAAAATTGGTCCGGGAAGGAAGGGGGTTTAAGTGCCCAGTATTGAAGTGGTTAAATATCCATTTTCTGAGCATTATGCTGTATAAAGCTGTCCTACCAGCTGCCTCCAATAGTACACACATTAATGCTCATTACCAATGTGGAGTGCCTTACAGAGATAAATAGTAATGGGCATCTAGCTAGCTAGCTTACTCTGCCTTACGACTGCTAACAGGCATTTTAATGGGCAATACTTACCTCTAATAAGCATCTCCTAAAACACTACAGCTTTTGGAATCAATTCACTATCTATATTTGAGTTGTTTAATTGTGGTTGTTATTTTATCGCAGGATTATTTTCTGATCAAAATAGTAAATTCATAAACATAAATATTGCAATATAAATTCTTATTTTACATGTTCTGAATGTAAAAAAAAGTAGTCCCCCAGCAGCACCATTTTTTTATTAGCACACCACTCACCTCTTTAGAGCTGTCCCTTGTAATGTTTCTATTCTTCCACTAGATATTTTCACTCATCAGGTTGAATGACTGAGGACATCCTGTGAAAGCAGGGCAATTCAGACCCCATACTAAGGAACCTTTACCACAGCATCCTTAGACTTAAAGTGTAGAGTGGCAGAGAGTGACTCATTTTATCACATTACCACTACACTGTTTCACGGGCATACACAATTTTAAGGCTTGAAAATGTTGAGAATCTGTTTATTTGGTGCATCTCATCTTTTGTATTTTACCAAAAACAGGTAAGTTAATGCATTTGTTTGCCCTAAAATTAATTTTAGTGTATTTTGTTACTGAAATTTTGCGTTTACTAAACCATTGCACTAAGATCATGAAAGAAATTGGAACTACCGCTATTTCCTTCTCTGGGGTGTCTGCTTTCAGAAAATGTTTAATGTTTGGAGGTTTTCTTTTCAATATATTTATTGAATTTTCAAAAAAAAAGGACAGTGATGACAACAAACATAAGTATTTCCAGCCTACAAGGCCTAATAACAAAGAACAGCATCTCCTAACAACTTTTTCATCCATAACTCTATGATCCTAGGAGAGGTTATTGGCTTTCTTCCAGAAGTTTCTAATGAAGGAAGTGAATGAGAGATGACTGAGGAAAAAAATAGGGATGGCCAAGGTCCAACCTGCCGTTCCAGAGTCCCACCGGTCCCCCCATTGGGATCATACTGTGTCCTATGAGACTCCAGCTGGACCAATCGGGCCCCCAGACCAGGTCTCCTTTCCTACCTCCCTTTCAGGAGCAGGAGACAGTCTATAATCCACATCTCATTTCAATAATGTCCATTGGTTGTTAGATCCTGTAGTACCATTACCAACCATGAAGTGTATCCTACTAAACCCTATGTTTCACAAGTGTGAAAAAGCAGTACTATATAATGAATTATCCCAGTAGGAATGACATGGAGAGAAGAGAAGTGAGATAGAGGAAAAAAAAGGGGAAAGATACCAGAAGAGACAGAGCAAGAGAAGTAGAAGAAGTGATCAAGACATCCAGGAGAATCCACTTAGAAGGTTGCATGACCCAGGTAAAGGGGGACCTTAATATACAGCCTCCAAGGTTCCCAGATTGCTTTAAACCTTCTGATATTATCTAGAAGCTTAGCATCCATTTGTTCTTGGGTAGTGTTGAGTGAACCCGGACTGTAACTTTCGGGTCCGTACCAAACTTTGGGGTGTCCGGAACCCGGACCCGAACACGGACATTTCAAAACATGTTCGGGCTCGGGTTCTGGGTTCTGGTAGTTGATCACGCATGTTGAATAGCTGCAGGGCAGCCAATCAACAAGCGTTTCACTGGTTTGCCATTAGAAGCCATCACTAGCCATGCCTACTAATGGCATGGCTGTGATTGGCCAGTGCATCATGTGACCCAGCCTCTATATAAGCTGGAGTCACTTGATGCTGCAGTCACATGCTCTCTGAGACTCTGACTAGTATAGGGAGAGGAAGCTGCCAGCGTTTTTGTGAGGGACAGATTGCAGACATTTTAACATCTGATCCTGCATCCTGAGATTACTACTACTGTTGCTCTGAGGGACAGATTGCAGAAATTTGAGATTTCACATTCTGCTGCTTTGAGTGACAGATTGCAGATCAAACTCTGCATAACACAACGATCGCTACGATCGTACACAACAATCAGATTGTGGAAGTAATTTGAGATTTCACATACTGCTGCTTTGAGTGACAGATTGCAGATCAAACCCTGCCTAACACAACGATTGTTACGATCGTAGACAACGATCAGATTGTGGGATCGTACACAACGATCAGATTGTGGGAGTAATTTGAGATTTCACATATTGCTGCTTTGAGTGACAGATTGCAGATCAAACCCTGCATTACACAACGATCTGACTGCACTAGGTAGAGGCTTCTGCTTAGAGGGACAGATTATTGTTCAAAAATCATTGTCTACTCCTATAGGGCCAGGTTACAGCTGTTGCTGTAAGTGACACATTATTGTTCAAAAATCATCTAGTTCTAAAGGGAGAGCTTTCAGCTGTTGCTTAGAGGGACAGATTATTGTTCAAAAATCATTGCCTACTCCTATAGGGCCAGGTTCCAGCTGTTGCTGTAAGTGACAGATTATTTATTGTTCAAAAATTATCTCCATTTCTAAAGGGAGAGCTTCCAGCTGTTGCTGTAAGTGACACATTATTGTTCAAAAATCATCTCCTAGTTCTAAAGGGAGAGGTTCTAGCTGTTGCTGTAAGTAACACATTATTGTTCAAAAATCATCTCCTAGTTCTAAAGGGAGAGGTTCTAGCTGTTGCTGTAAGTGACACATTATTGTTCAAAAATGATCTCCTAGTTCTAAAGGGAGAGCTTCCAGCTGTTGCTTAGAGGGACAGATTATTGTTCAAAAATCATTGCCTACTCCTATAGGACTAGGTTCCAGCTGTTGCTGTAAATGACAGATTATTTATTGTTCAAAAATCATCTCCATTTCTAAAGGGAGAGCTTCCAGCTGTTGCTGTGACACATTATTGTTCAAAAATCATCTCCTAGTTTTAAAGGGAGAGGTTCTAGCTGTTGCTGTAAGTGACACATTATTGTTCAAAAATTTATCTCCTAGTTCTAAAGGGAGAGGTTCTAGCTGTTGCTGTAAGTGACACATTATTGTTCAAAAATTATCTCCTAGTTCTAAAGGGAGAGCTTCCAGCTGTTGCTTAGAGGGACAGATTATTGTTCAAAAATCATTGCCTACTCCTATAGGGCCAGGTTCCAGCTGTTGCTGTAAGTGACAGATTATTGTTCAAAAATCATCTCCTAGTTCTAAAGGGAGAGCTTCCAGCTGTTGGTGTGCGCGGTGCATTTCTTGCACCAAAATAAAAAGTCTGTCTACGTTGGTGGTTTCAAAAAAAAAAAAGGTATTAATTGGTATTAATAAATACTTACATAGGGCTACATAGTACATTTGCGGGCACAATGAGGAGAGCAAATAAGGGACGTGGTCATGGTGCTGCTGGTGATGCTGGTGCTGCTGGTGTTGGTGGTGTTGGTGAACCTCCTGTTGGAAGGAGAGGACGTGGTCGAGGTGTGCTAGCTACACGCACAAGGGAAACACCTTCCTCAGGTAGCCAGCAGAACCTTCATCAGTATATGGTAGGCCCGAATGCCCCTCAATGATTGGTTAGGCCAGAACAAGTACAGGCGATAGTAGATTGGGTGGCTGACAATGCCTCCAGTTCCTTCACATTGTCTCCCTCCCGGTCCCTTGATGAAAGCACAGAGTTGGCACCTGAACCCCATGGCCATCTGTCTTTCACCTCAGCCCCTTGCAAATTAGCCAAGCAGTCTGAGCAAGAGACTTTTATGCTTTTTGATAACTCTCCTGGTGTGCTTTCCGTGGGCCATCCACATAGCGCTGCCCCAGAAGTGGAAGACATTGAGTGCACCGATGCCCAACCACTACTGTTGCAGGATAAGGACATGGAAACACCACCGCAGCACGTCTCTGATGATGACGAAACACAGGTGCCAATTGCTGCAGCTTGCCTCAGTGTGCAGACTGACAAGGAGGGCAGTGGTGAAGGGTGGGTGGAAGATGATGTGGAGGATGATGAGGTCCTAGACCCCACATGGAATGAGGGTCATGTGAGTGACGTGTGCAGTTTGGAGGAAGAGGTGGTGGTCGCACAGAGACACCAGCACAGCAAAACAGGAAGCAGGTTGCAAAAGCGGAGCGAGCGTCCCCTAGACAGTACGCCTGCTACTACCCACCGCACCCAGGGACCTAGCACACCAAAGGCAGCTCAAAGGCGTTCCCCCGAGTGGCAGTTCTTCAGACAATGTGCTGACGACAAGACACGAGTGGTTTGCAAGCTGTGCAATGATAGCCTGAGCCGGGGCATAAATGTTCTCAACCTGAGCACAACCCCCATGACCAGGCATCTAAATTCAAGGCACAAGCTGCATTGGAATAATTACCTCAAAATCCAAGAAAGGTCTCTGCCTCCTCCTGCTTCCTCTTCTGTTGCTGCCTCGGCCTCTTCCTCCACCTCCACAGTGACAGTGTTACCTGCCACCCAGCAAACAGATGATATGAAAGCAACGCCACCGTGTCTGCCACCATCCCCAAGCATTTCCACATGGTCCCATGGAAGTTTACAGCTGTCCATCTCCCAAACACTGGAGAGAAAGAGGAAGTACCCCCCTACCCACCCGCGATCCCTGGCCCTGAATGCTAGCATTGCAAAATTCCTGGCCTTTGAAATGCTGTCATTCCGTCTGGTGGACACGGACAGTTTCAGAAACCTGATGGCAGTGGCTGTCCCACAGTACATTGTTCCCAGCCGCCACTACTTTTCCAGGTGAGCCATCCCTTCCCTGCACAAACAAGTCAGGGACAAGATCAAGTGTGCACTGCGCAATGCCATATGTGGCAAGGTCCACATAACCACTGATACATGGACCAGTAAGCATGGGCAGGGACGCTATATCTCACTAACTGCACACTGGGCAAATGTAGTGGCGGGTGGGCCTGAGCCTGCTAGCCATTTGGTGCATGTCCTTCCACCACTGAGGATTGCAGGGCATTTCTCTTTGCCTCCTGTTGCCTCCTCCTCCTACTGCGCTTCCTCCTCCTCGACCACCTACTCAGCTCAGCGTAACACCTTCACCACCAACATCAGCACATCCAGGGGGAAACGACAGCAGGCTGTTTTAAAAGTGATATGTTTGGGGGATAAACCCCACACTGCGCAGGAGCTGTGGACGGGCATTGAACAACAGACCAATGAGTGGTTGTTGCCACTGAGTCTCAAGCCCGGCCTGGTGGTGTGCGACAATGGCCGAAATCTCGTAGCGGCTCTGGGCCGAGCCGGTTTGACGCACATCCCCTACCTGGCACATGTGCTGAATTTGGTGATACAGAATTTTCTAAAAAACTACCCAGATATGTCAGAGCTGCTGCATAAAGTGCGGGCCGTCTGTGCGCACTTTCAGCGTTTTCAGCCTGCTGCTGCTCGCCTGTCTGTGCTGCAGCGGAACTTCAGCCTACCCGCTCACCGCCTCATATGCGACGTGCCCACAAGGTGGAACTCCACCTTGCACATGCTGGAGAGACTGTACGAGCAGCAGCAGGCAATAGTGGAGTTTCAGCTGCAGCACGCACGGGTCAGTCGCTCTGCGGAACAGCAACACTTCACCACCAACGAGTGGGCCTCCATGCGAGACCTGTGTAGCGCATTGCAGTGTTTTGAGTACTCCACCAACATGGCCAGTGCTGATGACGCTGTTCTCAGCGTTACTATCCCACTTCTATGTCTCCTTGAAAAAACACTTCGGGCCATGATGGAAGAGGATGTAGCACAGGAGGATGAGGAGGAGGAAGAGGGTCATTTCCACGGTTATCAGGCCAGTCATTTGTAAGTGGCTCGGAGGTTGGGTTCCTGCACCAACATAGGCCAGGTCAAAAATATTCAAGCCAGGGCACAGTTCTAGAGGACGAGGAAGATGAGGAGGAGGAGGAATCGCAGCAGGGTGGCACCCAACGCAGCTCATGGGCATTACTGGAGCATGGCTGGGGGGATACAGAGGACACAGATGATATACCTCCCACAGAGGACAGCTTGTCTTTGCCTCTGGGAAGCCTGGCACACATGGCCGACTACATGCTGCAGTGCCTGCGCAACGACAGCCGAGGTGCCCACATTGTAACTTCTTCTGATTACTGGGTGGCCACCCTGCTGGATCTCCGTTACAAGGACAATGTAGCGTGAGAGGAAGATGCAGGACTACAAGCGCACACTGGTAGAGGCGCTGCTGAGGGCATTCCCAAATGACACCGGGGGCTCAGTGGAAGCACAAGGCTAAGGCAAAGGAGGAGGAAGAGGCCACCAACGCAGTTGTGCCACCGCCAGCACCTCAGAAGGCAGTGTTAGCATGGCCGAAATGTGGCAAAGCTTTGTCAGCAGCCCGCCACAACAAACAGCACCACCAGCCGATAGACAACGTCTTAGCAGGAGGCAGCATTTCAGCAACATGGTGCAAGAGTATGTGTGCACACGCCTACACGTACTGACTGATGGGTCTGCTCCATTCAACTTCTAGGTCTCCAAATTGGCTACATGGCCTGAGCTTGCCCTTAATGCCTTGGAGGTGCTGGCCTGCCCTGCAGCCAGTGTATTGTCTGAACGTGTGTTTAGCATGGCAGGGGGCGTTATCACAGACAAGCGCAGCCGCCTATCCACAGCCAACGTGGACAAGCTAACTTTTATTAAAATTAACAAGGCATGGATCCCACAAGACTTGTCTGTACCTTGTGCAGAATAAACCGGACTCACACAGCCATTCGTATACTTGTTTTTTTGAATAGGCCTCAATATTTTGGGGGCTACCCCAATTATAAACAAACTAAAAAAAAAAACAACAGTATTGGCTACCTCCTCCTCCTCAACCACCGCCACTTCCACCTACACTGCCACGGTCACGGCCTAGTCAACCTCTAGGCTTCTACTCCACATCCACCCCCCCTTCCCATTTTTTTTATTTGATTTTAATTTATTTTCCCTATCCCCATTTTTTTGTAGGGCACTTGCCCTACTCTTACCCCCATTTTACTTCCTTTTGCAGCCCTCTAGCACTTGCCAGGACTTTGTTACAGCCATTTTTGTGCCCAAAAGTTCGGGTGCCCTATGACTTCAATGGGGTTCGGGTTCCGGGATAAAGTTCGGGCAACGTTCGGTGCCGAACCCGGACTTTTTTCCAAAGTTCGTTCGGACCCGCCGAACCCGAACGTCCAGGTGTTCACTCAACTCTATTCTTGTTTTATGATCCAGGAGATTTTCCACTTTGTTGCTGGAATCGAGACCCTGGCCTTCTTCCATGCTCCTGCCAAAGTAATTTTGGCTCCCAAAAACATATAGACTATCAGGATTTGAATGTGTTTAGGGGTTTTATCCACTCTGTGGTTCAAGAGGTCAATCTTGGAATCCTAAGGGACCTCTACTCCAGTGACTTTCCTTACTATTTGGAAGAATTTGTTCCAATAACTTCTAATGCAAGGACAGATCCACCATATATGGTGCTTGGTACCAGCCTGACTGCACCCCCTGTAGCATGGGGGGGGAAGCATCAGAGTAGATTCTGGCCAGCCTGGCGGGGACATCATACATGTTGAAAATTTTGATATTCACTTCAATTAGTGCAATATTCATTATATCTTTATAAAAAAGTTGGAATGACTGAAACCACTTGTCAGGATCTAGACAGAGATCAGACTTTCAGGATCGGGCATAGGAAGGTATATCCGACTTGTCATCGGGGAGGAATATATAAGAGAAATGCCTCCCCTCCGATCCCTGATGTTAGAGTACCATTGTTCATAAATGGTGGGTATGGGGGGTTCAGGTTTATCCGCCCAAATGGTGTGCAAGAAATGTCAAATTTGGGAGAATCTGAATTTTTTTAGTAATCTGCATTTTCAGTTTGCGGACACAGTACCCTAAGGAAAAAGGGCCCGTTGAGGTAAAAAAGTGACCTATTCTCAATAGCCCTTTATTTAGCCACCAACAGAAGGCAAGGATAATCATCCCTGGTTGGAATGCTGGATTATGAAATCGGTGGGAGAGGGGCCTTGTGCTAGAAACTAGCTTGTTTATGAAGTACATCACAGAGCACCAGAGAATGGGATAGAGTAGGGACCAATATAGGGGGTCTAAGTTTAGGGGGGTTCCACATGAGGTAGTCAATTGTGTGGTGAGGAACCGCCTATCTTTCTATAGAAACCCAATCTGGTTTGGGGCCCATAGAGTATACTGTAGGAATCTGGGCCAGCTGTGCCGCCTGATAATACCACCATAAGTTGGGAGTCCCAGTCCTCCCTGAGTTTTAAGGTGGAAGAGAATTTCTTTAGAACAGCGATGGCCCTTTTTCCCCCGAGACAAAATGAATAATTTTAGACTGAGCTTTGGAGAGAAGCATTTTATATAGGTATGGGAAGGGATTGAAAAGGGTAGAGTAAACGAAGCAGCAATGTTATCTTTACTGCGTTGATCCTACCCAGCCAGGGCAAACCACATTTCGACCAAATTTTTAATTATTCTTCAAGTTTTGGAAACATGGGAGGATAATTTGTAGCATAAAGTTTATTTATGTTGTTAGAGAGTTTAATTCCCACAATGGTAATGATTCAGAGGCCAAGGAGAATGGGAAGCAATGCTTGAGTTGTTCAACTAGATTTTGAGGGGCTGATATATTGTGATTTAGAAACAAGTGATTTAGAAACATTAACATTAAGGCCTGAGATAGTGCCTTGCAGTAATCAAATTATATTAGGGGTACAAACTAGTGGAGATGTTATGAAAAGCAGCATGCCGTCTGCAAATAATGTGCACTTGTGCTCCTGAGAGCCACATAACACCCCCTTAATGTCTTGGTGAGATCTGATAGTGATCGCTAATGTTTCAATGGCGATCACAAATACTAGCGGCGATAAAGGGTAACCCTGTCTAGTGGCCTTTTGGATGTTAAAAGTGTCTGAGTAATGTCCCATCAATCAAATTTGTGCACTAGGAGTAGAGTATAGCGACTGGATAGTTCCTATGAATTTGGGGCCAAAGCCACACCTCTCCAATATTTCAAAGTGGTAGGGCCAGGAAACAGAATCAAAGGCCTTCTGAAGAACGATCAATATTAAAAGCCTTTTTGTGGGACTTCCCCCGTCCCAGTGGGATTGCAGTAAATAAATTATGTCTATGGCTCTCCTAACTTGGTCCAGGGCCGGGCCCTGTCTCCCCGGAATAAAACCCACCCGGTCTTTATGTACAGTATCTCACAAAAGTAAGTTCACCCCTCATATTTTTTTAAATATTTTATTATATCTCTTCAAGTAACAACACTGAAGAAATTACACTTTGCTACAATATAAAGTAGTGAGTGCACATCTTGTATAACAGTGTAAATTTGCTGTCCCCTCAAAATAACTCAATACACAGCCATTAACCACTTCCTTACTGGGCACTTAAACCCCCCTCCTGCCCAGACCAATTTTCGGCTTTCAGCGCTGTCGCATTTTGAATGACAATTGCGAATGTGCGATGTTGTACCCAAATAAAATTTGCGTCCTTTTTTCCCACAAATAGACCACAAAAATGAGCGACAATTTTGCAAAAAAGAAGAATATTTTTTACTTTTTGCTAAAGTACAAATCCATTAAAAAAAATTATTCATCAGTTTTGGCCGATATATATTCTTCTACATATTTTTGGTAAAAAAAAATCGCAATGGGAATAGATTTATGGCATTCTTATTATTTATTTTTTTTACTAGTAATGGTGGCGATCTGCGATTTTTATCGGGACTGCGATATTGCAGCAAAAATGTCGGACATTTTTGACACATTTTTGGGACCAATGACATTTATACAGCGATCAGAAATTTAAATATCCACTGATTACTGTGTAAATGTCATTGGCAGTGAAGGGGGTTAACCTGCAGGGGCAGTGAAGGGGTTAACAATGTTCCCTGGGTGTGTTCTAACTGTGGGGGGGTGGGGCTGGCCGGGACATAACAGATCCCAGTGACAGGGTTCAGTAGATCTGTCATGTCCCCTGTCACAGAACGGAGAACCGCCGTGTTTACATCGGCGGTTCCCCGTTCTGCAGCTCTGTCAGGCAATCGTGGGTCTCGAGCGGACATAGAGTCCGCCCGACCCACGGGCACGCCCGCGCAGCGTGCGGCGGGCGCAAGCTCTGCTGCTGCCACCAGGGGGCGTGCCGGGAGCGTGCACAGGGGACGACGTCCATGGACGTCGTCCCGGCATTTCAGATCCACGCTGGAGCCGTACTTCGGCAATAGCGCGGATCTGTAGGGGTTAATGTCTAAACCGCTAGCAACAAAAGTGAGTACACCCCTATGTGAAAATGTCCAAATTGGGCCCAAAGTGTCAATATTTTGTGTGGCCACCATTATTTTCCAGCACTGCCTTAACCCTCTTGGGCATGGAGTTCACTATAGCTTCACAGGTTGCCATTGGGGTCCTCTTCCATTCCTCCATGACAACATCACAGACCTGGTGGATGTTAGAGACCTTGCACTCCTTTACCTTCCATTTGAGGATGCCCCACAGATGCTCAATAGGGTTTAGGTCAGGAGATATGCTTTACCCTCAACTTCTTTAGCAAGACAGTGGCCATCTTGGAAATGTGTTTGGGGTCGTTATCATGTTGATATACTGCCCTGCGGCCCAGTCTCCAAAGAGATCATGCTCTGCTTCAGTATGTCACAGTACATGTTGGCATTCGTGGTTCCCTCAATGAACTGTACCTCCCCAGTGCCGGCAGCATTCATGCAGTCCCAGACCATGACACTCCCACCACCATGCTTGACTGTAGGCAAGATACACTTGTCTTTGTACTCCTCACCTTGTTGCCGCCACACACGCTTGACACCATCTGAACCAAATAAGTTTATCTTGGTCTCATCAGACCACAGGACATGGTTCCAGTAATCCATATAATTGACTATGTGAATGCACCACACTTGCAATAAAGTGTATGCGATACTTAAAGTGACTGGTGTTTAAATAAACATTTGATAATGCACTTTGCAATCCATATAGCATATAGTGACTTTTGTGCAACAATATATTGAAAGTGATTAGTGCTTATGTGCAATAAAGTATATGTGATATTGAGGTGTGGAATTAATCATGGATGAGAGGAGAGGAAAAGCTCAACAGAGAGAGATACCTCACCCTAAGAAGACATATCCTCCGGCAGAGTGATATCCTTACAGGTTCCCCAGAATCCTGAGTCTGTGTATTGATAAGAGAGGAGTTCTTGGATGACCTTGAGAAGAGAGAGAGGTGTATAGAGAGGAGAGAAAAGTACAAAGAGAGGCTTAGAGAGAAAAGAGCAAGAGGAAAATAAAAGAAACACATTAACGTTAATGTACATATACACATGTGATATCATAAATCCAAATCACCACTCGGGAGGGGAGGACCACAGCCAATTCCCCCACCTGAACCCAGAAAAGGCCGAACTCCCAGGAACTGAGGGAGGTCGATCTGCCCTGAGAGGAAAATATCATCAGCTCAGTGGACCATGGAGGTGCATTGTGGCCACTCTGGTCACCCCTCCATAGAAAATAAACAAATAACTTATAAACATAACCCTGTCCCTAAGGGTAAGGTGAAGATGATTCCCAACATCAGTTCCCACATGGCCCCTCGGCTCCAACTGGAGACCCCAAAATCAAAAGAGTCCCCCGTTACCAGCCTGGGCCTTGGGGGCACAAACAATATCCCAACAGCAAAATATGTTTTAATCAAACATCAAGTCTAGAGTTTGTTGTTCCTCCTCTCCTTCAGGAGAAGATCTTAGGGGTGTTATAATCCCCCGCTAGTGGATATGAAGGCAGTGCTGGTGAAAAGCCAAGTTACATTTGTTATAGAGTAGGGAAAAATATCAAGTTATAAACAGTATGTAGTAGTGGGTAATGATGAGCACAAGAAAAGTCCCATCCCCCTGCAGGGTCTCCAGGTGAATGTAGGAGACAACCCGGGTGGTTTCCCCAAAGTCCCAAAAGAACAGTTCCAGGTGGAGTTAAGCAAAACATCCCAGCCCTAGTCCTGGAATTCTGCAGTTGAGAGCGTTTTGACCTCTTTGGTTGCTGTTTCTGCCACACAGGGGTCAGGGGGCTAGGTGGAGAGGGCATTTCCATGGAGGAGGATCCTCTGTTAGTGGACAGTAAAGGAATTTCTTACATGATTAGACTCAGGTGAATGAGTAGGCATTCGCATTCCGTAAAGGATGAAAAACCACAGGCCGTGTTCTGATGAGAGGAATTCAGGCGAAAAGGAAAGGCCCATCTATAGGTAATTTATTTTTGAGTCATAACCTGGAGAAGGGGTTTCAGGGAGCGACGCTTTTGAATGGTGTAACGAGAGAGGTCAGCGAAAATCTGAATCTTATGACCCTGAATAGCGAGTCTGTCTGTATTGCAAGACACTTTCATAATTTCTTCCTGTACATCGTAGAAATGGGGTTTAACTATAATGTCTCTTGGAAAGCCATCTTTGCGAATTGGTTGCAGAGTCCTGTGTGCCCTGTCCAACTCCAAATGATGTTCTGGAATGTTAAGTATTAGGTCCCTAAGAAGGGAGTGAACTGCTGGCTGGACTTCACTGACTCTGGAAGACCCTGGATTCTAAAATTGTAATGTCTGGATCTATTTTCCAGGTCATTGATTTTATGTAGGGCAGTCTCTAGTTGGCCCTGGAGGTCCTGTATTCTGGCAGAATTCTGGTTAATTCTGGCGACCGATTGGTCGGCTTTCTTTTCTATAGCCTCAATCCATGCCCCTATTTTCAGAAGATCAGCATGAATCTGAATCTGAATCTGGATCTGTGTTGCTGTTTGAGCCAGACCTCTAATTAACGTTTTAGAAAATGCAGCCATCATGAAAGGGAAGTCTGTAGGGGCAGGAATATATGTGTGAGCCCCAAACTCACAGGTGTCCAGACTGACCATTAAGTCACTCATAGGTGTAAGGTTGATACCTTCTAATGTTCTCCCAATTAGTGATTCAGTGGATGCAGGGAAAAATGTGGCCTGCTGATGGTTACTCACTGCGGTATTCCCTTGTAGGAGAGCTGGGACAGTAGCAGTATCTTGATCCGCTTTAGACTCTTTCATCTCTGGGTCTGTGCTTCATGTAGCTGCAGCCACCATCTTGGGTAGGCCGGGCTGTTGCAGAGTGGATTTGAGCTGGCGGGATAGGTCTCTCCGCACGGAAACAGCGGACATCGCGTGGCTCCTGGGTTGATCTCCGATCAATTGGCGATAGAGCGGGCCCAGGATGAGGGCTCTGTCGGCTTTGGTGGGGATCAGAGGACCGGAGTGGTCCGGTGCTCCTTGGCTATGCGGTTATTTTGGACGCCCCCCCCGCGCATGTGCCTCCATGTTTGGGGGTTTTAGGTTATCTTCAGGCCTAATTTTTTTTAAACATATGGAAGGAGGCCATGCCGCTTAAACTCGTTGTCATGGCAACTGTGTAACATCCTCATTCTCTTCCCCCCTCTACCCTGCTTGCGTGGGTTTGTGTGTCCTCGGAGAGCAGCGCCAGCTGGAACAGGCGCATGCGGATTAGGATCTGCATATCGAGCGTGGTGGTGGATAGCCTTGGATCTGGGCAGCTAGGATAAACATCCACGGCTCCCCCTTCCCCTGGCAGGATCTTGAGGCGGTTATAGGAGTGCGGCCACAGTGGAATCCTTATACTGTAGCTATCGTCATACGTTGTGAGTTTAACCATTGTAGTGTTTTTAACTTTACCATATTAAGGCCGAGTTACACTAGGGCAGCTTTGCACTCTCTTCTTTTGTGTTTTATCTAGATGTGTTCCTGTCACCCAGAGGATACATAAAGAGCAGCAGCACCCTTTGACTTGTCTAATTATCACCAATAGCCAGTTGGAGAGCTATACCAATCTGTTGAGAAGCGCACCTGCTAGTTTTTTTCTTTTGTGTGTATTTTTTGATAATTCGAATTCACAGGTACATACTGTACTTCTATGAAATGCAACATTTTAATGGATATTATTGGTACACTTTTGTTTTACTGGAACATTTTATTGGTACATAGATAGATGAGTTTTAAGATGAGACTAAGAATGATAGAATTATTTTAGATATAGGCATAAAAAAACATACAGTATATTGCAGCTAGAGGTGGTACCACATCCCAGATATCTATATGACAAAAAAAAAAAAAAAAACACTAGGGAGAACACCGACTTTACTGGTATCCAGGGAAGACACAAATCTTATAAAGTTCATGTACTTTATTTACAACTGTGACAGACAGCCCCTGTCACCTGTCAGTGATAGATGGGGTGTATCCGCCACACAGGATCTTGAGGTTCTTAAGATAAATGAGTGACAGTGAAAGGTCTGTAGGCAGCAAGGGGTTAAGCACTTGCCACACCTTGCTCCCCCACCTGGGGTATAATTTTGACTTACCTGAGTGTAATCAGTGTTGGTGCTGAGAGAGAAGGAGCAGGCTGTAAGGGAACATGCCTGCAAAGACTGAAACAGACCCATTGACGTCTATCTGTTAGCCAGGAGGCTTTTATTCCTGTAATGGATTTTTGTTTTGGGACTGTTATTCTACCCCTGCGAGAGAAACCTTTCTGTTGTCCTTATTTGCTGAATGAATAAACATGGACAGGAAGCCCTTAGAGCCGGTTCACACTACAGCGACTTGGGAGGCGACTTGTGCCGCTCCAAGTCGCCCCAAGTCGCTTGCCAAGTGAAATCCCATAGAAGTGAATGTGAGCGGTCTAAATGTACACTACTGAAGTCGCTCCGACTTCAGAAAAGGTTCCTGTACTACTTTGAGGCGACTTCTATCCGACTTGTGCCCATAGAAATCAATGGAAGTCGCCTCCAAGTCGGATCCCCCATCTAAAAAGAAGCGACTTCACAGTGAAAAGAATAGAATTTATTTTAGGGCAGCCCCCTCCCTCCCTTCTCTGATTGGCCACAGCAAAGTCATCTGGCATGAAGTCGTGTTGTAAGTCGCCTCAAGTCGTGCTATACGTTGCCCAAAGTCGCGCTGAAGTTGCTTTCAAATCGCCTAGCAAAGTCACCCCGCAAGTCGGATCGCCCCTGTGTGAACCAGCTCTTAACCTGACATACGCCTGGAGTACATGTTTGAGAAGCTCTCACTTGAAGCTAATTGCCCACCATATATTAAAAAGACCAAAAAACTTGGAGATTAAATACTCCCTCACATCATTATACAATGTCATCTTCCATCAACAATTGACATGAAGGGTTTGTACAAATCTCCACAAAAAGCATATTGGTAGATCAACACATCTGTATTTATTAGGGTTCTTTATATAGAGTTTGTGGCCCTTTTGGCCATTTTTTATAACCAATTGTTACTAATAACCTGCATAATACTATCCATCATTTAATGATGGTGATTTCCTTGTTATAGGACCCCATCCCTTGTTAATTGACCACCTGCTCCTCCTCAACAAACTCCACTCTCTTGGCCTCTGTGATTCTGCTGTTTCCTGGTTCTCCTACCTATCTCAGTGCACATTCGCTGTCACATACAACACCGTATGCTCTGTTCCTCTTTCTGTTGGGGTACCCCAAACTCCGTCCTTGGGTTCTTCCTATTCTCTCTCTATACCTCTTCTCTGGGCCAGATGATAACCTCACATGGCTTCCAATACCACCTCTATGCTGATGACACCCAGATCTATCTCTCCACTCCTCAACTCACCCCCCTCAATCTCCTCACATCACAAACTTACTGAATGACATATCAGTATGGATGTCTCACCACTTCTTCAAACAAAATCTTTCTAAAACTGAGCTTGTAATATTTCCCCTATTTCCTCCCCATGACTTTACCATTAAAGTGGATGTAAACCCACCACTCACCCAGTATAAACTAATTGCACAATATTAATGTATATGTACATGCAAGCATCCTGCACATATCCCTACCTTGCAAATGTCACCCCTTTCAGCAGTAGCAGACTTGCAAAACACTGGAATCAGTGGGTGTCTCTCTATGCTGTGGGTGGAGTTGTGATGTCACAAGACTTCCCACCCAGTTCTATACTGAGAGCTGGAGGAGATGGGAGGGGGGAGTGTGAGGCTCTTGTTGCTCCATGCAGGAGATAAGAAAATAACGTGTCAGTCACATAGCATGGGATGAAACAACTTATATTTCTCCCTCAGTCTTTTTTTTCCTACTTAAAAAGGATAAGGGTATTACTTGGAGTTGGATTAACTGTTTGTGGCAAAACTGGGCACAGATGACATGATATCCTCTCCTGTACTAGGTAGAAGTATCAGTAAAAAAATTTTTTGGGGGTTTACATCCACTTTAAGATCAACGGCACAACCACAACCAACCTCCACACATGCCAGGGTGCTGGGTGTAATCCTAGACTCTGACCTCTCCTTCAGCCCCCACATCCAACTGCTGGCTACATCTTGCCACCATAACCTCCGCAACATTTTCAGAATTAGCCCCTTCCTGACTAAAACCATCACAAAACAACATATTCACTACTTGGTTATTTCCCGCCTCAACTACTGCAACTCTCTCCTCATCGGCCTACTCTTAGACAGGCTATTACCCCTTCAGTCTATTATGAATGCTGCTGCTTGACTCATACACCTCACTGGCTTCTTTTACCCCACCATATAAAATTCAAGATGCTAACCACAGCATACAAAGCCATCCACAACATTGCCCCCAGCTACATCACCAACCTCATCTGCAGATATCGCCCAAATCATCCTCTCCGCTCCTCCCAAGACCTCCTTGCTCTCTAGCTCCCTTGTTAACTCCGCCCATGCTCACCTTCAGGACTTCTCTAGAGCCTCTCCCATCCTCTGGAACTCCCTTCCCTTGTGTGTCCGGTCAACCCCTGCTCTGTCTGCCTTTAGATGTTCCCTGAAAACTCATTTATTCAGGGAAGTTTACCTAAGAACTGTACCCAAGCCACTAGAGTTGATCGAACCCCCCGATGTTCGGGTTCGGCCGAACTTCGGGAAAAAGTCCAGGTTCGGTACCGAACGTTACCCGAACTTTATCCCGGACCCCGAACCCCATTGAAGTCAATGGGGACCCAAACATTTTGGCACAAAAATGGCTGTAACAAAGTCCTGGCAAGCGCTAGAGGACGGCAAAAGGAAGTAAAATGGGGGTAAGAGTAGGGCAAGTGCCCTACAAAAAAATGGGGATAGGGAAAATAATTTAAAATCAAATAAAAAATGGGAAGGGGGGGTGGATGTGGAGTAGGAGCCTAGAGGTTGACTAGGCCGTGACCGTGGTAGTGTAGGTGGAAGGGGCGGTGGTAGAGGAGTAGGAAGAGGTAGCCAACACTGTTTTTTTTTTTGTTTGTTTATAATTGGGGTAGCCCCCAAAATATTGAGGCATATTCAAAAAAACAAGTATACGAATGGCTGCGTGAGTGCAGTCTAAATGTCTATTCTGCACAAGGTACAGACAAGTCTTGTGGGATCCATGCCTGGTTCATTTTAATAAAGGTTAGCTTGTCCACTTTGGCTGTGGACAGGCGGCTGCGCTTGTCTGTGATAACGCCCCCTGCTGTGCTAAACACACGTTCAGACAATACACTGGCTGCAGGGCAGGCCAGCACCTCCAAGGCATAAACGGCAAGCTCAGGCCATGTGGCCAATTTGGAGACCCAGAAGTTGAATGGGGCAGACCCATCAGTCAGTACGTGTAGGCGTGTGAACACATACTCTTCCACCATGTTGCTGAAATGCTGCCTCCTGCTAAGACGTTGCCGATCAGCTGGTGGTGCTGTTTGTTGTGGCGGGCTGCTGACAAAGCTTTGCCACATTTCGGCCATGCTAACCCTGCCTTCTGAGGTGCTGGCATTGCCACAGCTGCATTGGCGGCCTCTTCCTCCTCCTCTCCTGTTTTCGCCTTGTGTTTCCACTGAGCCCCCGGTGTCATTTGGGAATGCCCTTAGCAGCGCGTCTACCAGTGTGCACTTGTAGTCGTGCATCTTACTCTCACGCTCCAGTGAGGGAATTAAGGACGGCACGTTGTCCTTGTAACAGGGATCCAGCAGGGTGGCCACCCAGTAATCGGCTTTGTGGGCAACTCGGCTGTCGTTGCGCAGGCACTGCAGCATGTAGTTGGCCATGTGTGCCAGGCTGCCCACAGGCAAAGACAAGCTGTCCTCTGTGGGAGGTATATCATCTGTGTCTTCCTTATTCCCCCAGCCACGCTCCAGTGATGCCCACGAGCTGTGTTGGGTGCCACCCTGCTGCGGTTCCTCCTCCTCATTGATCTTCCTTGTCCTCCAGAACTGTGCCCTGGCTTGAATATTTTTGACCTGGCCTATGCTGGTGCAGGAACCCACCCTCCGAGCCACTTGCGAATGACTGGCCTGATAACCGTGGAAATGACCCCTCTTCCTCCTCCTCATCCTCCTGTGCTACATCCTCTTCCATCATGGCCCAAAGTGTTTTTTCAAGGAGACATAGAAGTGGGATAGTAACGCTGAGAGCAGCCTCATCGGTACTGGCCATGTTGGTGGAGTACTCAAAACACTGCAATGCGCTACACAGGTCTCGCATGGAGGCCCACTCGGTGGTGAAGTGTTGCTGTTCTGCAAAGCGACTGACCCGTGCGTGCTGCAGCTGAAACTCCACTATTGCCTGCTGCTGCTCGCACAGTCTCTCCAGCATGTGCAAGGTGAAGTTCCACCTTGTGGGCACGTCGCATATGAGGCGGTGAGCGGGAAGGCTGAAGTTCCACTGCAGCGCAGACAGGCGAGCAGCAACAGGGTGAGAACGCCGAAAGTGCGCACAGATGGCCCGCACTTTCTGCAGCAGCTCTGACATATCCGGGTAGTTTTTTAGAAAATGATGTACCACCAAATTCAGCACATGCACCAGGCAAGGGATGTGCGTCAAACGGGCTAGGCCCAGAGCCTCTACGAGATTTCGGCCATTGTCGCACACCACCAGGCCAGGCTTGAGGCTCAGTGGCAACAACCACCCATTGAAAACATTCACTATATTAAATCATAGTAAAAAGCAGCGCTATAATCAATAAATCAATAAATCAATGAACCATGGTGCAAATGATGCAATAATGTGCAAAACGTTCATGCAAAGTCGCAGCAAAAGTGCCAGTGCAAACTATATGTGCACGACAAACTGGTGCAAAATTGCGACAATATAAGTGTCCATAAACAGTCCTCCTTTAAGTGTGCAGCATCAATCCTTCATACTTGTTTCCATCACCAAAAAAGACCACATGCAGGTGATCACACCAGAGGCTTACCAGATGTCTGGATTAAAATCGCCTGTATATCAGAGAAAACCTCAGCCAAATATCCCTTAAATGAGGTCCACACTTCCAAGGAACAATCGATCCCCCATGTATCACTCATTTGAAACAGAGAAGATTCCTCATAGTGTATCTCTTTAAGCAGGTGAATTTATTTAACCACTTCCTTACTGGGCACTTAAACCCCCCCCCTGCCCGGACCAATTTTCAGTTTTCAACGATGTCGCTCTTTGAATGACAATTGCGCGGTCGTGCGACGTTGTACCCAAACAAAATTGGTGTCCTTTTTTCCCCACAAATAGAGCTTTCTTTTGGTGGTATTTGATCGCCTCTACGTCATTTCTGATCACCGCTATAAACAAAAAAAGAGCAACAATTTTGAAAAAAAAACAATATTTTTTACTTTTTGCTATAATAAATATCCAAAAATAAAAAATGAAAACAAATTTATTCATCAGTTTTGGCCGACATATATTCTTCTACATATTTTTGGTTAAAAAAATCGCAATCGGCGTTTATTGATTGGGTTGCGCAAAAGTTATAGCGCCTACAAACTATGGACATTGATTTATGGCGTCTTTATTTTTTTACTGGTAATGGCGGCGATCTGCGATTTTTAGCGGTACTGCGATATCGGGGCGGACATGTCGGGCGTTTTTGACACTTTTTTGGGACCATGACATTTATACAGCGATCAGAAATTTAAATGTCCACTAATTACTGTATAAATGTCATTGGCAGTGAAGGGGTTAACCTGGAGGGGCAGTGAAGGGGTTAACTATGTTCCCTGGGTGTGTTCTAACTGTGGGGGGGGGTGGGGTTGACAGGGGCATGACAGATCTAACTGATCCCAGTGACAGGGATCAGTAGATCTGGCATGCCCCCCCTCACAGAACGGGGAACCGCCGTGTTTACTTCGGCGGTTCCCCGTTCCTCCTCTCTGTAAGGAGATCGCGGGTCTCCGGCGGACATCGGGTCCGCCCGACCCGCGGGCACGCTCCTGCAGTGTGCGGCGGCATGTGCACGCGCCGCTCGTGCCCGCGGGAGCGCGCCCAGCACGAGCCGAATGGGAGGACGTCAATAGACATCCTCCCGGCATTTTAGAGCCGCGCTGTAGCCGTCATTCGGCTATAGCGCGGATAGGAGGTGGTTAAAAGGATAAAATTGCGCTTACATCAAACCATAAAATCATTCGCAGTGTGAAAAAGCAGAGACATCTACCAGTCAGCTGTTCCTCGCTCCTCTCCTCTCCTTAGCTCTCATTTAAGGGATATTTGGCTGAGGTTTTCTCTGATATACAGGCGATTTTAATCCAGACATCTGGTAAGCCTCTGGTGTGATCACCTGCATGCAGTCTTTTTTGGTGATGGAAACAAGTATGAAGGATTGATGCTGCACACTTAAAGGAGGACTGTTTATGGACACTTATATTGTCGCAATTTTGCACCAGTTTGTCTTGCACATATAGTTTGCACTAGCACTTTTGCTGCGACTTTGCATGAACTTTTTGCACATTATTGCATCATTTGCACCATGGTTCATTGATTTATTGATTTATTGATTATAGCGCTGCTTTTTACTATGATATAATATAGTGAATGTTTACAGTGATTTATTTTTAGAGCAGCAGCTAGGTATTTATGTATTGAATCTCTATACATATTTACACATATTTATTACACAAGAGTTTCACTATTAAGAAAATAATTTTAGCGCTGTGTTTTAATTGTTTATGATAACAACCACCCATTGGTCTGTTGTTCAATGCCCGTCCACAGCTCCTGCGCAGTGTGGGGTTTATCCCTCAAACATATCAGTTTTAAAACAGCCTGCTGTTGTTTTCCCCTGGATGTGCTGATGTTGGTGGTGAAGGTGTTACGCTGACCGGATGAGGAGGTGGTAGAGGAGGAGGTAGTGCAGTAGGAGTAGGAGGCAACAGGAGGCAAAGAGAAATGCCCTGCAATCCTCGGTGGTGGAAGGACATGCGCCAAATGGCTAGCCGGCTCAGGCTATTCTCAACCTTCCAATAGAACCGTTTGTAAACAAAATAAAAAAAAGTCAGTAGTAAGAATAATAGTAATAACAAACAATTTATGAGTGGGCGGTTCTACTATGGTATCAACCCACAGTTAGATCCACGCATAATTCAGGAGGCTGTGTCAGCCTACTTGCTCACTAATGGAGATGTTGGGAAAGACACCCTCAGCTGCTTGGAAGTCCGCTGCAAAAAGAAACTGATTCTTGGGTCCCACTGATGGAGTAAAGATGTTTGTGACCTTTGGCTCAGCTCAAATAAAAATGTATCAGCGCTGCCTCTAAAATTTCAACTTGGTGAATGAACAATCAAAGCATGTAATCTTCACTCTATATTTAAATATATGTGCTAATACAAATAGTGCAAATGAAGCAATACAAATGATAAAAGAATAAATTGATCGATGTGCAAAACAATAAAAAGGTAAGTAGAATAAAAGAGTCACTACATATATGATAGGTTCATCTGAATAAGTAATCTCCCAGGGAATGGAGAAAAGTAGGAAGACAAATGGATGACACCCTGTTCCACATGCAATACACAGTCCAATTTCCCATTGCAGACAAACGTGAAGTTTTTCCTCTAATATCTGGGGGATTCAGGAAGAAAGTACTCTTGTGCTCCAAATATAAGTGCAATAGACAAGCCGTCATCAGATAGATTGCAAGCACATCTCAAATACTCGACCCCCAGGGGTCACACCAGCATAATAGATCAGGACTTGCCGATGGTAAGGATCTATAACAGGAATCCTTGATAAAGCACTGAGTGGGGACACGCCATCCAGGCTGGTTGGCCAAAGTTGACATCCTTCTGTGGTCCTTTAATTTGGCAACTACTTCTGAGGTTGATTGAATTCAGTAAGTTTTATATCTATATTTTATATATTTATCTTTGCTTTCAGCTATGATATGGATCTCATCCTTATGTTATTCTTTCCTTTGCTAAAGTGACCAAGCCACATAGTCACTAGCTTTGTCTGGGCCTGTGGTCCCCCGCAGCTGCTATTTAACTTACTAGCTCTATGGGATATGCCATTGCACTCAGACTTGTGATTTTTTTATAGCTCTTACATAGTATATTAATACATGTTTCTTTAGTTAGGTCATTCTTCCTTTAAAGCAAATGGAAGGTCCTGAGGAAGCAATTTGCAAAAAGTGTTGACCTACCAATGCGCTTTTTCTGAATAAATGTACAAACTCTTCATGTCAATTGTTGATGGAAGATGACATTAAATAATGGCGTGGGGGAGTATTTGATCCCCATGTTTTATGTTTTTTTTAATATACAGTATTGTAAATAAAGTATATGAATTGTCAAAGCTTTGTGTATTCCCTGGGTACCAGTAAAGTCCACCTTCTCCTCCCTACTGTTTTTTTTTTCTTGCAATAGAGGTTTTATTATTATATACAGTCAGGTCCATAAATATTAGGACATTGACACAATTCTAATGTTTTTGGCATTAAACACCACCACAATGGATTTGAAACTAAACTAACAAGATGTGCTTTAACTGCAGACTTTCAGCTTTAATTTGAGGGTATTTACATCCAAATCAGGTGAACGGTGTAGGAATTACAACAGTTTGTATATGTGCCTCCCACTGTTTAAGGGAACAAAAGTAATGGGACAATTGGCTGTTCAGCTGTTCCATGGCCAGGTGTGTGTTATTCAAGTGTGCTATTTGCATTTGGAATCTGTTGCTGTCAACTCTCAATATGAGATCCAAAGAGCTGTCACTATCAGTGAAGCAAGCCATCATTAGGCTGAAAAAACAAAACAAACCCATCAGAGAGATAGAAAAAACATTAGGTGTGACCAAATCAACTGTTTGGAACATCCTTAAAAAGAAAGAACGCACCGGTCAGCTCAGCAACACCAAAAGATCCAGAAGACCACGGAGACATAAGTGAGACCACTTCAGAAGAGAACTAACAACTGAAACTGTGTGTATGTGGATGGAGGACCTCTCACAAGAACTAGACCGGTTGACAACACTTCCCACAAAAGAAGTGGTCCCTTTCTTAAGAAGCAGTAGGTGGTGTCAACAAAAGGCACCAGAAGACCTAGAAAACCACAACGACTCGACTGGCCACGCAAGAAAGAAAAATTCCTACAAGGTTTGTCAACTAAACCAGTGTGGATTACAAAAAAGATAGAGAGACTACCCAAACAAAACAAAAAAGTCGGATTACTACCGAACGAAGTGACTATCACTGTCGAGAAACCTAGAGTATAACTCTCAACTGTCGTTGTCTAAGGTTTACGTTTATCGTGTGAACTTATTGTGTGTGGACCGGTACCTTGTCGACTTGTCGGTTAACAGGGTAATGAAAACAAGGGAATTTGTCACCCTCCGTGTATATGTTTGACAACATTAAGGATGTGGCAAGTGGACTAAACCTACATTTATGGGAGTTTAATTTCGACTTTCAGACGTCAATTTCG
>BLSH010383959.1:41404-56052 GCA_018402905.1 Glandirana rugosa | reverse complement strand
TGGTCCCCCCAAAATCCATACCAGACCCTTATTCGAGCATGCAGCCCAATTAGGCAAGAAAAGGGGGGGCAAATGAACGCTCCCCCTCCTGAACCATACCAGGCTGCTTGCTCTCAACATGGTTAGTGCCCCCAAAGCACCTTGTCCCCATGTTGATGGGGACAAGGGCCTCTTCCCAACAACCATTGGCTGTGTTTTTTGGGGTCTGTGGACGGGGGCTTAACTCAGTCTGTCAGCCCCCTTTAACAAGGGGGCCCCCAGATCCCGACCCCCCTATGTGAATAGGTATCGGGTACATTGTACACCTACTTCACCAAAAAAGTGTCAAAAAATAAAAACCACAAGATACAGTTTTTGACAAATCCTTTATTAAAAAAGAAAAAATAACAAAAATTGTCCTGCAATGTAAATCCACCATCAATCACGCCACCGATGGACACGAAAAATGGCAAAAATTAAAAACTCTCCGCCTACATGGGGCACACATGCTGTCAGGAGGGGGTGGTGCCATTCAGTTACGTCACCGGGTGGCCCCGCCCTTGCCTATATAAGAGCTGTCATTTCGAAGAGAGAGCATACGACGGGTAGCCTCCCGTGGAGGTGGAGTGTTTTTAATTTTTGCTATTTTTTGGGTCCATCGGGCAGCGTGGTTGACAGTGGATTTACATCACGGGACTCTTTTATTTTAATAAAAGATTTGTAGAAAACTGTCTCTTATGGTTTTTATTTCTTGACACTTTTTTGGTGATTGGGTAGGAGTACCTGATACCCTGTCACATGTGGGGGGGGTCGGGATATGGGGGAGCCCTTGTTAAAGGGGGCTTACAGATTTCGATAAGCCCCCTGCCCGCTGACCCCGACAATCACAGCCCAGGGTTGTTGGGAAGAGGCCCTTGTCCCCATCAACACCAAAGCACCCTCCCATGTTTAGGGCATGTGGCCTGGTATGGCTCGCTCACCCCCTTCCCAACTTGCCAGACTGATTGCTGGAATAAGGGTCTGGTATGGATTTTGGGGGGACCCTACGCCATTTTCTTTCATTTTTTATCTGAGCCAGCAAAACACTACAGCCGCGAGCAAGTTTAAATTACATTTTTTCCTTTAAAAATGTCATCATTTTACTTCCAGTTCCAGATGGAATAGACGCTACTCGCTGTGGCTCCCGCAGCAGCTCGACAAACCATAACCATATAAAGCCCAACCGACTGGTGGCACCCTCAGCACCCGCACCAGACACCGGGGAGGCAGATGGAGCGCTTCCTGGATAGGAACGGCACTAGATCTGGGTCCTTGTACCGAGTGGCAGACTGTCATGGTGCACGTCACAGGAATGGAGGTAAGCGCTGAGCTACCACACGCCCAGGTCCCGCAAGGCCCCCCGGACACAGAACAGATAGCACATGCTGTAGCCACCCTGCTAACAACGACCATAGCAGCATCGGTGGAAAAGGCAGTGCTGTCAGGAATGGCTGCGTTACATGAGGAACTGGCGGAGCAGGCTACCAGGCTCACTGAGGCTGAAGAGCGGATCACTCATTTAGAGGAGAAACTTACATTTACACAAAAATCAGACCAAGAGCAGGACCAATAACTTAAAACCATAGTGGATAAACTCCAGTATCTAGAAAATAGATCCCGCAGGAGTAGCCTACGATTCATAGGGGTACCAGACACCCTCCAGCGCAGGCCTTAAATACCTTCTGTGGCGTTAAAATACCTGAGGCTCTGGGTCTCCCCGGGCCCTGTCAAGTGGAACGAGCGCATCGTCTGGGGCAAATAAGGACCGATCGTCGGTCCCCATGCCCAATCATAGCCAAGTACCTGAACTATGCAGGAAAGCACACTATTCTCCAAAGGTTTAGGCAGCAAAGATCTCTCACAAATGATGGGGTGCAGATCCTGATCTTTGCGGATTACTCAGCTGAAGTTGCTAAACAGCGAAAGGCCTTTTAATCCACCTGTTCGGCATTGTTTCAGAAGCAGGTAAAATTCGCCCTTGCCTTTCCAGGGGTGCTGCGGGTCAAGTCCCTTAATGGAGATCAATTTACATTTCATAGACCCGCAGAAGCTGAACATTTCTTATGCACCCTTAAACCAGCATCCTATGCTACCGCATTGGCAAAAGACACACCACCTTCTCGCTCCCTGACACAAAGAAGTCCCAGAAAAGATTCACCTAAACGCTTCAAACATGCCCGGAACCTAAACAATGTAGACTCTATGGGCTGAAATCACTCAGACCCTTCCTAGTGACTCAGCCACACTTAAATGTACTGGAGGAGGGTTAGTAAAAAAGGAATATTTACCCTACCCTTCTCTGAACAACCCTAAGCCACTTCTCGGTCCACATGGCCTTAGAATGTTTCAGTATTCCAATATGCTACCGTTTTGTGTTTATGGCTATTATATAATTCTTAGTTTGTCTCTAGTATTCTCTTGTTGTTACAATACTCAAATATCTTGCATGCTGTGATCCTTTTGGTCTCTTTTTCAGTTCACTAGGTAATATAGCGAGCCGTCCGGCTCTCTTGCCTCTGCCGCCCCACCCCACAGCTCTTTTTTTCCACAGGGATGCCTCCACAGGTTACAACCAGTCCTTCGCCTCTAAGTCTACACTGTAGTGGTCATCTCATCACTGTTTTACTCATGGACAGTCTAGATATCTACCTTATTAAGGTATGAGCGGGCACTCTTGTGATCCTTCACAATAAGGGATCTGCTTTTGGGGTTCGAACCTGGGGCAGATACGCCATGTGGAAAAAAGTGGAGTCAAGAGCGAGTAGTTTTGTTTTTTATGAGTTATGTCTTATCTTTGTTTTCCTCCCCAGGCTGCATGATCACTCTCAGACGCTTCACGACCTTACACCGACCACTCCCTTAGACCGCATCGGATTAATCCTCCTCGGGACCTCTACCTCCGGACCTGACTCACTTCATCTTCTCACAGGTATCTCTGTAGCTACACACCACACCTCTTCGGAAATCACATGAGGATAGTGACTTGGAATGTTAAGGGGTTGGGGACCCCGAATAAATGCACAAAAGGCCTATGCCATCTCCAACGCCTGAAGGCAGAATTGCAAGAAGCCCATCTGACTTCTCAAAATTATTTTAGGATGAAAAAAATGTGGGTGGGTGAGGTCATAGACTCGGAAGGCACCAGTCGTAAGACAGGGGTAATTATATTACTCCACAAAAATTTCCCCGGACAAATAATATTGATAGACTCATACTCCCAGGGCCTTATGCTTACGGTCCACCTAAAATGGGGAGAGAGGGAAATTCGAATATCAAACATCTATGCCCCTAATAATCCAGGACAACAATTTTTTTCAGAACTTACGCTGCACATCTTGAAACACCCTACCTTGCCACACATAATTGGAGGAGACTTCAATTCAATCATGAGCGAATCTCAGGACAGATCTGTGCCCACACCTATACGTCATGGACCGCGCTCCTCTACACACCCCACCCTACTAGCAGAGACCATGACAGCATTAGACTTCATGGATGTGTGGAAACTTAGGCACCCAGTGGACAGGGAGTTCACCTTTTACTCCCCCCCACATAAAATATTCACGAGACTTGACTATTTCTTTAGCTCGGTGCATCTACCCCCACAAATCAGAGTCTCAAAGATCAAAGAAATAGTCAGCTCGGATCATGCACCGGTGACAATGGACATAGCAGACATTAATTCACACCCTAGTGGCCGTCTTTGGCGCTTCTCAGGCTACCTTTCAAAGAGCAATGATTTCCATGAAATTCTCAAGAAAACTTGGGAGGACTATGCGTACACCAACACAGCACATCAAGACAATCCTTCCCTCTTCTGGGAGATGGGGAAAGCTGTCCTTAGAGGACAAATCCTTTCATACACTGCCTCATACAAAAAGCAAACTATGAGTAAATACATAGCCAGCCGCAAGCTAAAATATACCCAGGAGGCGCTGTTAGCCTCAGACACAAAATCCATGAGGGATGCTTGGCGGGAAGCCAAACGTTCCTTTGATCTGTGGGCAAACTACCTAGAACTCATGCAACACGCGCATTTAGAAGTAGACCTTTTCAAATACAGCAACAAGTCGGGGGAACTGCTCTCCAAGCTTTGTAAAGGCCCTTACAGACCCACCCGCATAACGCCCCTTCGGATACCCAGGGCAACACTCACACCCAAGCAAAGGATGTAACGAAGGTAATGCTGGACTTCTACTCCTCTCTCTATACCCCATAGATATGGACTCTGCCAAGAGATTTCTGGATTTGGTTAACCTGCCAGAAGCGTCTGCGGACCATTTGGCATCCTTAAATGCCCCTATCTCTCACGAAGAAATGTCCCAGGTCATAAATCATCTCCCCACGGCGAAGGCCCCGGGCCCTGATGGCTATACGGGGGAATTTTATAAACTCATGACTGATTGTATAAGTCCATCACTCTTAAATGTATACAACGATATCTGGTCTGGAGGCACATATATGAAATCTGGGAACCAAGCAATTATAAAACTTTTAGAGAAAAAAGGAAAGGACCCACTATATCCAGGATCATACAGACCCATATCTCTTCTAAATTTAGATTAAAAAATGATATCAAAAATAGTGGCAAACAGGTTGGCGGAGCTCCTCCCCACTCTAATCCACCCTGCCCAGTCAGGATTTGTTAAAGGGCGAACGGGGACCCTCAACATACGCAAGGTGATGATGGCTATGGACTATGCAACCAATAATGTGGCCAAAGACACAGCCATCATCCCTTTAGATGCCGAAAAGGCTTTTGACAATGTCAATTTTGATTGGTTATTTATGGTGCTGCAAAAATTCAGCTTCTCAGGTCCAATAATACATCTCATTAGACAAATGTATGCCTCCCCCTCAGCCCGTCAGGTGGTTGTAGACAACCTAAGCGAAGAATTCCAATTGCACAAGGGGACTAGGCAGGGATGTCCCCTGCCCCCCCTCCTTTGAGCCCCTATCCAGGTACCTTCTTTACAATGCACCCCTTCACAGCATTCGCATAGGAGACCACAAACTTAGAACTGCCTTATTTGCAGACAACGTTCTTATTTTCACAACAGACCCTCAAACAGACGCATTCATCATTAAAGACATCTTTGACGCATTCAAACTATGCTCTGGCCTATGAATAAACTATAGTAGGAGTGAAATCCTCCTCCTGGGACCCCCACTTACAGCAATTCCATGCCCTTCACTCTGGCTGCGACCCAGATCACCTACCTTGGGATACAGATAGGAAAAACACCTTCCTCCATCTACCAACTGAACTTTCCCCCCATTAGATAAAATAGATAGAGAACTGGCCGGTTGAATGGACCTGCCGTTCTCGCTCATGGGGAGATGCTATCTATACAAAATGATGAGCTTTGCCAAACTATTGTACCCTCTTCAGACGATACCAATTCTTTTAAAGCATAAAGACATTAAATATCTTAATCAAATGGTCACCAAATTTCTCTGGCGCGGTAAAAAACCTTGCATATCCCTAAAGAAGATGAATCTTCCCAGGAGCGCGGGGGGCACTTAAGTCTAGCATTCTATTAAGAGACACTATAATTGCCTGGAGAGAATCCCACAAACTGCGTAAACTTCCGACCTGGGGGCGTGGCTAGCCGGAAATAGAGACGGCCGCACTGTAAGAGAGCTCCGGTCTCTAGGACACTAAGTGACAATCTCCGGGCCACATCGCTCGGTTCCCTCCAAGCTGACCGACTTCTTCACAGCAAGAGGGGACAGATGCAGCCAAGATGGCGATGGCGCGCTGCTCTCACAGGCCGCAGATGCAGAGGACTCGGCCTCAGGCTCCGGATCAAGCTCATCAAAAACATCGGTATGTTCAGTGATCGCATCCCCAGCCATAGGGGGATCAGTACACTCTCCACCAGATAGCCCCATGACACGCAGCCCCACCAAGCATAAAAAAGCAAGACAGGACAATGATGCAGATGAAGAATCTGACATGGAGGAAGGCACTGATGATGATAATTCTCATTGGAACAGTTTCCATCCTCCTCCCAGCCAGCCACTATAGCTGACATGAAGGACATGCTAATCTCACTTAGCGATTCCCTACACTTCAACATGAAAAGAGCTTTACACCCCATCAAGGCTGATGTGCAGGAACTTCAGCACAGAGTAGCACATGTTGAACATAACATGGATGATGCATTCTCTGCTCATAATAATCTAGTAGATGCCTTCAAAAACAACAAACAGAATTGCAACGCATAGCGTTTAAAATCGCAGACATGGAAGATCTCAGCCGCAGGAACAACATTAAATTCCGAGGGATTCCAGGGTCTATATCCAATTTGGACCTGCAAGGTTATATAGGTCAGCTACTTCACATTTTGGTTCCTAAAGCAAGTGCCTTAGAGCTTACAATTGACAGGGCCCACAGGTTCCCTAAACCGTCCTTTCTACCTGATACAGTCCCACGGGATGTACTTGTGAGAATCCATTACTATCATGTGAAAGAGGAGGCTATGCATGCTATCCGCAAAACTCCTAACTTAGAAGGCCAATTCGCAGGAGTCGCACTATACGCAAACCTCTCGCAAGCAACTATTCTACATAGGAAAAAGCTTCTTACTATCACTAAAGCCCTGAGGAACCATGAGATTAAATACCAATGGGGGACACCATCTAAGCTGATTGTGACATACCACGATAAAACATATAACATCCTCTCCTTGGCATCAGGCCTTAGGTACCTGAAGGAATGGGGCATTCTCCCTGCTGCAAATGTACATGACCGTCGCACGGAGCCCTCGAAGTTAAGGTAAGAGTGGTCCAAATGATATGCCCATACTGCATTAGATCACCCTGCTTTCAACAACGAGAAGTGTCCCTAGAGGCGTTAACCTTATGAGACTATTTAGGTAACACTATTCCAAGGGAATAAGTGATTACAGTTTCCCCCCAGGAGGATTCTGCAGAGACATCTGCTACTAGTCCCGGCAACACTGCTGGGTCTTTTTTCTGTTATGTTTGTTGGGTTTATTCCCTGCAGTTGTCCATACCACCAACCTTTCTGTGAATCACAGTACCTGTACCCGTACTGAACATTCCAAGAAATCTACCACCACATACCACCCTGCCAGTCCACCTTACCCTACATTGGAACATGAGATCTGCAAAGACGTGAGTACTATAAACTACATTATTTTTGCACTACACCCATACCTAGGGAGACCTGGTTGTCGGAAGCCTGCTATTTTGATACCAGCCAAACTTAACAGCACCAGAAGGACTTAGAAATGACCATCAAATTTGTCTCAGTGAACGCTAAGGGCCTAAACAGCCCCTTTAAAAGGAAATTGCTCTGGAAGGAAGCAGAGAGACTTAAGGGAGATGTCCTATGTATTCAGGAAACCCATTTCTCAGCACTAAAAGCACCAAAATGCTCACATAAAAAGTTTCCTCACATGTTTTACGCTAATGCGGACTCCAAACGAAACTGAGTACTTATTGCTATTAGCAGCTCTGTGGTCTTTTCCTTCCGGGAATGCCTCACCGACCCCAATGGTCGCTTTATCATTCTGGTCTGTGAGCTCAACAATGTAGCATATACAATTGTTGCCATTTATGCCCCCAACAGAGGCCAGGTTTCATTTATGAATAAGACTCTTAAAAAAATAAATCAAGTTCGCAAAGGTTATTTGTTAATGCTTGGCGACTTCAACCTGGTCCCTGATGCCTCACTTGATTGTTTCCCCAATTCGTCCTCCCATAGACCTACTCTAAAGAAATTTCTATTGACTGAATCCCTGTATGACACATGGAGATGCTTCCATGCGGGGGAAAAGGACTACACCTTTTTCTCAGCACCCCATAAGTCATACTCCAGAATTGATTTAGCCCTCACGGATTTAAATACTCTCCACTTAGTACAAGCCACCTCAATAGAGACCATCACCTGGTCCAACCACGCTCCCATAACAATATCGTTGTCGGAGCGCTACAATGATAGACCCACTACCTTGTGGCACAACAATACGCGCATATACCAGCAGGAGTCACTCCGAGTTGGGGTCGCTAAGCAACTGAATTAATTTTTTTATGTTCAACAAGACTACAGAAGGCGACATAACCAATACCTAGTGTGCACATAAAGCCTTTATGAGGGGGGTACTTCTACAAACAGCATCAAGGGAAAAATGGAAAAAGACACAGAAATTCAACTCTTTATTTGATCAGATTAAAAAATTAGAGCTACAAAACAAACAAACAGTATCCCAGACTAACATAGACAAACTTAACCATCTTAGACTAGCCCTCAAAAAACTTTTGATGCAAGACCACGAGAGAGGCCTCAAATACTTGAGAGCATCCTTCTACTTGTATGGGAATAAAGCAGGGAAAAGACTCGCAAGGCAGATACAAATTAGACCAGCTAAAAGTAAAATAGCTAGTATGAGAAACCCTACCACAGGCCAAATAACCCACCACCCTAGGGACATAGCAGATATATTCCAAAACTACCACAGCAGTCTCTATAATCTAGTTTCTGACCATTCAACAACACAACCTAACCAAAAGAAAATGAATTATTTTCTAGATTCAGTCAAGCTACCATCTGTTACTCCGGAGCAGTTGGAACGCTTGAATGCACCTTTCTCGATACAAGAACTTAACGCAGTGATAAATTGCATGGCTCTGAATAGAACGCCTGGTCCAGACGGACTCTCAGCGGAGTACTACCGCACCTTTCAGGACACCCTTTCACCTATACTACTTGAACTCTATAATACTATAACCTCATCTAAACAATTCCCCAAAGAAATGCTCAGAGCAATAATCGTGACCCTCCCCAAGCCAGTGAAAAATCCAGATGCTCCCCAAAACTACCGGCCAATTTCCCTTCTTAATGCGGACCTAAAAATTTATTCTAAATGAATTGCTAATAGACTAGCCAAGATCACCCCCTTTTTGATAGACAATGACCATGTAGGCTTTGTCCTCCATAGGCAAGCACCGGACGGTACGAGAAGAATATTAAATTTACAGAGAATTGCGGAAATCAGGAAAATCCCCACAGCCTTCATAGCCTTAGACGCTGAGAAAGCCTTTGACAGGGTGCACTGGGGATATATGGAAGCAACCCTTTCAAAATTCAGCTTTTCTGGATTTATCAATTCGGCCATCCTTGCTCTATACACAAATCCGACGGCCCAGGTTTTCACCTCCTCCGTTTTATCAGCAGAATTCCCCATCACAAATGGTACTCGTCAGGGGTGCCCACTCTCCCCCATAATTTTTACATTGATGATGGAACCCCTGGAAACGGCCATAAGGGAGTCCCCCAATATTTCCGGTTTAGAAATTGCAGGTAAAGTCCATAAGATAGGGCTCTTCGCCGATGATGTGATACTGACCCTCACTAAATTAGAACTCTCACTTCCCGCACTCAACAGCCTAATAGAGGCGTATGGGAATATCTCTTACTATAAGATCAATATATCTAAGTGTCAAATACTCCCCATAAACTTAGATAAGGTTACCAAGAAGAAATTAAAGGATCTATTCCCATGTAACTGGGAGGCCACAGAAATCCAGTATTTAGGGATCCAAGTTACTAGTAAATCAGCAGCACTGTATGAGGCCAACTATAAAAAGCTACTAGGACTTATCCAAGCCGAACTATCTAGTCTGAGTAAACAACAACTCTCCTTGATGGGCAATATAGCTACGTTTAAGATGGTGATCCTCCCTAAGATCTTATACCTTTTTAGAATGGTACCTAACCCAATCCCTAATGTATTTTTTAGCACTATGAACGCACATTTGAAGCACTTCATATGGAAGGGCAAAAAGGCTCGAATAGCCTTCTCCATCCTAACAAAACACAGGTACAATGGGGGCATGGGAGTCCCCTTGCTGGTTAATTACTACAGAGCGTCATTATTGGAACAGATCCCCCTGCAAGAGCACCCATCAATCCAGGCTTCCTTATCAGCTTGGAAGGAACTAATATCATTAAAAAGAGATTCCACCCAAATAAAAATCACTAAAGCCCCCCTTCAAATATTTGAATTCTTAATTCCTAACTTCTCAGTTAAAAAATGGACTAGTCTCGGATTTGTGTCCTGGGACTCTATACCTGAGGAATTAAAAAGCAGAGATCCTTACACAAGTAATCAAATAGGACACTTCCTTAAATCACTCCATTCACAATGTATAAATCTAGATAAAGAACTATGGGACTTCTACCATAGTCATGCCAACCCGAAGGGAGGAATTTCCCGCATATACTATATGTTGCAAACAGACTCCAAAATTAGACAATCAAAGGCCATTCAAAATTGGGAAAGGGATCTGGGGAAAACGTACACAGAGCAACAGTGGCTGAACGCATTTAGGTACAACGCGAGAGCCTCACACTGCGTCCTTCATTGGGAGAACACCTTTAAGGTGAACTATAGGTGGTATCTAAAACCAGTACGCTTGTCCCACATGTACGAAAACTCCTCAGGAGAATGCTGGCGCAACTGCGGGCAACAGGGTCACTTACTCCACATGCTTTGGCATTGCAAGTCCCTTAGGAGCTTTTGGCAGGAAATATTTAAATTGATATCAAAAGTCACAGGTTACTCAGTTCAGCCATCCCCTTAACTAGCCATCCTAAACCTGACAACAGATAGCTTTTCTTCCGGAACTAGGCAACTGATCACTCAAAATACTTATTAACAGTGACTCTACACATATGTGAATGAATGAGTTGGAAAATAACCAAGAGGCCACTACTAGCACTCATTGTGAAATAAACAAGAATTCATAAAAATAATCCACACAAAATAATATGCTTTAAATGCTTATAAAGTGTCTATAGTGCTTAAAAAGTGCTTGATATAACTCCAAAGTGCATCCGTGTAAAAAATTGCAAACTCAAAGTTCATAGAGTATCATAATCATGAATCCATATAAATAAAAAATATAAAATATAATAAAGTGTCCAAGTGCTGGAATTCCTGTTGGAAGATTTACCAACAGGTTCTTCCCATGAAACCCAGTGCAACCAAAGTGCTTCTTAACGTGCTGGAAGGGTTAATGCCAGTGGAGCATGCAATCGGTGCCAGAAGCCCCCCTCTGTGTCCCCACTCACCAGAAGCTATTGACCATCTGCTTTGCAGTCAGAGGTCAAAAGCAGCTTGTTAGGGGGGAGAGATGCAGCAGATCCCCAGATGCTAGATGTTAGATCGGATTCCTTCAGAGCATAATCGGATGGAAATGTTGCCTATGGCTCGGAGGATAAAAGAAAGGAGCTCATGTGTAGACCGCCAAACACAGATTTATTGCGCAACAAGAGATACACTTACAGGAAGAAGATAAAAACCCCGCGGTGAGAGATCTCAAATGGCGTGCGTTCCACTGCTCGCACCCTCTGACCTCTGACTGCAAAGCAGATGGTCAATAGCTTCTGGTGAGTGGGGACACAGAGGGGGGCTTCTGGCACCGATTGCATGCTCCACTGGCATTAACCCTTCCAGCACGTTAAGAAGCACTTTGGTTGCACTGGGTTTCATGGGAAGAACCTGTTGGTAAATCTGCCAACAGGAATTCCAGCACTTGGACACTTTATTATATTTTATATTTTTTATTTATATGGATTCATGATTATGATACTCTATGAACTTTGAGTTTGCAATTTTTTACACGGATGCACTTTGGAGTTATATCAAGCACTTTTTAAGCACTATAGACACTTTATAAGCATTTAAAGCATATTATTTTGTGTGGATTATTTTTATGAATTCTTGTTTATTTCACAATGAGTGCTAGTAGTGGCCTCTTGGTTATTTTCTAACTCATTCATTCACATATGTGTAGAGTCACTGTTAATAAGTATTTTGGGGTGAACGTATAGAGGCGCTGCCTTTTTGCCGTTTACCAGATCTCAAGAGAGTTACTCCCACTGGCAGCAGCCCCAGGTGTGGTGGTTCACGTGTGATGTGTATTCACACACCTGTACATTCATAGGGATTTCATATTAAATCTTAAGGGAAGGCGCTGTTTGTAATATTAAACTGATCACTCACATTCTTATAGCAACTAGGCTTACTATACTGTGTAAATTGAAGAAAGACTGGGCACCCAATGTAAACGAGGTCATCAAAAGAATTCAACTACACTCCTCTTATGAACACGTTTTCGCAAGAGCCCAAGGATACACTAAAAACTTCCTGCATGTATGGGATAATTGGATTAAACTTTATGAAAACCAAGACGACTTCTACTAAGTAGGGCGAGTGATAGTTAGTTAATCTTGACTTAAAACATACTACAGAGAGCTGGTATGGACACTTTGTTATATAAGTTCCTTAAACTGTTCTGTTCTATCGGCTTGAATGTATTTTCCACTCAACTTTAACAACAGATTGTATACTCCCCAATTATAAGATGGTACATTAGATCGTATGAAAACCTGCCCACAGTTAGTTCCCAGTGGGGTGGCAGGCACCTCTTAGTGAGAGTAGGAGGATATATTCTATCCCTTCCGGTTCCAATTGCCATCGGACTATTATAAAGCTTTGACTGATGTAAATGCCATGTTACTCTTCACGCCTGTATTACTGTTATATTAGAGGAAGCACATGGTCTATATTGTATTTACAGTATTGACCAACTTGGAGTGCATGTACACTGTATATTTACTTGGTATTCTGTTTCAATAAAAATCATTATTAAAAAAAAAAAAAAAAAACTTCCGACCTACTTCTCCAAACAGCTTCCAATCAGAGGTCACCCAGATTTCCCCCCGGTCTGTTATATGAAACCTTTAAGCTCTGGGCACAGAAGGGTCTTACCTCTTTTGCATCACTATGCGAGCCACTAACTGGTCAGCCAAAACCCTTCCAGCAATTGGCAAAATATTTTTTCCTACTAGCCCCCCACATATTCTACTACTCCCAATGCATCAGCTATATAAAGGCAACAAGGCGCACCAAAGGTCAACACCTGAACCTTTTGATCCAATGCTCAGCACAGGCCCCTACAAAATCTCAGACTTATACAAGTCATTAAAGAAATGCCTAGCTTCTATTCGGATTCTGCAACGACTTGGGCAAAACACTTTGACATTGAGGACCTCCCAAACAGAATTCTCAAACGATACAACACGGTATTATGCCTTACCCCCTGCGAGACCTGGAGAGAGACACAGCTAAGGATCCTCCAGCGAGCCTTTATACCGTTTCTCAAAATTAAACACAATCCAGAGGCGGCTCTCTGCCCCCTTTGCTCTCATAGGTTCCCCTCATTAGCTCACAAACTCTGGGATTGCCCCTACATAGATACTCTTTGGCAACAAACCATAAAGTACATTGAGAAAATCACTGCTGGGCAACTCCCTAAAGATCCTCTGCCTCTCCTATTTGGTTACTGGGGCGGTGTACTCCAGGGCCTCCCGTAGAATGACCCAATCCTCAAAAACAATCACTGGATTCAAACTGCCCTCCTTATAACTCAAAGAGTAATCCTAAAAAAGTGAGTGGGACCTGCTAGACCCACAATTGATCAAATTCAGAAGGAACTGCTACTTTTACTATACAGAGAAAGACTTACAGAGGACCTCTCCCATCCCACAACGCTTCTTCAACAAATGGGATCTATTCATGGCTGCGACTTTATCACCTGAGGAGGTGGAATCCTTCAGGAAACCAGCCTACTGCTATTACAACGGTCTCCGACAAATACATGACACCATGGACTGATAGTTATAAGGCTGATTGGAGGACCTCCCAGTACCAGAGATGCACCCGAGAAAATGGGCTTCCACCACCCTCCCTAGCTCCTTCTAAGAACTTCTATTAAATAATAGTGTGTATATATATATATAGGACCGTCAAAACACACAATCAGCGCATATGGAGAGCTGGGAACTGCTAGACTCCAGAAGTGTTACTACAACACAAACCTCCTTTTATAAGCTGCCATCTATATCAAAATTAAACGTAAAAAAACACAAGAGGATTAACAATAGACAAACCTAGATATACAACATAGATTGTCAATGCACTTGTGTGATAGCGCTTAAAAGGTCTCAAGTCCATAAAACAATGGGGTGCGTGAAATCAAACACACACTTTGAAACAGGTGAGGAGTTATCACAGAGAATGTCCACCAGCCACCAAGTGAAGAAGGTGTTCTTTGAAAGAGATGAGTGTCCACCGTACTGCGTGCTCATAAATAGAGTTGAGCGAACACCTGGAAGTTCGGGTTCTGCTGGTCCGTCCGAACTTCGGGACAAAGTCCGGGTCCGGACGGAACCCGAACGATCGCACGGACAACGAACCCCATTGAAATCAATGGGGACCCGAACTTTTAGGCACAAAAATGGCTGTAGGAAAGTCCTGGAAAGCCCCAGAGGGCTGCAAAAGGAAGTAAAATGGGGGTAAGGGTAGGGCAAGTGCCCTACAAAAAAATGGGGACAGGGAAATAACTGTAAATATTTTTTAAAAAATAAAAACATAAAAAAAGCAAAAATGGAGGTGAATGTGGATCATCTTCAAACTGTGTCTGAAAAGTATTAATTAACGGTAGAAGCCATATAACTGTTCTAAAATCATCTTCAAACTAGGGCAAGTGCCCTACAAATAAATGGGGATAGGGAAAATAAATTAAAATCAAGT
>BLSH010383959.1:23733-36456 GCA_018402905.1 Glandirana rugosa | reverse complement strand
CCCCCCCCCCCCCCCCCGGGAGTAGAAAATGCAGTATTCTCTTTTGCAGACTCGTTAGGGGTATCCGTCAGTAACCTTTAGTCAGATCAAAAGTAGTTATTTACCGGGCACCACCCAATCTGTTAACAAGCTCATCGACCCGAGGCATTGGGTACGCATTGAATTTAGACATGCTGTTCAGCTTCCTGGAATCATTACAAAACCTTATAATTCCATCTGGTTTTGGGACCAACACTATGGGACTTGACCAGTCACTATGGGACTCCTCTATCACATCCAGCTCCAACATGTTCTTTATTTCATTTGCAAATGCTTCCCTCTTAGCCTTGGGTATTCTATAGGGCTTCCGTGATTATGTCATGCTGTATAACTGTGGTCAGTCCGGGCAGGTGAGAGAAAAAATTTCTCTTACTCACAAATTCTTAAACATCCTTCTGTTGGGCCACTGACAAGGTTTCAGTTATAGGTACTTCCAGCTTTGGGGGTTTGGCATTGCCAGTAAAGTCTCTCTGTCCTTCCAAGGTTTCAAGAAATTAACATGATATATTTGCTTGGATTTCCTTTTCCCTGGCTGGTAAACTTTGTAGTTTACCTCCCCAACTCTTTTTCATAATTTCAAAGGGACCTTGCCACTTTGCTAGGAATTTACTCTCAACGGTGGGGACTAGTACCAGCACTCTATCACCAGGGTTGAAGATCCGGGTCTTGGCACCCCAATTATAAACCCTTCACTGGGCCTCCTGGGCTTGCTTCATATGTTCCCTTACAAGCGACATGATAGCAGCAACTCTATCTTGCATCAGTGAGATATGCTCAATGATGCTTCTATAAGGCGTGGTCTATCCCTCCCACGTTTCTTTTGCAACATCTAGCAATCCCCTGGGATGTTTTCCATTCAGTAGTTCAAAAGGAGAGTAAACCTGTAGATGCCTAAGGTACATCTCGTATGGAAAACATGAGGTTTGGCAGCAAAAATACCAATTTCTCCCATCTTTGTTCACCACCTTTTTTAACATGCTTTTGAGTGTTTTGTTAAATCTCTCCACAAGACCATCAATTTGTGGGTGGTAGCTAGAGGTACGAAGATGGTAGATTTTGAACAACTTACACAATTCTTTAGTGACTCGGGACATGAATGGGGTGCCTTGATCCATCAATATTTCTTTTGGATTTCCCAAACAACTAAATAACTGGACCAGCTCTTTGGCAATAGTTTTAGCTGAGGTATTATGCAAGGGAATGGCTTCAGGATGTTGTGTGGCATAGTGCAGTATTACCAGTATGTTCTGATGACCCCGGGCAGACTTTACTACTGGTCTCACCATATTCATGCCAATTCTCTCAAAAGGAACTTCAATGATTGCTAATGATACCAGCGGACTGCGAAAATTGAGTGATGGCACAGAATACTGACACTGGGCATGACTCACAATATTCTTTGACATCTGCGTATAACCCGGGCCAAAAACATATCTGGGTTATTCTCTCCTTGGTCTTCTCTATACCCAGATGTCCCCCCATTATACGACCATGTGCTAAATCTAGCACATAGAGTTTGGGAACCACTAGCTGCTCAACCTCCTCCCTTTGCTTTTCCACCTGATACAGCAAGTTCTTTTTTTTTCTATAATTCTTGTTTATTGGGTTTTCATAAAGGAATTACAAAACAGAGCCTCTGGGCATTCCCCGGATCGAAAGGAATACAATTAGATTGAAAAGTAATTCCCAATGTCTATTAATACATATATTAATAATCTAACTTGAGAGCAGTAGGTAACTGTAGTTTTAAGTAAATAAACGTTTTTCAAAAAATACTGAGAGTATAGAATAGGGGGTTACCCCTTCTGCATTAGGAGGAGGGAGGGGAGGAAGAAAGGGTGTAAATATGTTATAGGGGGGATGAGAGGGGGGAGAAAGGGGTGAAGAGGGATCGCCACATCTGTATTGTCATAGGAGTCTAAAGTGTAGGCTATCATGGAGTAATAAAATGCTTATTGTACCATGATTTCCAGGGGTCCCATAGAGTGTTGAGTTTTTGTTGCATAGGATTACCGTAAGCCATTATGGTTTCGTAGGTGTAGTGGGTTTGAACCATTGAGATCACTTCAGCGATCCTTGGTAAATTGTTCGATTTCCAGTTCTGAGCTATTAGAAGTCTGCATGCCAAAAGGATATGTGTGGTTACTGGTCTGTATTGGGGTGGAACTGAGTCGATGGTCAAGTTGAGGTTGGCAAGTTGTGGTGTTAGAGAAACGTTACCTTTTGTGATTTTGTTAATCAGGATAGATACTTCTGTCCACAAGTTGGACAGCAATGGACAGGCCCAGAAGATATGAGGCAGAGTGCCTATGAGGCCACAGCCTCTTCAGCAGCTTGGAGGGATATTTGGGAACATAGAATTCAGCCTTTGTGGGGTTAGGTACCACCTCATGACTAATTTTTGGGTAACCTCCCAAAGTGCAGTGCAGCATGTGGTTTTATAGCTGGATCTAAGTGCTGACTGCCATTGGGCGTCTGTAAATACCATTTGCAGGTATGAATCCCATTCCTTAAAGGGCTTAGATTTCTCAAAGAATGTTTTCTCTTAAAGGGCAATATAGATTACAGAGGTCCCTTTGTGTTTGATGTGGTTGGAGAAGAGGTAATTTCATATTTCTATGGGTATAGACTTTCCAAGGAAGGATAAGATGCTAGGCAGTGTTGTATTCTGTGGAATGCGTAAAAATCCTTGTTAGGAGCTTTAGTCACATTTTGGATTTGCTGAAATGATTTGTGAAAGATCAGCGATCTGAGGTCTTTGGTGTTTTGGGCGGTCGGTCAGCTAAACTGGGATGGACATGTCAGGGGATAGTAATTGTAGTACATGCATAGGTATTGGAACTGGTTTTGTGGGTATGCTTGCCCATTTAGAATGATGCAGAATATTCCATGCTTTAATAGTTGCCTGGATAGTAGGTGAGTAGAGTTTGGTGAGAGGTGGTTTAACTATTGGGCTAAAGAGCCAATCTCTAAGGTTAGGACCAGGTGTCATTTCATTTTCGATGTCTCCCCATAATGTGTTCGGTCTCAGTGTCATCCAGTCTCTCAGTTGCGAGAGAATGGAGACCAGGTAATAGTCTCGAATGTCGTTATATCCAGTACCCCCTGCAAGTCTGTGTTTTATTAGCTGTCGGTGGTTACATTTGGGTTTTTTCCCTTGCCATACATATTGGTGTAGGATGGATTGATGGGATTTAACGTAGGATACTGTAAGTGGTAAGGGTAGCATGCAAAATAAGTATAGCAGTCTGGGTAGGATCATCATTTTGAAGGTGGCTAGGCAGCCGGACCAGGAGAATTTGAATTTGGACAGTTTAGTGGTTTCTTGTGTAAGCATGGTTTTGACTGTAGAGTAATTGTGGTTAAATAGGAATTTTGTTGATTTGGTGAGCGTGATGCCTAGATATGTAATACCTGTGTCTGCCCATGCATAAGGGTATATATTGCACATTAAGTTTCTAGTTACCCCATCCATGCCCAGATATAGAATGGAGGACTTAGTTTCATTCACTTTATACTATGTTACATTACTGAAACGTTGAAGGACAGATTGTACCGAAGCTGGGGAAGAGTGAGGATTGGTAAGCATTAAAATTATGTCGTCTGCAAATAGGTTCACTTTATGTTCTTTGGTGCCAATATGGAAACCCGTAATTTTATTGTTTGACCTGATGTGTTCTGCTAGGGGTTCCATTATCAGATTAAAAATGAGCGGGGATAAAGGGCAACCTTGTCTAGTTCCATTGCTCAGCAAGTTATTTTTAAGAGCCATGTAGGAAAAAGACAGCCCTATATTAGGTCCAACAGGTTCCCCATCTACCATTTTATTGTTTTCTCTGGCTCTATTGAGTGTAGTGTCTACTAGTTGTTCTGTACAAAAATCATGTTTTCTGACCTCTAAGTCAGACACCACATTCTGTCCACTCTCACTATGAGAGTCTGAGATAATTTCTTGTTCATTAACCTCCAGCTGGGGGCTGGATTCCAGCTCTTCCTCCTCCCCAAACATTACAGAAAAAGGAAAAGGATCTTCTCCTTCCTTGAACACGCCAACATTTTTCCTTTCAATTTTGTAATCAAAAGGGTCTGGTGTGAGTTCCAGTGTTTCCTCAGCAGGGGGAGCTCTGTCCTCTTGACTTCTTTTGTTTTCCCATAAACTCCAAAAGTGGGGTAAATCTCTCCCCACTAGGGCTTCATGAAGCAGCTAGGGTACCAACCCAACTGAATGTGTCACTATGTCAAAAGGGGTATCAATTTCAACCACAGCAGTCTGGTAGTCACGTGTGTCACCATGTATGCAAATAATCCCAATAGTGCTTGTGTGTAACTTTGCAGGATTTACACAATCACCTTTGACTAATGTCACCACACTACCAGAATCTAGCAACACTGTGACTGGCTTTCCGTCACCTAAAATCACACACATTAGTTTTTCCATGCGTCCCTGACATGTTGCAGTACATGCCACTTGTGCAAAAAGACATGTGCTTTTTCAAGTAAGCATTATCACATTGCATTGGTTCATCACTTAGGGAACACTTAGCAGCAATATGACCAAACGCATAGCAGCGATAACATTTTATGTGTTCTGTACCCAGTACTCTAAACGGCCTCAGAGACCTTCCTGACCTATTTGGCCAGTCTCCAGGTCCTGAACCCATAGTCTCATTATTTGTAGCAACAGTCTTGTTATTTTTCCCCATGCCCTTGAACCCTGGAACAGTCTCACCGGATCCTCCGGGTGATTTTTCACCCCCAGAGACATTGGACTGTGGCACGGATGAGGTCAACAAGTCCTCAGCCGCAGTATATCTGTCAGGGCTGGGCTCAGCTTTCCCTTCTCAGAGTATGGTGTTCAGCTCAGCATTAATTGCCAGTCTTAGCTTCTACTCTGTCTCACCTGATGATCATATCTTGCCTCGTTAAGCCAGCTCTGCTGCTATATAAACTGCCTGGATCAGATTGCAGATGCCTTTGTCTTGGTCAACATTTCTGGAGAAATCTTTGCTGTGTTTTCTTGCGAAAGGCTTTGCCTGTTTGGCGTTCCCTTTTGGTTCCTGGATTCAAGATCCTGCTCGGCTGACTCCCCTCCTGGCTCCTGATCCTGCATGCTGTTTGTTTGACCTCGCTGATCTCTGGACTTCTGTTTCACTGGCTTGCTCTGACTATCCACTCTGGTTACTGAACCCTGGCTATGTTTTGACCATGTTTACTCTGTTTATATTATTTTACCTTTTTATTAAAAAGTGTGATTTTACTGCACTTCTGTCTTGGTCTGATTCATGGTTCCTGACTGGAGTTGAGCGAACCCGGACTGTAAAGTTCGGCGAACTTTGGGGTGTCCGGGACACGGACCCGAACCCCGACATTTCAAAAAAAGTCTGGGTTCGAGTTCGGCGTTCTGGTATTTGATTCCACGTGTTAAATAGCTGCCAAGGGCAGCCAATCAACAAGTGTTTCACTGGTTTGCCCTTAGAAGTCATCACAGCCATGCCTACTAATGGCATGGCTGTGATTGGCCAGTGCATAATGTGACACAGCCTCTATATGGGGCTGGAGTCACCGTGCTGCATGTCATTGCTCTCAGGATAGTTTAGGGAGAGGATGCTGCTGGCTCTGTGAGGGACAGATTGCAGATATTATAGAACATCTCATCCTGCATTACTGAACGATCTGATTGTGGATTAGGTAGAGATACTAGTACTGCTGCTTTGAGCGACAGATTGCAGACCTCATCCTGCTGCACATAACAATCTGACTGGACTAGGTAGAGTCTGTTGCTTTAAGGGAAATATTATTGTTCTAAAATCATCTCCAAGTTCTATAGGGAAAGGTTCCAGCTGTTGCTTTAAGGGAAAGATTCTTGTTCTAAAATCATCTCCAAGTTCTATAGGGAAAGGTTCCAACTGTTGCTTAGAGGGACAGATTATTGTTCTAAAATCATCTCCAAGTTCTATAGGGAAAGTTTCATCCAGCCGCACAGAGAGCCATATTATTGTTCTAAAATCATCTCCAAGTTCTATAAGGAAAGTTTCTTCCAGCCGCATAGAGAGCCATATTATTGTTCTAAAATCATCTCCAAGTTCTATAGGGAAAGTTTCATCCAGCCGCATAGAGACTGAGAGCCATATGTTTGTTCTAAAATCATCTCCAAGTTGTATAACCACTTCCCGACTACCTGCCGTGTTTTCACGGCGGCAGACAAGTTGCTGAGCGTGAATCGCCGTAAAAAGACGGCGATCTGCGAACAGCCGCTAGGGGGCGCGCTCGCGCCGCCCGCACTCCTGAGCAGTGTGCCCCCGGCTTGGGCGGACCCGATGTCCGCCGGCGAGCCGCGATGAGTAGCCACAGGGAAAGAACGGGGAACCGTCGATGTAAACATGGCGGTTCCCCATTCTGACAGTGCAGGCATGGGAGATCTACTGATCCCTGTCACTGGGATCAGCTAGATCTCTCTTGCCCATGGTAGCCCAACCCCCCACAGTAAGAACACACCCAGGGAATACAGTTAACCCCTAGCTCTCCCCCCCAGGTTAACCCTTTCACGGCCAATGATATTTATACAGTAATCAGTGGACATTTAAATTTCTGATCGCTGAATAAATGTCATTGGTCCCAAAAAAGTGTCAAAAATGTCCGACATGTCTGCTGCAATATCGCAGTACCGCTAAAAATCGCAGATCGCCGCCATTACTAGTAAAAAAAAATAAAAAATAAAAACCCCAGAAATTAATTCTCATCATCTGTAAACGCGGCCACTTTTGCGCACACCAATCAATAAACACCGATTGCGATTTTTTTTATCACAAATATGAGGAAGAATATAAATTGGCCAAAACCGGTGAAAAAAAATGTTTTTTTATATTTTTTTTTTTTTTTGGATTTGAATTTTAGCAAAAAGTAAGAAATTTGGGATTTTTTGCAAAATGTCCGCTCTTCTTTTGTTTATAGTGGCAATCAGAAATGACGCAGAGGCGATCAAATACCACCAAAAGAAAGCTCTATTTGTGGGAAAAAAAACAACGCAAATTTTGTTTGGGTACAATGTCGCACGACCGTGCAATTGTCAGTTAAAGTGACGCAGTGCAGAATCGCAAAAAGTGCTCTGGTCCTAAAGCTGGAAAACCTTCCGGTTGGTAAGTGGTTAAGGAAAGTTTCTTCCAGCCGCATAGAGAGCCATATTATTGTTCTAAAATCAATTATTTTAGAACAATAATATGGCTCTCTATGCGGCTGGAAGAAACTTTCCTTATAGAACTTGGAGATGATTTTAGAACAATAATATGGCTCTCTATGCGGCTGGATGAAACTTTCCCTATAGAACTTGGAGATGATTTTAGAACAATAATATGGCTCTCAGTCTCTATGCGGCTGGAAGAAACTTTCCCTATAGAACTTGGAAATGATTTTAGAACAATAATATGGCTTTCTATGCGGCTGGAAGAAACTTTCCCTATAGAACTTGGAGATGATTTTAAATCATCATTTCTTGCACAAAAATAAAAAAAACAGTGTTGGCTACATCCTCCTCCTCCACCGCCACTTTTACCGCCTCCTCAACCTCCAACTCCACATCCACCTCCATTTTTGATTTTTTTTAAGTGATTTTAGCTTAAAAATTATTTTAAGTTATTTCCCTATCCCCATTTCTTTGTAGGGCACATGTCCGACTCTTACCCCCATTTTCCTTCCTTTTGCAGACCTCTAGGACTTGCCAGGACTTTGTTACAGCCATTTTTGTGCCTAAAAGTTTGGGTCCCCATTGATTTCAATGGGGTTTGGGGTCCGGGACAAAGTTCGGGTCAAGTCCGGTCCCGAACCCGAACTTTGTCCAGAAGTTCGGCCGAACCTGCAGAACCCGAACTTCCAGAGGTTCGATCAACTCTATTCCTGACCATCTCTCCACCAGGTCCACCAGCTGGTTTGCCATCTTAGGGTCCCCATGTCTGACCCACTTCCTCAAAGTGGCAGGGAGTGCACGTAAATAACGGTCCATGACCACTCACTCCACAATCTTAGGACCTGGCAAAGTCTCTGGCTGCAGCCACTTCTTGGTGAAGTGTATTAAGTCAAACATTTGGGAGCGGGGTGGCTTGTCAGTACTGTATGACCACCGATGCACCCATTGAGCCCAGAATGCAATGGTGACACCCATGCGTGCAAGCATCTCAGCTTTTAGTGTCTCATAATCCTGGGAAGCATCTGGTTCCAGGTCATAATAGGCCTTTTGGAGTTCTCCTGTCAGGAAGGGCGCTAGCAGTCCTGCCCAATGCTCTTTTTGCCATCCTTCTCGAACAACATCTCTTTAAAAAGTTGCCAGGTAAGCCTCCATTTCATCTGCAGGTGTCATCTTCTGCAAGTAATAGCTGACACGCACCATTTTCTGTTCCACCGGCAAAGGACCTATGGACCCCTTCTTTAACTCCACCAGGGCTTACGCAAACTGGCGATTCGTTTCCTGCTGTGCTGCAATGGCTTGGTGATTCGCCTACTGCTGGGCAGAAATGGCCTGTTGATTCACCTTCAGCTGTCCTGCTGTGGCCTCTGCGATTTGGCTGTTGGTTCCCTGCTGGATTGCAATGGCCTGACGATTCACTGCCTGCTGCTGGCAATTTTCCTCCTGCTGCACTGCAGTGGCCTGTGTGACCTGGCAATTGGTTTCTTGCTGCTGGTGATTTGCCTCCTGTTGCTGGCAATTGTTCTCCTGCTGGGTTGCAGTGACCTGCAGCAGGGCTTTTAATACATCCTTCATCTTTCCACTTGTTCAGGAAGATGCCCACCGAATCCACCATGTGGGAGGGATAAGCTCAATGGGGATCACCTTCCCTGGGAAAAAAGTAGTCCAAATGGCAGGTCTTTCTTAAAATCTGACTTGTAGCCAGGTTTATTTAAAAGATTGCAGGTAAGTCAAATAAACAAAACAGAAAATAAATCCTTGCCATCCATGCACTAACTAAACATAGCCAGTTTCCTAACTCAGAGGCAAAGGGTTTCTCCCAGTCACCCACAAAACAAAGATAATGCAAAACTTTTGCTTCAGTCACAAAGCAAAGTTCAGTTCATCAGCTCTATCAGGCTTGATGGCTCCTGAGTCCCAGGTCAGAGCAATTATCTGATCCAGACCTGCTTCCTTTATACCACCTGCTGGTGGACACAAGTGGACCGCAAAATCTGGTCCGTAACCCTCCCTGTCAAAGTGGTTGGTAAAACCCAGACCAGATTCCTGCAAGTAAACGCATGAGAGGTGAAACATAACGTCCATCAATCACCTTGCCTTTCCTAGCACCACAATATATATATATACAGTTATATATATATATATATATATATACAGTATATATATATATACAGTACAGACCAAAAGTTTGGACACACCTTCTCATTCAAAGAGTTTTCTTTATTTTCATGACTATGAAAATTGTAGATTCACACTGAAGGCATCAAAACTGTGAATTAACACATGTGGAATATCTACATAACAAAAAAGTGTGAAACAACTGAAAATATGTCATATTCTAGGTTCTTCAAAGTAGCCACCTTTTGCTTTGATTACTGCTTTGCACACTCTTGGCATTCTCTTGATGAGCTTCAAGAGGTAGTCACCTGAAATGGTCTTCCAACAGTCTTGAAGGAGTTCCCAGAGATGCTTAGCACTTGTTGGCCCTTTTGCCTTCACTCTGCAGTCCAGCTCACCCCAAACCATCTCGATTGGGTTCAGGTCCGGTGACTGTGGAGGCCAGGTCATCTGGCGCAGCACCCCATCACTCTCCTTCTTGGTCAAATAGCCCTTACACAGCCTGGAGGTGTGTTTGGGGTCATTGTCCTGTTGAAAAATAAATGATGGTCCAACTAAACGCAAATCAGATGGAATAGCATGCCGCTGCAAGATGCTGTGGTAGCCATGCTGGTTCAGCATGCCTTCAATTTTGAATAAATCCCCAACATTTATAAGGCAAGAAATCACACTTATTAAACCTAACAGGGCACACCTGTGAAGTGAAAACCATTTCAGGTGACTACCTGTTGAAGCTCATCAAGAGAATGCCAAGAGTGTGCAAAGCAGTAATAAAAGCAAAAGGTGGCTACTTTGAAGAACCTAGAATATGACATATTTTCAGTTATTTCACACTTTTTTGTTATGTATACAATTCCACATGTGTTAATTCATAGTTTTGATGCCTTCAGTGTGAATCTACAATTTTCATAGTAATGAAAATAAAGAAAACTCTTTGAACGAGAAGGTGTGTCCAAACTTTTGGTCTGTACTGTATATATATATATGTATATACACATATACATACACACATACATACACACACACACACTCACCGGAATCACCCCAGTACCGTTTTTTAGAGCTGATGGTCAGCTTTCTTGTAATAGCAATCGGAGCACTTGATTGCTATTACAAACTGGTAGAAGGGACGTTCCCCACTTCACCTTCTGTGGCTCTCTTGGGCTCTCACATTCCTTCCTGGAGACCTGAGCTTCCAGCTGACACAACCACCAACTGCCCAGAGTGTCCAACAAAGCTGGGATCAGCTTTGATGGGCTGTCCATAATGGTAACCCAATAGCGATGACATGACATCACTTCCGGTTTACCTGGATGTTTTCAGCACCATTTTCAAATAATGAAATGCATTCAAAAAGACTGATCTCGTTGTTTTGAATGCTTTTAAGTGCAGAGGAGGAATTAGGGGTCTTATTGATCCCAGATACCTACATAAAGAATGCCTGACGCATGACTATTGCTGTCACGGGATCTTTATATTCCTTGTGACAGCAATAAAAGGTGGTAATTTTTTTAAAAGCAAGAGTATAAAAATGAAAAAACCTACAATAAATTAATTTTAAAAAATAATAATTTAAAGTGCCCCCCCCACCCGTTCACATGGAAACGTGAGTGCATAAGTCGGTCGGTGACATAAAAAACTGCAAAACCCACCAATTTATTCTCTAGGGTCTCTCCTTTAAAACATATAGAATGTTTGGGGACTCTAAGTTATTTTCTAGCAAAAAAAAAAAACTGTTGCATGTAAACAAAAAGTGGCAGAAAGCAGAAAGTTTGGTCTTCAAGTGGGTAATATGCATGGTTATCTGCAGACTTTGAAAACCGCTGCACAAATACCGTGTGGCATAAAGAAAACGCAAAACCCACCAATTTATTCTCTTATTAATATGCATGGCTATCTGCAGACTTTGTTAAGACTTGAGGATTAAAAAAGGACATTACTTCTTAGAATACCCATACAATGATGAATGTTTCTGTCTTTTTATGCCTTTCTGTCCAAAATTACAAATTGATGTGGGAGAAAAACAAACTAGAACTCCGGTCTGCAGCATTTTTTTTTCTATTAGCCTGCCATGGGGGGCTCAGCATGCTCTGCAGATTTTTTTCTCTTATTTTAACTTTTTTATGAATGTTTCTACCTACCTGTCATTGGTTGTTAATTATGCTGTCATCTTCACAGGCTCTTATCAACCAGTGACACTGACAGCAGGCAGTGGGCAAATTTCATAGCCTGGCTGGCTAAGGATTTGGCCCACTTTCTATTGTCAATTTTAACAGAAGCAGACCTGAGAGGGAACTAGCATCTCTGTATGCCCATTTGGTTCTGGCCATCCAATTACAAAACTCCTTGGCCGCTGTGCTGTCTGTGTGAAGGTTGCAGTGGTAGGAGATAGCTCAGCTACATGAACAGTCTAATCTCAGTGCACCTCCATACAAAGTCCTTTGCCACAATTCATGTATTTGTTTCCAACATTTGTCATGTGGAGGTATGATGACACACTTTATGACTTCCCTTAAATGTATTTTTTTCAAGCTGTGTTGCTATGTAGACGCTTGGTGTTACTTGTGTTTTTAAGTTCAGATCACATGGCACAAACACTTCCAAACTTCTTGCTGCTCCAGATAAGCGGATAACCCAACATACATTATCACCTAATACAATAAGAAACACAAGTCAGTTCTACAGGTAACACTACAGCCACGTGTAGAAAGCAACACAACTTACAGTACACACTGTCAGCTGTAGTTCCTGGGTCCTAGGTAGAATTCAGTGTGCCTGGACTCTGTAGTAACTCTTTCATTTAGATGGAATTGGCTCTATGCAAATAGTGCACCATATAGGGCACAGCAGCTGTGATTAACACCACTAAAATTAAGTGGGAGTGTCAAAGCCATTCTAAGAAAATCAGTAGCTCTTGTGTGAGAATGGGTGTCAGCAGACTTGAACTGTGCTTGCTGCAATGCAAATTCAGAGGCGCACAGTGAGGAGGGGAAAGAGACAATTTCAGATCAATGTAGCTTTTGCTCAAGCACAAAACTAAACATTATATAAGCTTTAGCTTATGTCATTAAAAAATGTTTTTTGTTAATTGAGCAGCTCTCCTAAAGCCCGTTTTTGGACTCCACACCCCCTCCCTAGTCTACTTCCCCTCCCTCCTCTGAAGGTCCCCAGTTTTGTTTTGTTTTTTATGTTTTTAGGGTGGTAACAAACAGAAAAAGACGAACTCTACAGTGTAATCCCTACACAGTGAAATTAAACTCGAATACATAATATAAGAAATATTTTTTGTTTTGTTTTGACCCCTGGAAGTCTCCTCCCTCCCCTTCATCTGATCCCTCCCCCACACCTCAGGTTTTTGCCCGAAATCCTCTCGACGAGTTAATTGTTTT
>BLSH010383920.1:149393-162207 GCA_018402905.1 Glandirana rugosa | reverse complement strand
AAACCAGTGAAACGCTTGTTGATTGGCTGCCCTGCAGCTTCTCAACATGTGGAGTAAAATAGCAGAACCCCAGACCGAACCCGAACGATTTTTGAAATGTCCGGGTCCGGGGTCCGTGCCACGGACACCCGAAAGTTCGGTACGGACCCGAACATTACAGTCCGGGTTCGCTCAACACTAATGATAAGCAATGGGTGGACATTTCCTTTATTGGTTTCTATTGGTGTAATGTTGTAAATATCACTTGGTCATATCTTGATAATATATTGTATTTAAGATACTGAACCAGGAAATAAAGAATGAGTGGTGCATTATTCTGTGTCCATGTGTTGACTTTGGTCTGCATTGCTCCCCGCAGAGTGTGTGTGTATGTGTCTGGGGTGAGGAAAAGAAAATGCTGGCACAGGTTAGTATAGGAGAAATATATAGGGAATAATCCTTAAAGATAGAAAGATATTATTAACTTGTTGTAAAGTCAGGTTGAGGAACCTTTCAATGCCCAGGCCAATTATCAGGTTTCATCGCTGTCACACTTTGAATGACAATGCATGGTTATGCAATACTGTACCCAAACAACGTTTTTATCTTTTTTTGAGACAAATAGAGATTTCTTTTGGTGGTATTTAATCACCACTGAGTTTTTTTATTTTTTGCTAAACAAACAAAAAAGACCAAAAATGTTGAAAAAAAGTTTTTCTTAGTTTCTGTTACAAAATTAGCATATAAGTAGTTTATCTCCTTCACTCGTGTGTGCTGATGAAGCTGCACTGACAGGCACTGATAGGCTGCACTGATGGGCACTAATGAGGTGGCACTGATAAGGAGGTACTAATATGCCGCACTGATGGGCACTGATAGGTGGCACTGATATGCAGCACTGGTGGGCACTAATAGGCAGCACTGATGGGCACTAAAGGGTAGCCTTTATGGCCACTGATAGGTGGCACTGATGGGCGGCACTGATGAGGAGGCACTGACAGGCATCACTGATGGACGCTGAAAAACACCACTGTTGGGCACAGGTGGGTATCACTGGTGGCCACAGGTGGGCATCGCTGATGGGACTGCACTGATAATCAATGCACTGATTATCAGTGCAGACTACCCTGTCAGGAGAGCCACTTATCGACTTTCCTTTACTCACGCACTATCAGCGAGTGTAGAGGAATGTCAATAACTGGAACTTTTCTATTTACACTGAGATCAGCTGTGGACACAGCTGATCATGTGGTAAGGAGCCAATATCATAGGCTCTTTATCATGATCAGAGATGCGGTGTGTCCACCACCAGTCACCGCACTGCACACCCCGGGGGGCTCATCAGCAGCTTGTTCTGAAGGACGCCATACGACGTCCAGTCAGGACAATGAAGCCCAGCCTACAGAAGAATGACAGCCGGGCGGGAAGGTGTCATACACAAGCACATAAAATCCCTACCTCACGCAAATTTAAGGTTGACATATTGGGTATCTATTTACTCTGTGCAACCTCATATTTTATATATTACTAAAAATCATAGCAAGCTTTCTGGCACAACTCCTTTTTTATATATATAATATTTATTTGAAAAGTTTTTGAAGTACAAAAAAGTAAAATGAAGGTTATTAATAAAATATACATTACAGATGAGGCATTGTAGAAAAAGGGGGGGGGGGTAATTGGGCACCATGTATTATAGTGAATCATAAAATTAAAGTTGAGACAAGAAGTGGGAGAAGCATTCCTAGGCCCTAGAGGGAATCCTTCAGTCCTGAACAATCGGTCCCTGTGGACCAAAGAATCCCCTGCAAGGGGTGTGAGAGACCTTGTCTAATGAGGTTTCACTGTCTCTGACCTTAGTTCCCTAAGGCAAACAAAGTAAGTATGGCCAAACAACATTATAAAACTCATCAGGATACATCTAAGAGAAATTCAAACCACAAGAATTAGCTGTTCACACTGAATTCATTACTTGTCTACCATTAGCAATCTGAGAGTTGCCGTCCCTGTTTTTGGGGTTTGCTTGGGCCAATTGTGCAAACTGAAGATTGGCTGAGGCCAGAATAGCAGTATCCAAGCTAGAGGGTATTGGCACCGGGCCTGACATGTGTTCTCTCCAGGGTGCCCAAGTAGAGTCAAACACTTTTTGGGTGCCCTTGCAGGTCGCCACCCACTCCTCCGCTGCCATGATCTCCCCCTCACTCGCAATCCATTCCATCTCAGTCGGTATTTGTGAGCTTTTCCAATAAATTAGTATAAGGCGTTTAGCAGCGTTGAGAAAGTGGGGTAGAGCACTTTGTTTGTAGTGAGATAGAGAAGTGGAGGGAAAGTGCAGGAGAAAGTGCTTGGAAGAATCAGGTAGGGTCACCCCGAGGCCTTCGTAGATGTGTTCGCTGACCGTCAACCAGAAAGGCCGCAGCAGAGGGCAGTCCCACCAAATGTGTAGGAGTGTGCCCTTCTATTCACAACCTCTCCAACACAGCTCCGAAGCAGTGGGATAAATCTAGCCAACATCGTTGGTACCCTATACCATCTTGTTAAAAGTTTATAACTGTTTTCTTGTGTCTTAGATTCAACTGAGCTGGAGTGTGTTAAATGGTGTAAGTGATCTAGTTGTTCGTTTGTGAATTTGCACTCGAGGTTGCGTTCCCATTCTATTATAAAGTATGGTGAGTGTTGAGGCTTGGCTGACTTAAGTTGTTTATAGAGTGCAGAGATCATGTGAGGCAGGGAATTCCGATCTGCCCACAGACGCTCAAACTCCATGAGAGTGGACCTGATCTGTGACTTATGATGTTGTTTTGCTAAAAAGTCAGTCAGTTGACGGTGTCTCCAAAAATCGAAGGGGAAGCTTCCATATCAATCTTTAAGGGTATCTAGTGGGATCATAGAATGGCCATGAATTAAACGTGCCAGGCTGTGGGTATCATCTTTCATCCATTGTCCAAATGAAGATAGTTGTTCACCAGGGAAGAACCATAGAAAGCCACAGGCTGGTGCCAGCGGGGAGATAGGGGGGGCAAAGCTAAAGTACTGTTCAATCTATACCATATCTTTAATACATGGCTAGTTATAGGGGATGCACATTCAGAAATGCCTCTGTCACCTTTTGGTACCCATGGGGTGTATGATAGGTCTAGCCTGCCATAACCTTTTCCATTTATACCCACAGCTTGGTAGTTGTGTGAAACCTCCGGTTAAGGATTCGTTGTAATGCTATTGCTCTGTTGTACTGAGTAATATTAGGAAGGCCTAGACCTCCATTTTGTTTGGATCTCGGCAGGATCGCCATGGCTATCCAAGGTTTTATGTCTCCCCACACAAACCTTACAAACAGACTGCAAAGCTCCTTAAAGAAGCGAGGGGGCAAAGGGATAGGTACCATCTGCAGGAGAAATAGCACACAAGGCAACACGGTCATTTTGCTGACATTCGTGCGGCCCACCCATGTAAAGATTTCTTTGTCCCAGGATTTTAAATCATGGCTTATCTGTTTAAGTATAGGGGCATAGTTGGCAGCATATAAAGCATCTAGTTTATCTGTAAGGTGGATTCCCAAATACTTCAAGGTTGAGAATGCCCAAGTAAAGGGGAAGGCTCCCCTCAGGGCAGTTGCTAATGCCGTGGGGACTGTAATTGTTAGGATCTCCAACTTAGTATAGTTGATCCGCAAGTTAGATACCTGGCTATATGCTGATAGTTCCTCCATCAGGTTTGGAAATGAGACAGTGGGATCCACAACATGAAACAGAATATCATCAGCATAGGCAGACAACTTATGTTCTGTGTGGCTGACTGGGATCCCCCTGATGTTTGGATTTGCTCTTATTTTCCAAAGCAGAGGTTCCAGGACCAAGGCGAACAACAGGGGTGAAAGAGGGCATCCCTGCCTTGTGCCATTCCGAATAGGAAAGACAGGAGACAAGCCCCCGTTCACCTTAACCTGTGCTGTCAGAGATGCATACAGAGATAAAATCCAGCTCATCATGTGTGGGCCCATCCCCAGTCTCACTAACACTGCATTAAGAAAATCCCAGTCCACGCGATTGAATGCCTTCTCTGCATCGGTGGAGAGGATCAAATAAGGTGGCATTCCATCGTGTGTACTGGCCCAATAAATGAGCTGTAGAGCTCAATTGGAGTTATTGCACGCCTCTCGTCCAATTATGAAGCCTACAAAAAAATACATATTTGGGGGGAACACCCTACCAAACGCATGGTGCTGCTTGTAAAACCAATAGACAATAAACGCATATTACAGCGCACACATGATACATACTCCTACCAGTCTGTACTGGGTACTTTGCAGCAGTCAGTGGGCTTAAGCACTTCATGGCCATTTAGTGTGACCAAACCCCCGTATTTTTGCATTTTTTGCCATATACATTTAGATGCTTTTAAACAGCCTGGTGGGAGTATGTATCATGTGTGCGCTGTAATATGCGTTTTTTGTCTATTGGTTTTACAAGCAGCACCATGCGTTTGGTAGGGTGTTCCCCCCAAATATGTATTTTTTTGTATGCTGAGAGGTCCTGACCCGACCTTTTGGGCTGGAGAACCCCATCCTCCTTAATTACCCCCAATCAGTGTCCACCTGATCCATGGGATGTGTCCTCTGGTCTCCCATAAAGAGGGGCGTTGGCCTCCATGGTTTTGAGATAGGAGCATTCACTCTAAGGTTAGTATAGGAACCCACTGGTAAAATGGGGTACTTTGCAGCAGTCAGTGGGCTTAAGCACTTCATGGCCATTTAGTGTGACCAAACCCCCGTATTTTTGCATTTTTTGCCATATACGTTTAGATGCTTTTAAACAGCCTGGTAGGAGTATGTATCATGTGTGCGCTGTAATATGCGTTTTTTTTTTCAATTATGAAGCCTGTCTGGTCAGGGTGCACTATTTCTGGGAGGAGATGTTTTATGCGGGTTAGCGAGGATCTTCACGAAGATCTTCAAGTCTGTATTCAATAGTGAAATCGGAGGATAGTTCTGGGGAAGGGTATGGTCTTTCCCTTCCTTTGGGAGCACCGTTATGTGGGCTAGTGTGGCCCCTCATGGAAAACACCCATTAGTGGCAAGAGAGTTGAAAAATGTATTCATAGGTGTTTGGAGCTGTTTAAGGATCTGCACATAATAGGCTTTGTAAGACCGTCTGGACCTGGGCTCTTCCCAGATCTGTGGGGGACATTGGAAGCTTCAAGTCAGTCTGCAGTTCAGGGGATAAGGTAGGGAAACCGGCGGAGGAGAGATATGCCTCAATGCGTTCCCATTTTTGTGCTTTCTGCGGGGGGTGGCATTTGTATTTAAGTCGTAAAGGGCTGCATAATAATCATGAAACAGCGATGCAATTTTGACGCGTGTTGTACCATGTCTCCGGTGGGGGAGCGTGATTTCTGTACGTGTGAGGTCATGCAACACTTCCGCAGGGCCCGAGCTAGCATTCTGCCACATTTATTGCCATGTTCATAATATTTGTGGGTCACATATCGCAGCTGTCTATGAATGCGTCGGTCTAATAATTTGGAGAAGAGTGTGCGCAGTTCTGTGAGGCGTCTAAGTGTTTCCGGGTCCACAGTCTGTTTGTGCTTCAATTATGCTTGTTGCAGCTCCGTTAGGACCCTCTGAAAGTCTGCTTGCCTTTCCCTCTTTAGTTTTGCACCCCATATAATAAGGGACCCTCTAACGACCGATTTGTGGCCTTCTCATAGTATGCCGTTGTCAACCTGCCCATTGTTGTTTTCAATAAAGTAGTGAGTCAAAGTCTCCTCAACCCCTGCCACCACCCATACATAAACTAACAGGTTCTTATTTAGCTTCCATGACTAGGCTCCAATCGATCTGGAAGGTAAAGCCAGCAAGAGTGTAACTGGGGCATGGTCAGAGATGGTAATCTGCTCTATGGTGGAGCTAATTAGCAGGTCTAGGGATGCCTGGTCGGTCAATAGCAGATCGATATGTGTGTATGCCCCATGCATGATTCAGTAGTAGCTATAATCTTTATCTGAGGCGTGCAGGGCCCCCCAACAATCCACCAATGCATTGGTCTGGATGGATTTGTGAAAATATCACAGGAAGGCATGTCAAAGTGTCCAAAGTGGGGTCAGGACTCACATTGAAGTCCCCACTGAGGATCACCCTTCCCTCTCAAAAATTGGCCAGGTTGTCCAGGGCCTTGTCAATGAAAGAGAGCTGTTGTGTATTGGGGACATAAAGTGTCACAAATGTATACATCTGTCCAATGATTGTGCCTTTCAACAACATATAGTGTCCATGCAGGTCAATTTCCTGATTGGTGGGTAGGAACAGGCAATTCTTATGTATGGAAAAGGGAAGAAAGGGGAGAGCGCACAGCCGCCCTAGTGTATTACCATTTATTGTAACAGATAGAATAACTAACAATGGTTGCACTCACAAAAGGAAATCTTTGGCTTTTTAAACCTGACAACTGTAGCCCAGGTGGGGAAACTTCTCTACCGGCCAGTCCGCACTCGAAGTGATAGTTTTGTAACTCCAGGGGAGACTGAGATGGCAAGCTGTAGCATCCCACAGTGTAGTTCTCAACAGCCGTGCATGTGCCTGGGCCAGCCAGCATTGCACAGCATGAGTCCAATCCACAAGTGCAGCTAACGGAGGTTTAGGGCAGGACATGAGGAAGGAGGCCATGCCTCTGAAACATGTAGTCGTTTTCACACTAACCACTTGGCATATAGCATGGTGACACCATCCTGCTCTGCTGTTGGTTGTGGATTGGACTCCTGCTGTGCAGCTCTGGCTGGCCCAGGCACATGCACGGCTGCTGAGAACTACACTGTGGGATGCTACAACTTGCCATCTCAGTCTCACCCAGAGTTACAGAGCTATCACAGGACATTTCCCACCTGGGCTACAGTTGCCATGTTTAAGAAGCCAAAGATTCCCCTTGTGAGTGCAACCTTTGTTGGTTATTTTATCTGTTACAATAAATGGTAATGCACTAAGGCAGCTGTGCGCTCTCCCCTTTCTTTCCTTTTGCTACAGATTGTATACCATCACCCAGTGATTTGTGAAGAGAGCTGCAAAACCTAGGAAAAATGAAAGACTAGTACTTTGGTTTTATACAGTCTGTGCTCATAATTATGTAGGTGAACTGAGGTCTGTGCACACTGGTTTACTACATGTATGAGTTCTTATGTATGGCAATGGCTGTTCCCCGAGAGTTTGGTTTGACGGAATTGCTCAAACACCACTGGGAGTAAATGTGGGTAATTTGGGGACGGAATTATCAGTGAAGTGGATTTCCTGCAATAGTAATACCAGGACCCCTAGGCGCTTCAGTTCAAGCCACAGTCTATTATGTTTGTGTGGAGAGCACAACCCTCATTGTAAGACACTACCTTAACCGTAGCCATGGCATATCAATGGAGAGAGACCCAAGCGAACCCATCGTAGAAGTTGATCCGTGTGTGAACAGGGAGTAAACCCTTTCCTAAAGACAGGACAAAAAGTATTAGAGAAAACATAAAAACGGAACAAAACATAAAAAAATAATAGTTTCAACCAATGGTATGACCAATCGGAGGGAACCCTAGGCCTCCCTGGGGTTAGGGTTAACTGCATGCCTTGCTCTGGCGGTCCCCCAGGAGGGAAAGGCCACCCGATTGAGGCAACATGCCTATAACAGGGCCGTCACCTAAAAAAGGCATTCCTAAGGGGGGGAACGTGATCAAACATCAACCATCAAGTCTGTGGTAGCTCCTCTTAGACTAGGTAACTTTATCTATCCGGGGAAGTGTGATGCCGCGTCAGCACCTAAAGTGTTCGTGTCTGCTCGGCAAGCTCTGTGTCACTAACCAATGTCAGTGGCTGCTTGCTGAGTCCTGATGCAAAAAATAACAGTTGGAACAAACAACAGTAGCATCCGGGGGGCAGGAGCTGCCGTCTGTGGGTTAATTCATCATTGGCAGAGTCATCAAGTATCACCGGTCAGTCGTTCAATGTATTTCAGGTGGTCCAATCTTCTCCAATTCGGGGATGAGGTGAGTTTCCTTGTGTTGAATGCTTGCAGCCCCTAGACCACCACTTGGATTGTGCAGGTAGCCCGGGTTGGGCAGCTAGTGCAGGGGTGGTTTTGGTGGTGAGATGCCAGTCTGGGAAGTCCACCGGATCCAATGCCAGCTGGGAAAGGAAATGTGGGAGGTCATTGTTGGTGCGTAATTTAGCAGATTTGCCATTTCATTTAGCTTGTAGATTAAAGGGGAAACCCCAGCGGTATGTAATGCCTGCTGACTTCATGGCTGCCAGGAGAGGGTGCAGGGTCCTGCCTTGCATCAATGTGCAGCATGATAAGTCCTGGTAGAAAAATAGGCGAGCACCATCAAAGTAAAATAGGGGGCGTTTGCGCATACGCTGCATGATTTTCTCCTTTACTGTATATTTATGCAGTATGCATATAGTGTAATGTCCCTTAAGTTGTCAGCATCCTGTGATGGAGGTCTGAGGGCCCTGTGTGCCCTGTCAATCTGGATTGGCATGTTAGGGGATTTCCCTGAATATGCCCTGTAATGTAGGCACAATGTCTTTAGCAGACGTGGCCTAGGGAGCCCTCTAATGCGGATGTTAAAGCGCCGTCTACAGTTTTCATAGTTGTCCAGCTGACACACCAGGGCCTCAATCCTCTGATCCTGTGCATAGCATTTATCCCTGAGCTGGGACATAGTGGGCAGTGATTCCTAAAATCTCTGCTCCAGGGTTTCAATCCTATTGCTAGGATGGGTAGTGTCTGCCTGTAGCTGCTCAATATCTTGTTTCAGGGCCTTCTCCACCCTGCTAGCAAATCTGTCCAAATCCTCTTTGGTGGGGAGGGACCAGATGTGTTTCTTGAGGTCCTGGTCTCCCTGTAGATCAAAAATGTCAGAGCCTTAATCTTGGGAGGTGGTTGAGCCCGGCGACACAGGGGGGACTGTATCACTTACCATCCGCAGCGATGTGATCGGTGAGACTGTGAGCTGTTTAGCTGGCTTGACTGCTGCATCACCGTCCCTGTGCTGGCCGGGCACCATCTTGGAAGGCTCTCCATGAGGCTGCTCTACGGAGCCAAAATAGGTGTTTATGGAGCCCTGGTTGGGCTTTGAGGTGCCCCATGGCTGTGACTGGGCTCTGCATCGTTGCAACTTATTGTGGGTGCCCGGAAGTGGTGGCAGATTCCCTGGGAATCACTGTTGAAGGGATGGTCTGTGAGGAGCTGAAGAGCTGTGCTGTCTCACACAGTCATGCCCAAGCCACGCCAGCACTAGGCCCTTTCATCAAGGTACTAACCACCTGGGGTCCCTTCAGCCTAAGACAGGGGCCTTTTGTTTGAAAACTTTCTATGTTTTCCACTAAGGTTAACCATAAATATACTACTCACATTTAAGTTTGTTGGTTTGTCAAAAAAAACAATTCTTGTTGTTATTGTTGCAAAAAAAAGTTGTTTTTTTTCAAAGCAGTTGAAACATGAATATAAATGGAGCTACCGCATATACTGTACATATTTTAACTAAATTGTTTAATCAAAATCATTGGAAAAAAGGGTTTTCCTAACAGCCTTAATCATGCAGCAAACTTTGAAATATAATCACTCACTCATGTAGATCCTCCGTTACTAAAGGAAATAGATAAGAGCAGGGGATAAATCACTAAGGCACACAAGCACTGTGGACTTGAATCAGCAGGCTGATGTATGCATGCATAGCGAGCATGATGCTTGAGCCCAGGGGAGGGCTGGGCTGGGGGGCAGGGTGGCAATTGCCCCCCAGGCCACCCTAACTTACATTCAAAATGGCCAAAGGTCGCTGCCTGCTCACACTTTTCTTCTTGTGGAGGAAGGAAGTAGGGGCCAGGGGCGCAGCTACCAACTAACTGCAGGCAAAGGGGGGTGCCCAAGGCTGGCCCTATCATGGATCCCGCAGGGCCCATTGGGCTGCCCCCCGGGGGGGGGCACCGCCGGATTACACAGAGCAGGGATCTAAAGATTACAAAGTCCTACCTCCTGGACCAGCTTATATAATAGATAGCACACTGGTGATGTCTATCATAGGAGCCGGTCCAGGAAGCGGGACTTTATATGACAGTGGCTGCGTCAGGTAAGCGGGAGATCCCCGCTCTGTGTAATCTCCTCTTTCTGCATTGAAGGCTGCATTGGATGGGCACTGGTGAGGCTGCATTGATGGGCACTGATCAGGCTGCACTGATCAGGCTGTGCTGATGGGCACTGGTGAGGCTGCATTGATGGGCAATGATCGGGCTGCATTGATGGGCACTGATCAGGCTGTGCTGATAGGCACTGGCGAGCCTGCATTAATGGGCACTGATCAGGTTGCATTTGATAGGCACTGGTGAGCCTGCATTGATGGGCACTGGTCGGGCTGCATTGATGGGCACTGATCAGGCTGCATTAATGGACACCGGTGAGGCCGCATTGATGGGTACTGATGAGGCTAAGCTGATGAGGCACAGATGAGGCTGCATTGACAGGCACTGATGAGGCTGCATTGATGGGCACTGGTGAGGTTGCAGTGATGGGCACTGATCAGGCTGCAATCATGGGCACTTATGAGCAGCATCGATGCATTATTTTTGTTAAAACTCCTTTGTTGCTATTAACATTAAATTATGTTTCCACATTGAATCATATTTGTCTTGCTTCAAACATTAATATCTATTCTAAATCCAGGTGGGCATGGATGGGGAGCTGTTTTGGTGGTTCAATGGGCCACTTGACTGGACTTGCCCCTCAGCCCTCCCCTGCCTGAGCCTACCCTGTGAATCGTACACTGATGGTAAATGAGAGAACTGGGCGTTTAAATTTCAATTCCCCAGTGATATAATAAACAAATATATTCATTAAAAAGTATTTATTCAAAAACAGAAAACAGATTTACACAAATACATTTTTGAGCAAACAAAGTACCATAAATATATAAAAATCACATGTGTGAAGTGGTCAGACATAGCATCAAAATATGTTCTATGAAGTTTCTTTTTTCTTTTTTGTCCCCCCCCTCCATTTAATGGGGTAGGGTAATGCATATTTATACATCAAATGTATATGTTGATTATATTTGTTTCATTTCCTGCACACTAGATTTGTGGAATCAAACCTATGGAATAAAGCCCTGAAGAAGCAGCCTGTGTGTCATGAAACATGTTGGCAAATTTCATAGAACATATTTTGATGCCTGACCACTTCACAAATGTGATTTTATACATTTATGGGACTTTGTTTGCCCAAAAATGTATTTGTGTATATCTGTTTTCTATTTTTAAATAAATGCTTTTTAATGAATATATTTGTTTTATTATATCACCGGGGTTACCAATTAAATGCCCAGTTCTCTCATTACCTTTACCTATTATTTAACTTATAGGGCTGGTTTTCATTGGGATTCCATTCCCAGCAACAGCATGGTAGATCATAAACCCACATTTTCCATAACTGCAGTGGGCATTTTTGCAGCATGTGCATTGTGCAATTCCACGCAAACACAGGGTATGCAATAGCTTTTTAACTTCAACTGGTTTATACAGTTGTTTTTAATTATATCAGTGCACAGTTTATGCAATTTTGTTCCTACTTGAGATGCACATGTAAGATCACTAGCAGTGTTTATAAGAAAAAAGAAAAGAAAACTTTTCGAACATGTGAAAAAATATTATGTGGACTGAGCATGGACGAACATGTGAAATAATAGTGTGGACTGAGCCTTTTAACCTTGCTTACAAATTAGCTGGTAGATCGATCCCTTTCACTCAGATTGAATATCTATTATTTTTACTATCCCTGATATCCCACGACCCTTGGAGAGATTGGTACATACCTTATGTGTATCTATCTACTGGGTCATATCATACCAATGGAAGTCAGTGTCTGTACATTTTCCACAAATCGTCTCCAGAATAGATGCAATCATGGTGATAGAACAAATTTTTGATCCAATTCAAGAATCAAATCAAATTTTGATGCAAAATGGGATCCATAGTTTTTATATTGTCTAGCTTCAATAGAGTGAAACCGTTTGGGTATATTGTAGTTAGAGTTGAGCGAACCCAAACTGTAAAGTTCGGGTCCTTACCGAACTTTGGGGTGTCCGTGACCCGGACCCGAACCCGGACATTTGAAAAAAAGTTTGGGTTCGGGTTCTGGGTTCGGGTATTTGAATACGCATGTTGAATAGCTGCAGGGCAGCCAATCAACAAGCATTTCACTGGTTTGCCCTTAGAAGCCATCACAGCCATGCTTACTAATGGCATGGCTGTGATTGGCCAGTGCATCATGTGACCCTGCCTCTGTATAAGCTGGAGTCACGTAGTGCTGCATGTCGCATGCTCTCAGGCTAGTCTAGGGAGAGGATGCAGCCGGCGCTGTGAGGGACAGATTGCAGATATTAATAACATCTCATCCTGCATTACAGAACGATCTGATTCTGGACTAGGTAGAGATTACTACTACTGCTTTGAGGGACAAATTGCAGATCTCATCCTGCATTACAGAAAGTTCTGATTCTGGACTAGGTAGAGTCTACTGCTTTGAGGGACAGATTGCAGATCTCATCCAGCATTACAGAACAATCTGATTCTGGACTAGGTAGAGTCTACTGCTTTGAGGGACAGATTCTTTTTCTAAAATCATCTCCTAGTTCTATAGGGTCAGGTTCCTGCTGTTGCTGTAAGGGACAGATTATTGTTCTAAAATCATCGCCTACTCCTATAGGGTCAGGGACAGGGAATGTCGTTGTCGTTCTTGGACTGGGATATCCTCATCCGCTACTAAAATCTTGTTATTAGACAGGGAATGTCGTTGTCGTCCTTGGACTGGGATAT
>BLSH010383920.1:132989-149383 GCA_018402905.1 Glandirana rugosa | reverse complement strand
GCAAAATTTTGTCACCGGGAATATCTGTTGTAAATTACCGGTATAGGGTTTTCGGTTAATGATGGTCAGGCGATTACAGTCAAAATCAACTTGTGGTTGTATATTTGTGATTAGAGTTGAGCGAACCCGAACTGTAAAGTTCGGATCCGTACTGAACTTTGGGGTGTCCGTGACCCGGACCCCAACCCGGACATTTGAAAAAAAGTTTGGGACAGGGTTCGAGTATTTGATCCCGCCTGTTGAATAGCTGCAGGGCAGCCAATCAACAAGCGTTTCACTGGTTTAGAAAGGAGAGAGAGGGTAACCCGCTCAGGTATGCTGCATCAACGGATGCCGAGGTGTTCAGGTGCGAGTCCGGAAAGCCGCCAGTCCAAGTCCACAGGTGATTGAAAAGAAAAGGACCGCACTCCAAGCTCCAAGGCAAATGGGTGATTTATTGTGAACCCAAAATACAATAAACAGTCAGGCAGACAGAACATCGGTTTGCCCTTAGAAGCCATCATAGCCTACTAATGGCATGGCTGTGAATGGCCAGTGCATCATGTGACCCAGCCTCTGTATAAGCTGGAGTCACGTAGTGCTGCATGTCACATGCTCTCCGGCTAGTGTAGGGAGAGGATGCTGCCGGCGCTGTGAGGGACAGATTGCAGAAATAATAACATCTCATCCTGCATTACAGAACGATCTGATTCTGCACTAGGTAGAGATTACTACTACTGCTTTGAGGGACAGATTGCAGATCTCATTCTGCATTACAGAACAATCTGATTGTGGACTAATAGAGATTACTACTACTACTGCTTTGAGGGACAGATTGCAGATCTCATCCTGCATTACAGAACGATCTGATTCTGGACTAGGTAGAGTCTACTGCTTTGAGGGACAGATTATTGTTCTAAAATCATCACCTACTCCTATAGGGTCAGGTTCCTGCTGTTGCTGTAAGGGACAGATTATTGTTGTAAAATCATCGCCTACTCCTATAGGGTCAGGTTCCTGCTGTTGCTGTAAGGGACAGATTATTGTTGTAAAATCATTGCCTGCTCCTATAGGGTCAGGTTCCTGCTGTTGCTGTAAGGGACAGATTATTGTTCTAAAATCATCGCCTACTCCTATAGGGTCAGATTCCTGCTGTTGCTGTAAGGGACAGATTACTGTTCTAAAATCATCGCATACTCCTATAGGGTCAGGTTCCTGCTGTTGCTGTAAGGGAAAGATTATTGTTCAAAAATCATCGCCTACTCCTATAGGGTCAGGTTCCTGCTGTTGCTGTAAGGGACAGATTATTGTTGTAAAATCATCGCCTACTCCTATAGGGTCAGGTTCCTGCTGTTGCTGTAAAGGACAGATTATTGTTCTAAAATCGTCGCCTACTCCTATAGGGTCAGGTTCCTGCTGTTCCTTTAAGGGACAGATTATTGTTGTAAAATCATTGCCTACTCCTATAGGGTCAGGTTCCCGCTGTTGCTATAAGGGACAGATTATTGTTCTAAAATCATCTCCTAGTTCTATAGGGTCAGGTTCCTGCTGTTGCTGTAAGGGACAGATTATTGTTCTAAAATCATCGCCTACTCCTATAGGGTCAGGTTCCTGCTGTTGCTGTAAGGGACAGATTATTGTTTTAAAATAATTGCCTACTCCTATAAGGTCAGGTTCCTGCTGTTGCTGTAAGGGACAGATTATTGTTCTAAAATCATCGCCTACTCCTATAGGGTCAGGTTCCTGCTGTTGCTGTAAGGGACAGATTATTGTTCTAAAATCATCGCCTACTCTTATAGGGTCAGGTTCCTGTTGTTGCTGTAAGGGACAGATTATTGTTCTAAAATCATCGCCTACTCCTATAGGGTCAGGTTCCTGCTGGTGCTACTCTTACCCCCATTTTACTTCCTTTTGCAGCCCTCTAGCACTTGCCAGGACTTTTTTTACAGCCATTTTTGTGCCGAAAAGTTTGGGTTCCCATTGATTTCAATGGGGTTCGGGGTCCAGGATAAAGTTCGGGGCAAGTTCGGTACCGAACCCTAACTTTTTTGAAAAGTTCGGCCGGACCCGCCGAACACGAACATCTAGGTGTCCGCTCAACTCTAATTGTAGTATGTTTTCCTAATGTCTGTGTTTTCCTAATGTCTGGCCTACTTCATGCTACGTTGCCTTCTGATTTGTCTACCTACTTTGAACCTATGTATGCACTTGAATTTACTCAATTTCCCTAATGTGATTTATAAGTGCCTTATTATTGTTTTTTGTAAATTTTTATATTCTTTTTCTTTTGTGTTTTGTACATATGGAATATCGGATACAACAGATGTGTATTGTCTTTCGCTATGTTTAGACTGATTATATTGGATATATCTGCTGTATGCTGGATTTTGTACCTGTCTGATCTATTTTTTCAATAAAAGTTTTTTTTTAAAAACAAAAAGTATTACAGAAAATTGCAATAAAATTTCATATTAGGTACATCACCACTTAACCTGCTTACATTCAGGACCCATTCATACTTGTGCATTGTGGCAACCCATTTTTCATCAATGCATGGCAAAACATCTGTTCTATGTGTGGTGCACTGCAATGCCATTCAATGTGTTTCGCATTGGAAAGTGGAGCACAATGCACAAGCACTGCAGTTCACCACAATGCACTGCAGCCTGTGGGAGGGAAAGGAGGGGAAGCAGGTTTTCAGCAGCTGCAGGAGGAAAATGGAGGGGTTTGGTTCCGCCATATGCCCCTCAAGTGTGGAACAGGGGAGCTGCATGGGTCACCTGGAGCATGGGGCTGGGTCACAATTATGACCTCTGTAGGTATGCCCCTGAGACCATATATCCTAAGAGATTAACTGTTTAAGACACAGAAAGTTGATAGTAGTAGAAAAAACATTTGAATACAATTGCTTATTTTGGGAACTTGCATACTGACTGAAAGAAGTCTTCCCACTAGCACTAAAAAAGTACTAAATTGCTGCACTTTAACAAATAAGTCAAGGAATAATATGCATCTTGCCAAGGTGTACACTACCTCCCAAAATGAAGGCTTTTTAACCAGTTCCCCTCTAGAGCATTTTTTTTGTAATGTTTGCACATATTTATAAATCAGCATTTTTGGCTATATTGAACCTTAAAACACCCAGAACATCATATATTTTCTGAAAGCTGAGGCATTGTAGAATACAATTCTATAGTTATGATTTTTATGTTGCATGATATATGTGCAACTGTTTATCAAATGTATATTTCCAAGAAAAAATACAATAAAATTAATTTTATTTCACACAAACACAATTTAACCCCCAGTTTTGTGCACATAGTTAAAGACAAGGTAGTGTAGAGTATACCAAATATGTCAAGCTTTAAAACTGTGTGCCTGCAAAATGGTGAAAAATTATGAAACCCAGAATTACCAACAGGCACTTTAAATGCCTTTACAGCTCATCAGTTTTTAATAAATCATATATGATGGCCTTAAAATGTTTGCTCTTATGTTGATGTTCATGGTAATATATAGCATGTGTGGTGCAATCGCGGTTTCCATTTGCTTGCACACCCCGTGTTAGCATTTGCATTTGTGGGTATGCGCAGGGCAACAGGGCTACTTTCATTTTTGTTTTTTAATTACATTTTAATATAGTTTTTTAAAAACGTTCTTTGTTTTCATTTATCTTTATTGATATCACAAGGAGGGCTTAAGAGATAGCACAGGGCAGGTGACAGGGACTCTTTTTGGGGAAATTGTGGGTTGTGCCCTCCAATGTCCACAATCTGTGCTTGATTAGCTGTAACAACCAGGAATGACAGCTTTGCAACCAGATATGCTCAGAGCTGAGCACTCCCAGATTCTCAGCGTCTTGAAGTCATTTAATCTTGTTCCAGGCTCAATGGAAGAATGGGAGAGCGTGGGAACCACAGAGGGAGGGGACAGGCATTGGGACCAATACATCCACACTGTAAAAGTGATCAGGTGGCATAAAAAGGACTGTCACCACCTGTGGACAGTTTTGTAAAGTATACTATGCCATGTCCTATTAAATTATCAAAACCATTGGATATTTGAAAAGAATGAACTTTATAAGCATATTTAAAAGAGGTTTACAATTTTATTTGTGAAAAGTATTAAAGACATAGACAAATTAAAAAAAAAATATATCAATCTGTGAAAACAATTAAAATTGTGCCCTGGTGACCAGACAATGACCCAGAGTCCAGATGAACTCAATAGACTCAGCTGAAAGCCCCCAAGGAAACTGGTTATAACAATAGTTATAGGGGGAGTGGCCACGCTAAATCAAAAATAAACATTGGATGATAAGACACAGTAGATTGAACCACAGTCTATACGTATATTACAAAGGAGAAGGGGAAGGAAGTCATCCTATGACAGATAAACTTACAAAATTAAAATTATGTACAAAAATAAAAATTGTGTATATCACAGTCCCAATGAACTATATGAGGAGGTGGTGCAGGTCTATTGGATGTGTAGACAAACCCCCTAAACTGTCCTCTATAAACTAAAAAGCCAAATGAGTAATCTTCCAATACAGGTGTCAGGTTGTACTTAAAAATAACTCCACCGATAGAACTGAATGCTTACCAGAGGTAAGCAGAGTCAAAGCATGCGGCTTAACCCCGCCAGGGCACCCAGGGGAAAAGGAACGACCATCTCACCAGTCCACTTAATGGTATTAAAGCTGTCCACAGATCCTCTGGGTTTGATGGTCATTCATATGTAAACAAAGGCTCTCAATAGTGAAATATTGTTAAACCAGTATATGGGAGAAACACTCCATTCAGTGATACAAAATGAAAATATCAACCAGTGACTGATATCACTTACAAATGGTGCCTCCACCAATATGATTAAATGCTTACCAGTAGTAAGCAGGGTCCAAGCAAGCTGCTTAACCCTGCCAGGGTCCAAAAAATGAGATATGGAAATCACCCAGTGCCTACTAAGACTAACAGACAGTGCCTCCACCTGTAGAATTGGAACTTACCAGAGGTGAGTGGTGCATAGGCCTATGGTTTAACCCCACCAGGGTCCCCAGGGGAGAAGGAGGAACACCACCAGGATCAGTACTCCCAGTCTTGAACAGTCCCCAATCACTCAGGATTCAATGACAGTCCATAACATGCGAGTAGACAGAAACCAGCAATAGTGTAATATTGTAACAAGCGGTTTATTAGAAAGAAGTATTGCACTTACATCATATTGGTATAAAATCATGATATCAATCCAGCTGGCCAGCTGGCATACACAGTCCTTGAGGCAAGAAGCAGTGACGTCAGTACAGCCTGCCCGATGTGGTGTTTCGTGCAATCAGACGTCGTCTCGGTGTTATGCTAATATCCCAATGAAATAGTACATATAGTAACCTTAATGGGTACAACCCTATAATAATGAAACAGAGATTATTGGAGTCAGTTTAAGAAATGTTGGTTCAGATTTTCAAGAGTTCAGAAGACTTGCTCAACTAGTTTTGCACTTAAAGAACACTTCTTCTGGAGCTAGGTAGGTAAGTGTATCATACATATTATATATCAAAGAGGCACAACAGGTAGCTGAACAGAAGCTCCAGGTAGATCACCATGTAAAAGAGGGCAGACATGGGGGTGCACAAAAAAAAGGCATGCAGTGGGGTTCAGTAGACACAAGGCTATGTTAATGATAAATGGCGTGCGTATCCTAACAAATCCAAAGTTGTCAAATAAATAGTCACTCCCTCACAATGTCTGATACATCATTCTACAGTTGGCCATCCACTTAAACTACATCCCCATATGATGAGTATTATGGCAAGGATATGTTAAGGTGTGTACAAATATAGTAATATTATGAAGATGCACAGGTATGGAAATATTCCAGCGAGTGCCAGTGTAGCAGCAGGGCCAATTCGTCATAAGATGCTGCACAATATGCTCTTGGATGAAAGTCCCCTCCTTGGTGTCCCCACAGGTGGCAGCATCCTATACAGGTACCCAGATCACTTTTACATGACAGCCACAAGTCAGTTAATCAAAACATGCACAAGCTTGTGGCTGCTACTGCAGCCATAGGCTTTTGGTACACCCTTCACTCTCTGGGCATAGAAATATACACCTAAAGAGCTGAAGTAATGTTTATAATAGCAAAGTATTTCTGACATCTAAAGTATTTGGAGGGCTTGTATGAGGTTGATAAACCCATGGGTCAGAAGATAATTAATCCTTTGTGCTTGTGTCTTGTGTCTACAGACCTGTAAGTTTCGCTCAGCATGTACTAGACAGAAGTCTAATGCCCTGCTGTGCCTTATTAATGTTTCTAAAACATTTCTTAGTTCTTTAAATATGTGATTTGTAAGGAACTGCATCTTGGATAAATAGTGCCCAGGTTCCTAAATATAATTATGGATACATGTATGTGACTGCACTAAATTTTAAGCAAAGTCAAATTCCAAGCATTTAAGCATGATTCATTTTTAATTTCCCTTGTGCTGAAAGCAAATATTTTATTATTTCATTGTAAGCTAGGGAAATATATTGTGGAAATTACTAAGACTGAAAATTTCAATTTCTGTTCCACTCGCTATCTGTATTATTTCATAATTATAATTTAGAACAGTTTTTGGGTGGAAATGAATTACAAATTTGCCTATCCATGAGGCTATTGAAAACTGTAAAATGATCTAGGCTTTCCAAGTCCTAGACTCTTCATTCAAATAAATGGTTTGGGAAGCTATCAACAGGAAAATACTTTCACTGAGCCAGCAGCAATTCCTTGAGTTGCCAACACAACTGTTTACCAAGCCTGCCAAGAAATCAGAAACTGCTTCTGGGAAACTATGATGTACCTAAGCATCTGTGTTCTGAGTTTCTTTGGTTTACATCAGGCAAACACTGCCCATTTTTTATTTCGTTTATTGTTGGTTTTTTTTACATATTATCATGTCAACTGAGTTAGACAAATAAATAGAAATTTTTGGATTAATCCAGAACTAATCTTCATGACTGAAACACTACTCTTTTCTTTGGGGGAGCATAAAATGAGAATAAGTTATCAAAGGAAATACACATTTCAATTATGTATAGCTTTTTTTTTTTTAAAGATTATTTTTATTGAAAGTTTTGGCTACATACATAGAAACATACATACAATTCCTTGAGGAGAGCCCATCTATCCAGGCCTCCCACAGACCATCCATGATCCATATCACAATTGCTACCTAGACATAGGTGCACTAACTAGCCCATCAACAACCCGAAAACAGTACCCCCCTCCCTCCCAACCCCCTTGCTCAGCACCCCTCCCCCCCAGACCAAAGAATATTCATTGCAGAATTACACCTCTTTCCTCAGCGCACTATTTCCCAGAGAGTCATATACATATATCAGTATCCTGGTATCACTTGGGACATACAATAATATATTAGGGGTCACCCCCATCACATCCCCTTCCCCTTTCCCTTAGGATTTCAACCAACCATTCCTGCAAATCCTTTAATTAACTGAGGATCTAGTGTCACACCAAGCACCCCAGACTTTATCAAATTTTTTGAGGCACCCCCTTGCTCTGTAAGTTGCTTTATAATAAGGTAGCATCGTGTTCTCTAGTTTTTTCCAATACCCCAGGCTAGGGGCCTCCTACTTCTTCCAGTGAAGTAGAATTGCTTTTTTGCCATAGAACAGCAGGATAGTGAGGAGCGTTCTATGGGCTCTGGAGGGGACCACCTCCTCCACTAATCCCAGTAAGCAAGTTTTAACATTTTTGGGGATAGGTACAAACAGGATTTCTTCTATAAAGGCGGTCACCTCTTCCCAGAAAAGCCGTATCCTGTCACATTCCCAGAATATATGCAATGCCGCAGCCGGTGTCACAGAGCATCGCCAGCAAGATGCCGATGCCCCCTGATATATAGCTGCCAGCCTAGCTGGCGTATAGTAGACTTATCTCTGGCAGAAATTAAATGTCCAAATGGCCTATCCCACAGTTCCTCCCAATCCTCCCCCTGGATATCTGGTACCTCACCTTCCCATCTTTTCCTACACCTGACAACTGCCGCTGGGCTGCTCACAAACAATTTCTTATACACCACCGATAAGGTCTTAGGCAGTTCTCCCAGTGCCAGAGTATCCTCGAGAGCAGATGGTAATGCCTTTATTCTCATGTTCCTGAACTGGCTCTGGAAGGCATGTCTCAGTTGTAAATAGCGGAATAAATACGTGTTTGGGAGATCATGTCTAGCCTTCAAAGGGTCAAAAGTCAATAGTTCACCATACATTGTTACATCACCGAGTGTTTTTATCCCCCTAACCGCCCAGATCATTGGGTCCTGGAATGAGAGAAGGTGTGGAAGACTTGGATTAAGCCAAAGAGGAGCCGAGGGGGATGTCCCGGTATAGGATGGGCAGGCCATTTTAGGTGCTTCTCCCCATGCTCTGATTGTTGCTTTCATAGATCCCGTGAGGGGAAGAGCCGATCGGGTCCCCCTGTATATTGCAAGTCGTAGGGACTCATAGGAGCTGAGATGAGCCGCCTCCAAAACTGTGGCGGCATCATCTGAGCCCGCGCCCAGCCATCTGTGAACGAACACCATCTGCCCTGCCAGGTAGTATTTTTTTAAATCTGGAAACGCGAGTCCCCCCTGTCCCAGAGGTTCTTGTAAGGCCCTTATGCTCACTCTCTGTACCCTGGGTGTCCATAGGAAGGTTCCCATGATTCCCTCTAGCTGTTTAAAATAAGACTTTGGGACCCAGACTGGAGCATGTCTTAGGAAATATAGAATAACTGGGAGGATTTTCATTTTTATCAAGTTTATTCTCCCCAACAGAGACAAAGGAAGTCTCTGCCAGGCAGCAGTTCTCTGTTTAACCAGGGGAATCAATGGCAGGAGATTTAATTTGTAGTAGTCTTTCACCTCAGTAGTAACCTTTACCCCCAGGTACGTGAGAGAGGTGACCCACTTCAATGGCAAGCCGGGGTCCGCTCTCGCCCCCTCATCTATGGGCAGCATAGAAGATTTGGTGCAGTTCATTTTAAGGCCAGAGTATTGCGTAAACTCATTTAAAATTCTAAGTGCACTGCGCAGGGACTCGACTGGGTCCTCCAGGAACAGTAATAAATCGTCGGCATACAATGCCAGACACCCTAATGGCCTGAATATCTGGGGATGATCTGAGCGCTATCGCCGCTGGCTCCATTACTATCACGAACAGGAAGGGGGACAGAGCGCATCCCTGTCTGGTCCCCCTTCCTATGTCGAAAAAGGGGGAGACCGTATTTCCCAACCTGATTGCCGTCCTGGGGGTACTGTACAGCATAACCACCCATTTCCTGAACACTGAACCAAAGCCCATGTGCTCCAGGACCCTGCCCATATAACACCAGTCCACCGAAACGAAGGCCTTCTCAATGTCGATGGAGACCACGATTCTAGTTGGCGGATCCGTGGGAGGGAGCTGGAGATAAGTAAAGAGTCTACGTAAGTTCGTGTCTGTAGACTTGCCCGGGATAAACCCTGTCTGATCCGAACTGACCAGAAAGGTAATGGATCTCGCAAGCCTAGATGACAGGACCTTAGTTAGGATCTTTAGATCCATGTTCAGGAGAGCGATTGGGCGATACGATGAACAGTCCAAAGGGTCCTTTCCAGGTTTTAATATTAATACCATATAGGCCTCCATCATGGAGGGGGGGAGGCTCCCGCCTTCAAAACATTGGTCAAAGAGCCATTTTATTCTACGGGCCACCTGTTCTATGTGCAGTTTATAGAAATCAATAGGGAGACCATCGGGTCCCGGGGCTTTATTGGGAGGGAAGGAGTAAATGGCTGCCTCTATTTCTTTAATTGTCACAGGGGCATCCATGGCCTCCCTGTCCTCCGCCGTTAGTTGAGGGAAGTTTAAACTATCCAACCTGGAGTCTAGGGCTGCAATATCATATTATGGGATGGGGGTATACAGGCGTTCAAAAAACTCGGAAAAAACCTCCATAATACCCGCAGGGTTAGTAACTAGTTCTCCCCTCCCATTTTTTATGACCGGGATGCTCAGGGTGGCATAAGAGTCCGCGACCAGCCTAGCCAGGAGCTTGCCATTCTTGTCCCCCTCCATGAAAAGAGAGTGGGCCCTATCTTTCAATTCTACATGTGCCATATCTGACAAGTGTAGCGACAGCCTCCTTTTTGCTTCCTGCAGAGCTGCGTATGATTCAGAATTTGGGTCGTTTGCATATTTCCTCGCCCTCCTTTCCTCTCTCTCTCTCAATAGTTGGAGTTCATACCCTTGATCCCTCCTCGCTAATTTGATGGCAGAAATACACTTGCCCCTTACTACTGCTTTAAAGGCATCCAAAAGTGTATTAGGGGAAGTTGAGTCCGTGTTGGTCTCCCAATATGATGTGACTGCCCTTTGTAGGTGGGCTTGAACTGTCTCATTTTGTATCCACTCTGAAGAGATCCTCCAACCACTCCTCCTTCCCCTCCCCACCGATAAGGTGAGCAAGGCCGGGGAGTGGTCAGATACTCCCCCCCGCTAAATATTCTACCTCTTGGACCCAGGGCAGCATGACTTCGCTACCCAAGACCAGATCAATTCTGGCTGAGGAGTGATGGGATGAGGATAGGTGGGAATACCCTCTCTCCTTAGGGTGCTTCCACCGCCATAGCTCCTTCAATCTTGTCACCGAAAGCCATGATTCCAGCTCCACCGAACCCTCCCTGTTTGGGTTGGAGGAGTCCAACGCATCCAAGGTCGCGTTGAAGTCCCCCAACATGACCCATGGCCATTGAGCAAACGGTGCCAGTTTAACATGCATATCATATAATATTTGTATTTTAAATGGCGGAGGTACATAAACATTGATCAAAACCATTCTTCTAAAGCAAATATCCAGATCCACTGCCACATATCTCCCCTCAGAATCAGTCAAGACCTGATGTATGGTACAGGGGACTGCCTTACTAATCAAGATTGATACGCCACGGGAAAACGTAGAGTAGGTGGCGTGAAAGGCCCGCTGGATCCATGGTCTGCGCAAGGCTTGTACCCTACCACCATCCATGTACGTCTCCTGTAGCATAATAACATGAGGTTTAATGTGTTTCAGATATTGAAAAACCGCTGCTCTTTTATACTTGTCATTGAGTCCCCTAATATTCCAGGATAGAATCTTAAGAGAGCTAGCCATTAGGGAGGGCTAAGGCAGATATTGACGCTGGATGTCCCATTATGAACAGGAAATTCCTGTAGTCCCAGTATGTTCTCCATAGTATCCACTGGCATGCCTCAGAGGCAGACAAACAGGGGGGGGTGAAATGCTGAGCTGAGTATATTGTGCCCTGCCGTTATATCGGAACCAAAACCAAAAAACAAAACCAAAAAAAAACATAACCCGATATGCGGCTTTATCCCTTCCAACTGAAAAACCAAAACACAGTGCGTAGAGTGGTCCGAATGACCCACTAGTCTGTCTTGTGGAGAAAAACATCCCTGATGTCCTCCACAACTCCTGGCCAGGATGCAGGGTGAAAAAAGGGTAAGATGGAAAAGATGTGTAAAACAGGGGCTCAGCATGAGGCTAGAAATAAACACGGGCAACCCCTGGAGATTTACTGTTAAGGCTTTAGGAACATATAGCATCAGAGCTCCCTCTGGTGGCCGCCCCTCTCAACAGTTTAACATTCTCTTCAGGTTCCTTATATAATCCGTTGCGGACCAGAATAAAAGAATTGAAGAGTGAAAAGAGTAGCTGTAAAGTTGAAAGGCCACACGGTGTATTTAGTCTTTCAAGGATGTCAAAACCTTTGGGCACAACAGGTGCCACCATGCAGGGCTCCGTCCCCCTCCCCAGCGGAGCGAGGCATAGGCCCCGAGGTTCACGGCAGCCCATCTAGCCAGTCGCATGCTTCCTGCGGATGATCAAAAAATTTTACAGTACCTTTGAATTGTACTCGGAGTCTGCTCGGGTAGAGCATGCTGTACTTCAATTCTCTTTCCCGCAGACGTCTCCTCACATCATTAAACGATCGTCTCTTCCTTTGTGTTTCTGCAGAAAAATCTGGAAAGAGCATTACTTGCACATTCTCCTACTTTAGGGCCTGGATTTTCTTGGATTCTGACAGAATCATGTCCCTGTCCCTATAATTAAGGAACCGGACTAGGAAGGGTCTCGGGTAGGCTCCCGGTGGTCTGGCACCCGTAGGGACCCTATGCGCCCTCTCTACTACGTATGTGGGGGGCAGGTTTTCTAAGGATAGCAGCTGCTTAAAGAGGCTTTCAGCAAACTCCACTGGCTTGGAAATTATGTATAGCTTAAGTGCAAACTCAATCTACCCAAAAAATGGATATAGTTTTAAAACAAGACGTTGAGAATATTTAACACTGTAATTATTATCTATCATAATTCCTTACTTTTCAAGGGCAAACAATCTAAAAGCTAAGTTCACCTTTTATAAAAAGCCTGAAAAGCATTGCATAATCAGTGGATTATGGGTACAATGTCAGTCTCCTGCAAACACTTCCGCCAGCTCTCTGCCTTACCTCTGTACGTGCTTCTAGTTGCAATGCTGGGGGGATGTCAATTGACTATGAGTGCACTGATGATGTTCCATTCAGAACTACAGGTTTATCTGCCATGGTGGCAGATGGGACTTGAAGTGTTTTCATTTACAGATCTCTGTCTGCCAATTTTAAAAGTAACAGCAGCTGCAGAGGAGACCTGAACATGCTGTCACAGAGTGGGGACCCTAGGGGTGGGGTGCTTAGGGTGCTTAACAACATGTTACATGTTACACCCTAAATAAGCAAGTAACGTGTAACATGTTGCTAAAGTTTAGCTTGTATTTATTAGCCCAGTATCTGACTAGTAGGCATGATCAAATCTGTCAGGGTTCAATTCAAAAGGGTTTAATTGAATCCTGCTTGAAACCCACAAAATCCAAACTTAGCCATGAACCCCATTAAAGTTTATAGGGGTGAATTTGGATAAGAAATTCTGGCTACTTTGAAGGATACCCAAAAGGCAAGCTATTATAAAAAAGAGCAAAGGTTGCTGGGTATTGCCATATAGAAATATTAACAAAGCAAAAATAAACAAAGAATCTTTACAGCAAGGAGGTGAGGGTTTTTTAATGTGACTCTGAAGACAACAGTTAAAAAAAACAATCCTTTAAATAACATAATTGGGAGATGCATTTAACTCTTTTGCTGCCAAGTCTTGAGCTCCCCTTTTAAGCTCAGATGACCAGACCATTTTTCTTTCAATAGATTTTTATTGAAATATAAATGAGGCAGCATAATAAAACACAGAAAATTTAGATCATTATTGTTTTGGCCCCAACAGCCATCAAAATGTATAAAATATAAAAGACAGAAAGTTTGCGTTTGATTAAGAAATGAGTGATATATGATTTAGATGGACATAAGTGTGTCTAGAGCACCTTACAAGAGAGACTATGTAGTATATATAACAAACTCAGAGACCAGTAAGGTTGAAAGTGATTTGTGTGAGCTTGATGGGTCCAGACAGGACGAGGTAGGGAAAGAGAGGGGTCATCCGCCACCCCAATGGGAACTCACAGTGGCCGGGGTCGCCCCGCTCAGACCCTCCCATTTCATGCAAAAAACTACAAAGGCTAAGAAATAATCCAGACCCCAAAGGCCCGTCTGGCACAGGAATTTAAGTAGAATGTAGATATAGTAATCATCTGAAACTTGTGCTCTATTTAAAAATGGCTAATAACAGAAGGGGCCATGAGAAAAACATAAAAAAAATGAAAAAGAGTAGCAAAAAAGAAAAAAGTGAGAAAAGAAAAAGGAAAGAAAAGGAAAAAAGAAAGTGTAAAGAGAAAGGGAAAAAAAGGAGAGAGTGCTTCAACTTTACCTGAGTCCGCCCCAAGAGCCTGTCCGCGGGTATCATAAGAGGTACTGCGCATCCTGCACTTAGAGAGTTAGGGAGGAGCCCATATATGTCATCCATGGTTCCAAATTGCTCTCGAACTTCCCGGTGGTGCCTGTGAGTGAAGTTGCTATCTTCTCCTGGGTCATGATCCAGGAGATCTCGTTTTTGGCCATTGACCAAGAGACGTCGGTTTTCTTCCATGATTTAGCTATGGTCAATTTGGCACCTGTGAGAATGAAGAAGATCAAGCGCTGCATGTTTCTTGTGGTGGACTGCACCAGGAAATTGAAGAGAGCAATATTGATTGATTTCTCAACCGGACATTTCGTCAGCTTCCTGATCAAAGCAAAAATCTTATTCCAATATGATCTGATTTTAGGGCAAACCCAGCATATATGAGACATATCTCCCTGGTGGCCGCAGCCCCTAAAACATAATGGTGAGGTTGTGGGATAAATCCTAGCAAGTTTAGCTGGAACTAGGTACCATCTAGACATGACTTTGATATTTGCTTCCACCAGTGAGGTATTAATTACACCCTTGAATGCTCTAGCAAAAATTTGTATTCCACGTTTCAAAATCCCACTGTTGGGCTAGGTCACTTTACCAGACTGTCATGTACTGCATCTTTTAGGGATTTTTAGCCAGTGCCTCATAGATTATTGTGATACCCCCCTCCGCTCCATTGCTTGACCACACCATTGTTCATATTTAGTGATAGGCAAGGCTTTTTTTCAACTGGAACTTGGTGGAACTCAGTTCCACCCCCTTTGGTTCAGGCCTTCTGTTCCCTGCTCACCACTATCACTTGTAAACACAAGTCTGGCTTCTGTGTTTATAAATGACAGCTTGTATCCCAACAATCTGTTCCTCTGAGTGGCTCCCACTAAGTGCAAAATGGGGACAGGGGAGATGCAGGTGCCCAGGGTGCAGTGTAGATACTGACACCCCTACTGGATGATCTCCCTGCAAGTGAGAGAGGCGGAGCCATCTACAGTGTACAAGAGGTACTAAAGCTGGCTGGGTGCTTCATACAGCAACAAAAGTAAGACACGTGGAATATGGTGGAACTTTTAAGAAGGGGAAAAGATGGAGCTGTGGGGGCGGGTACAGTGTCGGAAGAGTAGTCTAGCTACCTGAATTCTTTGTTTGGTAGGGCGTATGTTTTGTTTTCCCAATGGGCAAGATTTATCTAAGCCAGTATCAAATGCAATGTTTGAAACTCCACCAAATATCACTGTCTCTTCCAGGAGAGGTGAGATAACATTGCATATCCTCTGGAAGAATCTAAATTGTTTCTGATTAGGAGCGTAGTAAGAGACAAATGAGTATTTGTTTGTCTATCGTCCCCTTCACCCAAACATATCTGCCCTTCGTGTCTTTATGTATTGAGATGAGGGAGAAGCGACAACTACGAGAAAAAAGAATGACGACTCCTTTAGTCTTGCCTTCCACATTGGAAACAAAAGGATAGTTATGGTGAAGGAAGGATGGTTGGAAGCGCTTGGAGCAGTGTGTTTCCTGAATCAGAGCCACATCTATTTTGTGGGTTTGAAAATGCTGAAGGACTTTACATCTCTTAATTGGGGAAATAAGGCCTTGAGCATTATGTGAGACCACCCTTAGAGGTGGATTGGTTGGTGGTGTATTAGCCATGGAGCGTAAGATGGGAGTAAGCCAATAAATAGAGGGCACTTACCTCATGAAGCCCAAAAGTGGGATGGGATGGATATTTGTGCAGATGTTGCTCAAGACAGATTACCGCAAACACAGACAGGCTCTCCAGGCTGAACAGAACAAAAACTGAGAATTTACATGAAGACCAAAGAAAAGAGAAAGATAGAGAAGGGGAGAGAAAAAGAATATGAGGCTTATATGCCTCTAGATGGTGGGGGAGATACTCCCTCTGCCGCCATCTTGTCACACAAAGGTGTCCCCACCCAAGGTGAGGAACCCTCTGACTGGAAGATGACAACAGGCCAAACCAGTCGGGCACCCCTTGATAAAAAGCTGAAAAACCCTGCAAGGGAATAATAGTTTAAGTGTGAACACAAACATACAACATTATGCAGTCCTGTATGCCTTGGAGTACTTGGAGCTATGGAATTGTACTATAACTATAAGTCTTCATTGCTAGTGTTGAGCGAACCCGGACTGTAACGTTCGGGTCCGTACCGAACTTTAGGGTGTCCGTGGCACGGACCCGGACCCGGACATTTCAAAAATCGTTCGGGTTCGTTCATGAGGTTCCGTATGTCCTGACGTATTACAACATACAAACACAAGTGTGAATTTGATAATAAGGGAACGTCCCAAAAAGTCGAAAAATAGTTCCCCACGGGCTGACCAAACCGGACAACAGTAGAAGGTCAGTCTCCCAAGGAGTGGAACCCACCCCTGTGGAAACACACTGTTCTACCGCCGTCTCCCTCATAGAGGGGGTGGTAGATCTCCGTATATTCGGAGTATAAGAAAAAGAGAGGGGAAGAGATAGAAAGAGAAAAGAAACCAGAAGTACATTTAAGAGT
>BLSH010383920.1:116279-127459 GCA_018402905.1 Glandirana rugosa | reverse complement strand
CCACATCCACCCCCCTTCCCATTTTTTTACTTGATTTTAATTTATTTTCCCTATCCCCATTTATTTGTAGGGCACTTGCCCTAATTTGAAGATGATTTTAGGACAGTTATATGGTTTCTACCGTTAATTAATACTTTTCAGACACAGTTTGAAGATGATCCACATTCACCTCCATTTTTGCTTTTTTTATGTTTTTATTTTTTTAAAAATATTTACAGTTATTTCCCTGTCCCCATTTTTTTGTAGGGCACTTGCCCTACCCTTACCCCCATTTTACTTCCTTTTGCAGCCCTCTGGGGCTTTCCAGGACTTTCCTACAGCCATTTTTGTGCCTAAAAGTTCGGGTCCCCATTGATTTCAATGGGGTTCGTTGTCCGTGCGATCGTTCGGGTTCCGTCCGGACCCGGACCCGGACTTTGTCCCGAAGTTCGGACGGACCAGCAGAACCCGAACTTCCAGGTGTTCGCTCAACTCTATTCATTGCATCTTGCTGGAGGAGTCAATGAATTTGGATGATCCTAAAGCCCAGGGGGGAAAGAAATAGGGGTTAAGAGGGCTGGTAGAAGTCTAAAAGAATAAGAGAGGAGGTTGTGTAGTTAATAACCCAGGGTCAGGCCAGCAATCAGGTAGAAAAATATTCAAAACACAAACATAGAACATTATGCAGTCCTGTATGCCTTGGAGCACTTGGGGATATGGAATTGTACTATAACTGTAAGTCTTCATTGCATCTTTCTGGAGGAGTCAATGAGTTTGGATGATCCAAAAGCCCAGGGGGAAGAAATTGGGGGTAAGAGGGCCGGTAGAAGTCTAAAAGAATAAGGGAGGAGGTTGTGTAGTTCCAAGTGTTAAACGACCCAAGGTCAGGCCAGCAAACAGGTAGAACAATAATCAGATCAATTAGATGTAACAAGAGTTCTTTTAAGAGGAACAACAGATCAAATCACAAAGAAGTCCTGAGTTGAAAGTAACTTCCAGAACCAATAAGGCTTCTTTGGTAGTAAACCAAGAGTCAAAGATAGGGTGCAAAAGGTTCACCAGTGTGGGCTCTTTAGGGGGGACGGGCATCCTTGGATTTTTTTTGTTTTTCCCAGACTTGTGTTAGTGGACTGGAGGGGAGTTGTCGTTTCGAGGAGGACAAGGTAGAGTTCTGCATTGGTTGGAGAGAGTCCTGGCGAATGAGGCCCACTTGAAGGAGAATTTTCTCACCTTCTGCAAATGTGGAAAATGAGTATGTTTTACCTTTGAGCAGGAACTTGAATTGAAAGGGGAAGAGTCATCAATATTTTATCTCCTTTTCAGACAAAATTGAAAGTAAGGGCTTGAGAGACCTTCTTTTTGGTATTGTGGAGGCAGAAAGGTCCACAAAAATCTGGATCTCATGTCCTTGAAAGGGTATTTTTGACAGAGAGCGTGATTTTCGCATCACCTCTTCTTTTACTGCAAAAAAATGTGGTTTTACCACGATATCCCAGGGGAGGCCGTCCGACAGTGGAGGCATAAGGGCCCTATGTGCCCTGTCTAAGCTTAAGTCTGTGTTGCAGAATGTCTGGGAGCAATTCCTTAATTAGGGAGCATATTGTTTCTGGAATTTCTTTAAAGGATTCTGGGATCCCCAAACCCTAAAATTGCACCTTCTGTTCCTATTTTCAAGATCGTCTATTTTAGACAGTGCGGCTTCCAATTGTGTCTGAAGGTCTTGTATGCGATCTGTGTTTTGGATTGTCCTGGAAATGGTGGAGTCTAGCTCGTTTCTATGCACGCTCCTATGTTCTGCAGGTTTCCTTTTATATCAGTCTTGATTCTGTTGGCTGTGTTTTGGAGGCCTCTGTCCTAAAGCTTGGAAAATTTGGTAAAAAGATCTGGAGTGTGCGCTTGGGGTGAGAGATCCAACTCCCTGGGCTGCGTTGTTTTGTGTGATGGGGGACCATCATCCATGGGGAAAAGGCCCATCTCCTCTAAGGCCTGGTCTAGCAAGGATTCCATGGAGGTTGGAGACAGTGTGCCCTGGGGAAGTGTACTCACGTGCGGCCCCGCAGGTGGAAAGGGGTCGAGTGATGCCGCTGGATGGTGTGTGTGGCGTGCTTTGGCCGTGAGTTGTGTTGCAGCTGCCATCTTGGGATCTGCAGCCTGTGGCCTGAGGGCTTCAAACTAGCTGCTAATGTCTCTCCTGGCCAGCCCGAAGTCATCTGTGGGGTCCAGGGGTGTTCCAAAGGTGAGCTGTGCTGGAGCTGTGGTGAGATTGTGTGTGTTCACTGCTCTTGGATGCCCGGACTGCAGGAGTGGAACGGAGTTCTCGGACTATGCATTCATGCTGGGTGCCACCGCGCATGCGCCTCGACCAGACCATTTTTTAAAATGTTCCCTTGCTTTTTTATTTTTCCTCTACAGCTTTTAGAGTTTGTTCCCCAAACCATACATTTTCTGAGATCAAAGGGCTGGTAGAATAAAATAGAAATAAAAATAGTTGCCGGAATGTTTATCAAAACAATGTTCACTAAAAATACACTAAGATCATTATTAGTGGACACAAACATAATTTCCTAAATTACCGCTAAATATCTACTAAATGTAAAAGATAAAATTGTATTGAGTTATAAAATTACAAATATTTGTAAATTTTAAGTTGAGGAGGAAGAGAAAAGTTTTGACAGTTTATTTATATGCAAGGGACAGGGCCACCCGATGATGTAGCGGGTGACCCTGCCCCTTTATGATGTCACGTGGCATCAGAGGAGCGGGTCACTCAATTACGTCACCGGGTGGCCCCGCTCTTGACTATAAATAAGCTGTTAAAACAAAGAGAGCTCAGTCAGCGGGAGCCCTCCCATGGAGGAGGAGCTGCTGCGTTTTTTCTTTGGGTCCATTGCGCGCCGTGATTGACGATGGTTTACAACGGGGGGCACTAATTTTTTTTTATTTTTTAATAAAGTACTTGTCCCTAATTGTCTCCTGTGGGTTTTTCTTTGACAATTTTTGGGAATCAATATGGGTACGATGTACCCGATACTAATTCACATGGGTGGCATGATCTGGGGGTCCTCTGATTCCGATAAGCCCCCCTGCCGCAGACCCCCACAACCACAGCCCAGGGTTGTGGGGAAGAGGCTCTTGTACCCATCAACATGGGGACAAGGTGCTTTGGGGTGGGGGCGCAGTGCCCCCCGCCCCAAGCCCCTTACTCCCCATGTTGAGGGCATGTAGCCTGGTACGGTTCAGGAGGGGGGGTTGCTCGCCCATCCCCCCTATCCTGACCAGCCAGGTTGCATGCTCGGATAAGGGTCTAGTATGGATTTTAGGGGTTACCCCACGTCAATATGTTTTACATTTTGACACGAGGTTCCCCTTAAAATCCATATCAGGGGGCGTGGCCTGGACCTGGAAGACGGCGGACATGTCTTGGGAGAGCTCCGGAGCTTCGGACAAAATCTTCCAGTATCCGTCTTCCCACAAGCTCGGTGAGCACTTGCATACACCCAGGGTGTCCTCCACCATCCTCCCCAACAGACTGGGTCAAAGATTTTAGCTGCCCTAAACCGACCTCTGCAGCGCCCGGAAATCTAGGCCGCGGCTTCACCCGCGCCTAGGCCGCAGCAGATAACGCGCCCATCCAACCTCTATTTACCCGCTCTGGGCCCGAAACACAGCACTGGGGACCCCTCACCCCCCCAACAGACCGGGCCAAAAATCAACACCACCCCACTTGGTCCTCCGCAGCACCCGCAAATTTAGGCCGTGGCTTCACCCGTGACTAGGCCGCAATGTCCGGGACGGTCATTCGGTCCCCATCTGCCCACTCAAAACCTTGAAACACACCACTGGGGACCCCAACACCCCCCTGAACCCCAAGGCTAGTCGAATCGGACATTGAGACCCTTGCTAACTGAAGATTGGGCCTGGGGCGGCCACCATCTTACACAGCAGCGGCCTGAACGAGGGGCTTGGGTTTTCACTTGGCTTGACATGGGTGAAGATGCCAAAGTAAAGTAGGACCCTTGGCACAGCGGGGAGAACAGCATCAATCACCAGGAGCCTATTGACTTAGTGATGGGCAATATTGGATGCCAGTTGCCCTTCTCCAATACCCCTTACTCTTAACCAGGCTGGAACCTCCCTGATTTGTTCTGCACCCAACCCCCATCCACTCCTGAGACCTCTACATCCCACTCCTCGCCGTCTGCCATGACAATCAGAGGGAACCCAGAAGAATAAACAAACAATCTGTTGACCAAGAAACACTGCTCACTCTCATTAACCAGATGTCCAAGGTCACAGATCTTCAAACCCTTGCATCAGATATCAAGGGAGAATTGTCGGATGCGGTATCCGACCTTAAGGACGAGCTCAGAGGAGTAAGCAACAGATTAGAGGAGGTCGAAAGAGCGGCCTGCATTCAGGAACTCCAACAACATGGTGCCCAGTACCATCTACACCTCATAGACATGCAGAGGAAACTCGAAGACCTCGATAACAGGGGCCGCAGGAGGAACCTCCGCATCCGTGGAGTCCCCAAAATCATTGAACACGACCAGATCCCTCTCATCCTACAGTCCTTAGTCAACAATATTCTGGAGAGGCCCCAAGATGCTCCGGTGGAGTTGGAATGGGCACACAGAGCTTTGCAACCCAGGGGGAGAGAGGGGGACCCACCAAGGGATATTGTCTGCTGCTTTTTGGACTACAAATTGAAAGAAGAAGTAGCCATTCGAGCCCGCGATCAACAGGAAATCACACTGAATGGAGCGGAGATCAAAATACTTCAGGATCTATCTCAGATAACATTGAATCACAGAAGGGCCCTACACCCCATATTGTCAGCACTCAGAGAAAGGTGCACCTTTGTTCTGCAGACCCCGGCTGATCTCCCCCACTTCTTTGAAAATGTAAACATGAGGCTATCCCGGTCCCTGACTGGTATCGAGAGTTCACAATTCCAACACTATGGGCAGAGCTGCTTCCTCAAGATGCCGACTTGCACACACCACGGAGAAGACCAAGCGTCACCCCACCATGTCGCAGAAGACAGGATCAAGCTGCACCGGCTCCAGAGGAACACAAGAGAGACCCTGATACTAAACCTGACGCAGAGTAGGAGGCCTGAGACACGCACGCCTTTCTACACCAGCCTACTCAAGTGAATGGGTAACGTACTTCTGAATGACTACTACAGTTAATGGTTGACTTTTCTTATTGTCCACCTGCTCTCTGACACCCATAGTGTCTCACTTTAATGCTGTGTCTCTTTTGCTTGCCGCAACCCTTTTTGACCACATGGGAGCCAAAACAATGCCTATCCCTCACAACCATGGGGTGATAACAAATCCTCAAAGACTTATATGATATGGCCCTAACCTCCCGATCTTACCCCACAGACACGCACTCAGAGAGCCATGTAACTAAATATCACCCTACCCATTATATACTGCTCCCCCTGTGGTCATTGTTGTCCTACCCTTGAAGGAGACTACGGACTTACAGCTTCCCCTGCTCAACCATATACCCCTTCAACCGCATTCACCCCTATATATTTTTGAACTACTACCCACCGGATCACCCCTTGGTAACGGCAGATTAGACTGGATAAACTTGGAACTTCTTACTTGTCAGTTGACCCTCTCCTTCTAACCATGCCTCCAACCTGCAGAGGCTGTTCAGTAAGAGTAAAAGGAGAGGATATCTGGACACCTGGATGTTCGGGTTCGTCTGGTTCGACCAAACTTCACGGAAAAGTTTGAGTTCGGTACCGAACTTGAACCGAACTTGACCCCGGACCCCGAACCCCATTGAAGTCAATGGTGACCTGAACTTTTGGGCACAAAAATGGCTGTAAAAAAGTCCTGGAAAGGGCTAGAGGGTTGCAAAAGGAAGCAAAATGGGAGTAAGAGTAGGACAAGTGCCCTACAAACAAATGTGGATAGGGAAATAACTTAAAATCACATTAAAAAAAATAAAAATGAGAGGAGGAGGTGGATGTGGAGTAAGAGCCTAGAGGTTGACTAGGCCATGACCGTGGCTGTGTAGGTGAAAGTGGCGGTGGTGGAGGAGGAGGAGGAGGAGGAGGAAGCCAACGCTGTTTTTTGTTTGTTTGGTTTTTTTTCTAATTGGGGTAGCCCCCAAAATATTGAGACATATTTAAAAAAAACAAGTATACCAATGGCTGTGTGAGGCCGGTCTAAATGTCTATTCTGCACAAGGTACAGACAAGTCTTGCGGGATCCATGCCTGGTTCATTTTAATAAACATTAGCTTGTGCACATTGGTTGTGGACAGGCGGCTGTGCTTGTCTGTGATAACGCCCCCTGCCGTGCTAAACACACGTTCGGACAATACAATGGCTGCAGGGCAGGTCAGCACCTCCAAGGCATAAAGGGCAAGCTCAGGCCATGTGCCCAATTTGGAGACCCAAAAGTTGAATGGGGCAGACCCATCAGTCAGTGCGGGTAGGCGTGTGCACACATACTGTTCCATCATGTTGCTGAAATGCTGCCTCCTGCTAAGATGTTGCCTATCAGCTGGTGGTGCTGTTTGTTGTGGCATGCTGCTGACAAAGCTTTTCCACATTTCAGCCATGCTAAACCTGCCTTCTGAGGTGTTGGCGGTGCCACAGCTGCGTTGGTGACCTCTTCCTCCTCCTCCGCCTTCGCCTTGTGCTTCCACTGAGCCCCCGGTGTCATTTAGGAATGCCCTCAGCAGCGCGTCTACCAGCGTGTGCTGGTAGTCGCGCATATTCCGATCACGCTCCAGTGAGGGAATTAAGGACGGCACATTGTCCTTGTAATGGGGATCCAGCAGGATGGCCATCCAGTAATCAGCACAAGTTAAAATGTGAGTACTCGGCTGTCGTTGAGCAGGCACTGCAGCATGTAGTCGCTCATGTGTGCCAGGCTGCTCAGAGGCAAAGACAAGTTGTCCTCTGTGGGAGGTGTATCATCTGTGTCCTCCGTATCCCCCAGCCACACTCCGGTGATGCCCACGAGCTGCGTTGGGCGCTCCCCTGCTGTGAACAAGGTTCCTCCTGCTCCTCCTCATCATCATCTTCTTTGTCGTCCTCATCCTCCAGAACTGTGCCCTGGCTTGAAAATGTTTTACCTGGCCTATGCTGGTGCAGGAACCCACCCTCCAAGCCACTTGTCAATGACTGGCCTGATAACCGTGGAAATGACCCCTCTTCCTCCCCCGCTTCCTCCTGTGCCACATCCTCTTCCATCATCTTGCAAAGTGTTTTTTCAAGGAGACATAGAAGTGGGATAGTAACGCTGAGAACAGTGTCATCGGCAATGGCTATGTTGGTGGAGTACTCAAAACACCGCAATATGGTATCCAGGTCTCGCATGGAGGCCCACTCATTGGTGGTGAAGTGGTGCTGTTCCGCAGAGCGACTGACCCGTGCGTGCTGTAGCTGAAACTCCACTATTACCTGCTGCTGCTCGCACAGTCACACTGTCTCTCCAGCATGTGCAAGGTGGAGTTCCAACTTGTGGGCACGTTGCATAGGAGGCAGTGAGCGGGAAGACCGAAGTTCCACTGCAGTGCAGACAGGCGAACAGCAGCAGGTTGAGAACGCCGAAAGCGGGCACAGATGGCTCGCACTTTCTGCAGCAGCCCTGACATATCCGGGTAGTTTTGTAGAAATTTCTGCACCACCAAATTCAGCACATGCGCCAGGCAAAGGATGTGCATCAAACTGGCTAGGCCCAGAGCTGCTACGAGAGTTTGCCCATTATCGCACACCACCAGGCCGGGCTTGAGGCTCACTGGCAACAACCACTCATCGGTCTGTTGTTCAATGCGGTACACAGCTGATGCGCAGTGTGGGGTTTATCCCCCAAACATATCAGTTTTAAAACAGCCTGCTGTCGTTTCCCCCTGGATGTGCTGAAGTTGGTGGTGAAGGTGTTACCCTGAGCGGATGAGGAGGTGGTAGAGGAGGAGGAGGAGGAAGCGCAGTAGGAGGAGGAGGCAACAGGAGGCAGAGAGAAATGCCCTGCAATCCTCGGTGGCGGAAGGACATGCGCAAAAACGGCTAACCGCCTCAGGCCCACCCACCACTACATTTGCCCAGTGTGCAGTAAGCGAGATATAGCGTCCCTGCCCGTGCTTACTGGTCCACGTATCAGTGGTTATGTGGACCTTGCCACAGATGGCGTTGCGCAGTGCACACTTGATCTCGTCCCCGACTGGAAAAGTAGTGGCAGCTGGGAACCACGTACTGTGAGAAAGCCACCGCCATCAGGTTTTTAAAACTGTCCGTGTCCACCAGACGGAATGACAGCATTTCAAAGGCCAGGAATTTTGAAATGCTGGCATTAAGGGACAGGGATCACGGGTGGGTAGGGGGGTACTTCCTCTTTCTCTCCCGTGTTTGGGAGATGGACAGCTGTAAGCTTCCATGGGACCATGGTGTGGAAATGTTTGGGGACGGTGGCGGACATGGTGGTGTTGCTGTCACATCATCTGTTTGCTGGGTGGCAGGTGGCACTGGCATTTTAGAGGTGGAGGAAGAGGCCGAGGCAGCAGCAGAAGAGGAAGCAGGATGAGGCCGAGACCTCTTTTGGATTTTGAGGTACTTATTCCACTGCAGAAAGTGCTTTGAATTTAGATGCCTGGTCATGCAGGTTGTGCTCAGGTTTAGAACATTTATGCTTCACTTCAGGCTCTCATTGCACAATGTGCAAACCACTCGTGTCTTTTAGTCCGCACATTGTCTGAAGAAATGTCACACTGGGGAACGCCTTTGAGCTGCCTTTGGTGTGCTAGGTCCCTGGGTGCGGTGGGAAGTAGCAGGCGTACTGTCTAGGCGACCCTCGCTCCGCTTTTGCAACCTGCTACAGCTTTTGCCGTGCTGGTGCCTCTGTGCGACCACCACCTCTTCCTCCAAACTGCACATGTCACTCTCATGACCCTCATTCCATGTGGGGTCTAGGACCTCATCAACCTCCTCCTCCACATCATCTTCCACCCACCCTTCACCACTGCCCTCCTTGTCAGTCTGCACACTGTGGAAAGCTGCAGCAGTTAGCACCTTTGTTTCGTCATCATCAGAGACGTGCTGCGTTGGTGTTTCCATGTCCTCATCCTGCAACAGAAGTGGTTGGGCATCAGTGCACTCAATGTCTACCACTTCTGGGGCAGGGCTATGTGGATGGCCCACGGAAAGCACACCAGGAGAGTCATCAAAAAGCATAAGAGACTGTTGCATGACTTGGGGCTCAGACTGCTTGGCTGATTTACAAGGGGCTGAGGTGAATGGCCATGGGGTTCAGGTGCCAACTCTGAGCTTTCATCAAGGGACAGAATGGGAGACAATGTGAAGGAACTGGAGGCATTGTCAGCCACCCAATCTACTACCGCCTGTACTTGTTCTGGCCTTACCATTCGTTGAGAGGCATTCCGGCCTACCATATAATGTTGAAGGTTCTGTCGGCTACTCGCACCTGAAGAAGGTGTTTCACTTGTGCGTGTAGCTGACACAAATCAACCATGTTGTCTCCTTGCAACAGGAACTTCACCAACACCAGCCGCATCAGCAGCACCATGACCACGTCCCTTATTTGACGCTCTCCTCATTCTGGCCACAAATGTACTATGTAGCACTATTTATTAATACAAAAAAAAGAATAATAAATACTTCTTTTTTTTTTGAAAACAACAACGTAGAAGCACTTTTTATTTTTGTGCAAGAAATGCACTGCTCACACCAACAGCAGGAACCTCTCCCTACACCAGTATGATATGATTTTAGAACAATAATCTGTCCCTCACAGGAGCAGCAGGAACCTTTCTCTCTAGCAGTATGTGATGATTTTATAACAATAATTGGTCCCTCACAGCACCAGCAGGAACCTCTCCCTCTAGCAGTTTGTGATGATTTTAGAACAATAATCAGTCCCTCACAGCACCAGCAGGAACCTCTCCCTATAGCACTAGGAGATGATTTTAGAACAATAATCTGTACCTCACAGCACCAACAGGAACCTCTCCCTATAGAACTAGGAGATGATTTTAGAACAATAATCTGTACCTCACAGCACCAGCAGGAACCTCTCCCTATAGAACTAGGAGATGATTTTAGAACAATAATCTGTCACTCACAGCACCAGCAGGAACCTCTCCCTATAGCAGTACGTGATGATTTTAGAACAATAATCTATCCCTTACAGCACAAGCAGGAACCTCTCCCTATAGCACTAGGAGATGATTTTAGAACAATAATCTGTCCATTACAGCACCAGCAGGAACCTCTCCATATAGCAGTAGGAGATGATTTTAGAACAATAATCTGTCCCTCACAGCACCAGCAGGAACCTCTCCCTATAGCACTAGGAGCTGATTTTAGAACAATAATCTGTCAATTACAGCAAAAGCAGGAACCTCTCCCTATAGCACTAGGAGATGATTTTAGAACAATAATCTGTCCCTTACAGCACCAGCAGGAACCTCTGCCTATAGAACTAGGAGATGATTTTAGAACAATAATCTGTCCCTCACAGCACCAGCAGAAACCTCTCCCTCTAGCAGTATGTGATGTTTTTATAATGATAATCTGTCCCTTACAGCACCAGCAGGAACCTCTCCCTATAGAACTAGAAGATGATTTTAGAACAATAATCTGTCCCTCACTAGAGCAGCAGGAGACTCTCCCTCTAGAAGTATGTGATGATTTTAGAACAATAATCTGTCCCTTACAGCACCAGCAGGAATCTATCCCTATAGCAGTAGGAGATGACTTTAGAACAATAATCTGTCCCTTACAGCACCAGCAGGAACCTCTGCCTATAGAACTAGGAGATGATTTTAGAGTAATAATCTGTCCCTCACAGAACCAGCCGGAACCTCTCCTTTAGAAATAGGAGATGATTTTAGAACAATAATCTGTCCCTCACAGCACCAGCAGGAACCTCTCCCTATAGAACTAGGAGATGATTTTAGAACAATAATATGTCCCTTACAGCACCAGTAGGAACCTCTTCCTTTAGCAGTATGAGATGATTTTAGAACAATAATCTGTCCTTACAGCACCAGCAGGAACCTCTCCCTATAGAACAAGGAGATGATTTTAGAACAATAATTTGTCCCTCACAGCACCAGCAGGAACCTCTCCATATAGAACTAGGAGATGATTTTAGAACAATAATATGTCCCTTACAGCACCAGCAGGAACCTCTTCCTCTAGCACAAGA
>BLSH010383920.1:81355-95996 GCA_018402905.1 Glandirana rugosa | reverse complement strand
AGCAGTAGGAGATGATTTTAGAACAATAATCTGTCCCTCACAGCACTAGCAGGAACCTCTACCTATAGCAGTAGGAGACGATTTTAGAGCAATATCCTGTCCCTTACAGGAGCAGCAGGAACCGCTCCCTATAGCTGTAGGGGATGATTTTAGAACAATAATCTGTCCCTCACAGGAGCAGCAGGAACCTCTCCCTCTAGCAATATGTGATGATTTTAGAACAATAACCTGTCCCTCACAGCACCAGCAGGAACCTCTCCCTATAGAAGTAAGAGATGATTTTAGAACCATAATCTGTCCCTCACAGTACCAGCAGGAACCTCTCCCTAAAGCACTAGAAGATGATTTTAGAACAATAATCTGTCCCTCACAGGAGCAGCAGGAACCTCTCCCTCTAGCAGTATGTAATGATTTTAGAACAATAAACTGTCCCTCACAGCACAAGCAGGAACCTCTCCCTTTAACAGTATGATATGATTTTAGACCAATAATCTGTCCCTCGCAGGAGCAGATGGAACGTCTCCCTCTAGCACTATGATGAGATGATTTTTGAACAATAATCTGTCCCTCACAGCTCCAGCAGGGACCTCTCCCTATAGCCGTAGGAGAGGATTTTAGAAAATTAATTTGTCTCTCACTGCACCAGCAGGAACCTTTTAATATAGAAGTAGGAGATGATTTTAGAACAATAATCTGTCCCTCACAGGAGCAGCAAGAACCCCTTCCTATAGCAATATGTGATGATTTTAGAACAATAATCTGTCCATTACAGCACCAGCAGGAACTTTTCCCTAAAGCAGTAGGAGATTATTTTAGAACAATAATCTGTCCCTCACAGCACTAGCAGGAACCTCTTCCTTTAGCACTAGAAGATGATTTTAGAACAATAATCTGTCCCTCACAGGAGCAGCAGGAACCTCTCCCTCTAGCATTATGTGATGATTTTAGAACAATAATCTGTCCCTCACAGTACCAGCAGGAACCTCTCCCTATAGCACAAGGAGATGATTTTAGAACAATAATCTGTCCCTCACAGCACCAACAGGAACCTCTCACTATAGCAGTAGGAGATGATTTTAGAACAATAATCTGTCCCTCACAGGAGTAGCAGGAACCTCTCACTATAGCACTAGGAGATGCTTTTAGAACAATAATCTGTGCCTCACAGCACAAGCAGGAACCTCTCCCTCTATCAGTATGATATGATTTTAGAACAATAATCTGTCCCTCACAGGAGCAGCATTTACCTCTAACTCTAGCACTATGATGAAATTATTTTAGAACAATAATCTGTCCCTCACAGCAACAGCAGGAACCTCTCCCTATAGCAGTAGGAGAAGATTTTAGAACAAAAATCTGTCCCTCACAGCACCAGCAGGAACCTCTCCCTATATCAGCAGGAGATGATTTTAGATCAATAATCTGTCCCTCACAGGAGCAGCAGGAACCCCTTCCTATAGAAATATGTGATGATTTTAGAACAATAATCTGTCCCTCACAGCAACAGCAGGAACCTCACCCTATAGCAGTAGGAGATTATTTTAGAACAATAATCTGCACACTCACAGCACCAGCAGGAACCTCTCCCTATAGCAGTAGGAGATGTTTTTAGAACAATAATCTGTCCCTCACATGAGCAGCAGGAACATCTCCCTATAGCAGTAGGAGATGATTTTAGAACAATAATCTGTCCCTCACAGCACCAGCAGGAACCTCTCCCTTTAACAGTATGATATGATTTTAGAACAATAATCTGTCCCTCGCAGGAGCAGATGGAACGTCTCCCTCTAGCACTATGATGAGATGATTTTTGAACAATAATCTGTCCCTCACAGCTCCAGCAGGGACCTCTCCCTATAGCCGTAGGAGAGGATTTTAGAACATTAATTTGTCTCTCACTGCACCAGCAGGAACCTTTTAATATAGAAGTAGGAGATGATTTTAGAACAATAATCTGTCCCTCACAGGAGCAGCAAGAACCCCTTCCTATAGCAATATGTGATGATTTTAGAACAATAATCTGTCCATCACAGCACCAGCAGGAACTTTTCCCTAAAGCAGTAGGAGATTATTTTAGAACAATAATCTGCCCCTCACAGCACTAGCAGGAACCTCTTCCTTTAGCACTAGAAAATGATTTTAGAACAATAATCTGTCCCTCACAGGAGCAGCAGGAACCTCTCCCTCTAGCAGTATGTGATGATTTTAGAACAATAATCTGTCCCTCACAGTACCAGCAGGAACCTCTATCTATAGCACAAGGAGATGATTTTAGAACAATAATCTGTCCCTCACAGCACCAACAGGAACCTCTCACTATAGCAGTAGGAGATGATTTTAGAACAATAATCTGTCCCTCACAGGAGTAGCAGGAACCTCTCACTATAGCACTAGGAGATGCTTTTAGAACAATAATCTGTGCCTCACAGCACAAGCAGGAACCTCTCTCTCTATCAGTATGATATGATTTTAGACCAATAATCTGTCCCTCACAGGAGCAGCATTTACCTCTAACTCTAGCACTATGATGACATTATTTTAGAACAATAATCTGTCCCTCACAGCAACAGCAGGAACCTCTCCCTATAGCAGTAAGAGAAGATTTTAGAACAAAAATATGTCCCTCACAGCACCAGCAGGAACCTCTCCCTATATCAGCAGGGGATGATTTTAGAACAATAATCTGTCCCTCACAGGAGCAGCAGGAACCCCTTCCTATAGAAATATGTGATGATTTTAGAACAATAATCTGTCCCTCACAGCAACAGCAGGAACCTCACCCTATAGCAGTAGGAGATGATTTTAGAACAATAATCTGCACACTCACAGCACCAGCAGGAACCTCTCCCTATAGCAGTAGGAGATGTTTTTAGAATAATAATCTGTCCCTCACAGGAGCAGCAGGAACATCTCCCTATAGCAGTAGGAGATGATTTTAGAACAATAATCTGTCCCTCACAGCACTAGCAGGAACCTCTCCCTATAGCAGTAGGAGATGATTTTAGAGCATTGACCTGTTTCTTACAGGAGCAGCAGGAACCGCTCCCTATAGCTGTAGGGGATGATTTTAGAACAATAATCTGTCCCTCACAGGAGCAGCAGGAACCTCTCCCTCTAGCAATATCTGATTTTAGAACATTAACCTGTCCCTCACAGCACCAGCAGGAACCTCTCCCTATAGAAGTAGGAGATGATTTTAGATCAATAATCTGTCCCTCACAGCACCAACAGGAACCTCTCACTATAGCAGTAGGAGATGATTTTAGAACAATAATCTGTCCCTCACAGGAGTAGCAGGAACCTCTCGCTATAGCACCAGGAGATGATTTTAGAACAATAATCTGTCCCTCACAGTACCAGCAGGAGCCTCTCACTATAGCAGTAGGAGATGATTTTAGAACAATAATTTGTCCCTCACAGGAGCAGCAGGAACATCTCCCTCCAGCACTATGATGAGATTAATTTTAGAACAAAAAATCTGTCCCTCTAAGGAGCAACAGGAACCTCTCTCTCTAGCAGTATGATAAGATTTTAGAACAATAATTTGTCCCTCACAGGAGCAGCAGGAACCTCTCCCTCTAGCATATGATGAGATGATTTTAGAACAATAATATGTCCCTCACAGCACCAGCACAAACCTCACCCTATAGCAGTAGCAGATGATTTTTTAACAATAATCTGTCCCTCACAGCAGCAACAGGAAACTCTCCCTCTAGCACTATGATGAGATGATTTTAGAACAAAATCTGTCCTTAACAGCACCAACAGCAACCTCTCCCTATAGCAGTAGGAGAAGATTTTAGAACAATAATATGTCCCTTAAAGCACCAGCACGAACCTCTCCCTATAGCAGTATGAGATAATTTTAGAACAATAATCTGTACTTACAGCTCCAGCAGGAACCTCTTCCTTTAGCACTAGAATATGATTTTAGAACAACAATCTGTCCCTCAGAGGAGAAGCAGGAACCTCTCCCTTTAGCAATAGGAGATGATTTTTTAACAATAATCTGTCCCTCACAGCAGCAACAGGAAACTATCCCTCTAGCACTATGATGAGATGATTTTAGAACAAAATCTGTGCTTAACAGCACCAACAGGAACCTCTCCCTATAGCAGTAGGAGAAGATTTTAGAACAATAATATGTCCCTTAAAACACCAGCAGGAACCTCTCCCTCTAGCAGTATGAGATGATTTTAGAACAATAATCTGTCCTTACAGCACCAGCAGGAACCTCTTCCTTTAGCACTAGAAGATGATTTTAGAACAACAATCTGTCCCTCAGAGGAGAAGCAGGAACCTCTCCCTTTAGCATTAGGAGATGATTTTTTAACAATAATCTGTCCCTCACAGCAGCAAAAGGAAACTATCCCTCTAGCACTATGATGAGATGATTTTAGAACAAAATCTGTCCTTAACAGCACCAACAGGAACCTCTCCCTATAGCAGTAGGAGATGATTTTAGAACAATAATATGTCCCTTAAAGCACCAGCAGGAACCTCTCCCTATAGCAGTATGAGATGATTTTAGAACAATAATTTGTCCTTACAACACCAGCAGGAACCTCTTCCTTTAGCACTAGAAGGTGATTTTAGAACAACAATCTGTCCCTCAGAGGAGAAGCAGGAACCTCTCCCTCTAGCAGTAGGAGATGATTTTAGAACAATAATCTGTCCGTCACAGGAGCAGCAGGAACATCTCCCTCCAGCACTATGATGAGATGATTTTAGAACAAAAATCTGTCCCTCACAGGAGCAGCAGGAACCTCTCGCTCTAGCAGTATGATATGATTTTACAAAAATAATCTGTCCCTCACAGGAGCAGCAGGAACCTCTCCCTCTAGCATATGATGAGATGATTTTAGAACAATACTATGTCCCTCACAGCACCAGCAGGAACCTCTCCCTATAGCAGTAGGAGATGATTTTAGAACAATAATCTGTCCCTCACAGCACTAGCAGGAACCTCTCCCTATAGCAGTAGGAGATGATTTTAGAGCAATAACCTGTCCCTTACAGTAGCAGCAGGAACCGCTCCCTATAGCTGTAGGGGATGATTTTAGAACAATGATCTGTCCCTCACAGGAGCAGCAGGAACCTCTCCCTCTAGCAATATGTGATGATTTTAGAACAATAACCTGTCCCTCACAGCACCAGCAGGAACCTCTCCCTATAGAAGTAGAAGATGATTTTAGAACAATAATCTGTCCCTCACAGGAGCAGCAGGAACCTCTCCCTCTAGCAGTATGTAATGATTTTAGAACAATAAACTGTCCCTCACAGCACCAGCAGGAACCTCTCCCTTTAACAGTATGATATGATTTTAGACCAATAACTTGTCCCTCGCAGGAGCAGATGGAACGTCTCCCTCTAGCACTATGATGAGATGATTTTTGAACAATAATCTTTCCTTTACAGCTCCAGAAGGGACCTCTCCCTATAGCAGTAGGAGAGGATTTTAGAACATTAATTTGTCTCTCACTGCACCAGCAGGAACCTCTTAATATAGAAGTAGGAGATGATTTTAGAACAATAATCTGTCCCTCACAGCACCAGCAGGAACTTTTCCCTAAAGCAGTAGGAGATTATTTTAGAACAATAATCTGTCCCTCACAGCACTAGCAGGAACCTCTTCCTTTAGCACTAGAAGATGATTTTAGACCAATAATCTGTCCCTCACAGGAGCAGCAGGAACCTCTCCCTCTAGCAGTATGTGATGATTTTAGAACAATAATCTGTCCCTCACAGTACCAGCAGGAACCTCTCCCTATAGCACAAGGAGATGATTTTAGAACAATAATCTGTCCCTCACAGCACCAACAGGAGCCTCTCACTATAGCAGTAGGAGATGATTTTAGAACAATAATCTGTCCCTCACAGGAGTAGCAGGAACCTCTCACTATAACACTAGGAGATGCTTTTAGAACAATAATCTGTGCCTCACAGCACAAGCAGGAACCTCTCCCTCTATCAGTATGATATGATTTTAGACCAATAATCTGTCCCTCACAGGAGCAGCATTTACCTCTAACTCTAGCACTATGATGAAATTATTTTAGAACAATAATCTGTCCCTCACAGCAACAGCAGGAACCTCTCCCTATAGCAGTAGGAGAAGATTTTAGAACAAAAATCTGTCCCTCACAACACCATCAGGAACCTCTCCCTATAGCAGTAGGAGATGATTTTAGAACAATAATCTGTCCCTCACAGGAGCAGCAGGAACCCCTTCCTATAGAAATATGTGATGATTTTAGAACAATAATCTGTCCCTCACAGCAACAGCAGGCACCTCACCCTATAGCAGTAGGAGATGATTTTAGAACAATAATCTGCACACTCACAGCACCAGCAGGAACCTCTCCCTATAGCAGTAGGAGATGTTTTTAGAACAATAATCTGTCCCTCACAGGAGCAGCAGGAACCTCTCCCTATAGCAGCAGGAGATGATTTTAGAACAATAATCTGTCCCTCACAGGAACAGCAGGAACCTCTCCCTCTAGCAGTATGTGATGATTTTAGAACAATAATCTGTCCCTCACAGCACCAGCAGGAACTTTTCCCTATAGCAGTAGGAGATTATTTTAGAACAATAATCTGTCCCTCACAGCACCAGCAGGAACCTCTTCCTTTAGCAATAGAAGATGATTATAGAACAATAATCTGTCCCTCACGGCACCAGCAGGAACCTCTCCCTAAAGAAGTAGGAGATGATTTTAGAACAATAATCTGTCCCCCACACTACCAGCAGGAACCTCTCCCTATAGCACTAGATGATGATTTTAGAACAATAATCTGTTCTTCACAGGAGCAGCAGGAACCTCTCCCTCTAGCAGTATGTGATGATTTTAGAACAATTATCTGTCCCTCACAGCACCAACTGGAACAACATCCTATAGCACTAGGAGATGATTTTAGAACAATAATCTGTCCCTCACAGGAGCAGCAAGAACCTCTCCCTATAGCAGTAGGAGATGATTTTAGAACAATAATCTGTCCCTCATAGCACCAGCAGAAACCTCTCCCTCTAGCAGTATGTGATGATTTTACGCCAATAATCTGTCCCTCACAGAAGCAGCAGGAACCTATCCCTGTAGCACTATGATGAGATGATTTTAGAACAATAATCTGTCCTTCACAGCACCATCAATAGACTTTCTCTCTAGCAGTATGAAATGATTTTAGACCAATAATCTGTCCCTCACAGGAGCAGCAGGAACCTCTCCCTCTAGCAGTATGATATGATTTTAGAACAATAATCTGTCCCTCACAGGAGAAGCAGGAACCTCTCCCTACAGCAGTATGAAATGATTTTGGAACAATAATCTGTCCTTCACAGCACCAGCAGGAACTTTTCCCTATAGCAGTAGGAGATGATTTTAGAACAATAATCTGTCCCTCAAAGCACTAGCAGGAACCTCTCCCTCTAGAAGTATGTGATGATATTAGAACAATAATCTGTCCCTCACAAAAGCAGCAGGAACCTCTCCCTATAGCTGTAAGAGATTATTTTAAAACAATAATCTGTCCCACACAGCGCCAGCAGGAACCTCTTCTTTTAGAAGTAGGAGATGGTTTTAGAACCATAATCTGTCCCTCACAGGAGCAGCAGGAACCTTGCCCTCTAGCAGTATGTGATGATTTTAGAACAATAATCTGTCCCTCACAGCATCAACTGGAACCACTTCCTATAGCACTAGGAGATGATTTTAGAACAATAATCTGTCCCTCACAGGAGCAACAACTTCTCCCTATAGCAGTAGGAGATGATTTTAGAACAATAATCTGTCCCTCACAGGAGCAGCAAGAACCTCTCCCTATAGAAGTAGGAGATGATTTTAGAACAATAATCTGTTCCTTTAAAGCACCAGCAGGAACCTCTCCCTCTAGCAGTATGTGATGATTTTAGAACAATATTCTATCCCTCACAGTAGCAGCAGGAACCTCTCCCTATAGCTGTAGGAGATTATTTTAGAACAATAATCTGTCCCTCACGGCACCAGCAGGAACCTCTCCCTATAGAAGTAGGAGATGATTTTAGAACAATAATCTGTCCCTCACAGTAGCAGCAGGAACCTCTCCCTATAGCTGTAGGAGATTATTTTAGAACAATAATCTGTCCCCCACACTACCAGCAGGAACCTCTCCCCATAGCACTAGATGATGATTTTAGAACAATAATCTGTTCCTTACAGTAGCAGCAGGAACCTCTCCCTCTAGCAGTATGTGATGATTTTAGAACAATAATCTGTCCCTCACTGCCCCAGCTGGAACCTCATCCTATAGCACTATGAGATGATTTTAGAACAATAATCTGTCCCCCACAGGAGCAGCAAGACCCTCTCCCTATAGCAGTAGGTGATGATTTTAGAACAATAATCTGTCCCTCACAGCACCAGCAGGAAGCTCTCCCTCTAGCAGTATGTGATGATTTTAGGCCAATAATCTGCCCCTCTCAGGAGCAGCAGGAACCTCTCCCTGTAGCACTATGATGAGATGATTTTAGAAAAATAATCTGTCCCTCACAGGAGCAGCAGGAACCTTGTCCTCTAGCAGTATGTGATGATTTTAGAACAGTAATCTGTCCCTCACAGCATCAACTGGAACCTCTTCCTATAGCACTAGGAGATGATTTTAGAACAATAATCTGTCCCTCACAGGAGCAGCAAGAACCTTTCCCTATAGAAGTAGGAGATGATTTTAGAACAATAATCTGTCCCTCAAAGCAATAGCAGGAACCTCTCCCTCTAGCAGTATATGATGATTTTAGAACAATAATCTGTCCCTCACAGTAGCAGCAGGAACGTCTCCCTATAGCTGTATTAGATTATTTTAGAACAATAATCTGTCCCTCACGACACCAGCAGGAACCTCTCCCTATAGAAGTAGGAGATGATTTTAGAACAATAATCTGTTCCCCACACTACCAGCAGGAACCTCTCCCTATAGCACTAGATGATGATTTTAGAACAATAATCTGTTCCTCACATGAGTAGCAGGAACCTCTCCCTCTAGCAGTATGTGATGATTTTAGAACAATAATCTGTCCCTCACAGCACTAGCTGGAACCTCATCCTATAGCACAAGGAGATGATTTCAGAACAATAATCTGTCCCTCACAGGAGCAGCAAGAACCTCTCCCTAAAGCAGTAGGAGATCATTTTAGAACAATAATCTGTCCCTCACAGCACCAGCAGGAACCTCTCCCTATAGCATTAGATGATGATTTTAGAACAATAATCTGTTCCTCACAGGAGCAGCAGGAACCTCTCCCTCTAGCAGTATGTGATGATTTTAGAACAATAATCTGTCCCTCACAGCACCAGCTGGAACCTCATCCTATAGCACTAGGAGATGATTTTAGAACAATAATCTGTCCCTCACAGGAGTAGCAAGAATCTCTCCCTCTAGCAGTATGTGATGATTTTAGGCCAATAATCTGTCCCTCAAAGGAGCAGCAGGAACCTCTCCCTCTAGCAGTATGATATGATTTAAGAACAATAATCTGTCCCTCACAGGAGCAGCAGGAACCTCTCCCTCTAGCAGTTTGTGATGATTTTAGAACAATAATCTGTCCCTCACAGCATCAGCAAGAACCTCTCCCTATAGAAGTAGGAGATGATTTTAGAACAATAATCTGTCCCTCACAGTACCAGCAGGAACCACTCCCTAAAGCACTAGAAGATGATTTTAGAACAATAATCTGTCCCTCACAGGAGCAGCACGAGCCTCTCCTTCTAGCAGTAATAAATGATTTTAGAACAATAATCTCTCCCTCACAGCACCAGCAGGAACCTCTCCCTATAGCGCTAGGAGACGATTTTAGAACAATAATCTGTCCTTCACAGGAGCAGCAGGAACCTCTCCCTATAGCAGTAGGAGATGATTTTAGAACAATAATCAGTCCCTCACAGTACCGTCAGCAACCTCTCCCTCTTGCAGTATGTGATGATTTTACAAAAATAATCTATCCCTCAAAGGAGCAGCATGAACCTCTCCTTCTAGCAGTATGTGATGATTTTAGAACAATAACCTGTCCCTCACAGCATCAGCAGGAACTTTTCCCTATAGCAGTAGGAGATTATTTTAGAACAATAATTTGTCCCTCACAGCACTAGCAGGAACCTCTCCCTCTAGCAGTATGTGATGATTTTAGAACAATAATCTGTCCCTCACAGCACCAGCAGGAACCTCTCCCTATAGCACTAGGAATTGATTTTAGAACAATAATCTGTCCCTCACCGTACTAGCAGGAACCACTCACTATAGCACTAGACGATGATTTTAGAACAATAATCTGTCCCTCACAGGAGCAGCAGGTACCTCTCCCTATAGCAGTAGAAAATGATTTTAGAACAATAATCAGTCCCTCACAGCACCGGCAGGAACCTCTCCCTCTAGCAGTATGTGATGATTTTAGAACAATAATCTGTCCCTCACAGCACCAGCGGGAACTTTTCCCTATAGCAGTAGGAGATTTTTTTAGAACAATAATCTGTTGCTCACAGCACTAGCAGGAACCTCTTCCTTTAGCACTAGTTGATGGTTTTAGAACAATAATCTGTCCCTCACAGGAGCAGCAGGAACCTCTCCCTCTAGCAGTATGTGATGTTTTTAGAACAATAATCTGTCCCTCACAGCACCAGCAGGAACCTCTCCCTATAGCACTGGGAGATGATTTTAGAACAATAATCTGTCCCTCAGAGTACTAGCAGGAACCTCTCCCTATAGTACTAGACGATGATTTTAGAACAATAATCTGTTCCTCACAGGAGCTGCAGGAACCTCTCCCTCTAGCAATATGTGATGATTTTAGAACAATAATATGTCCCTCACAGCACCAGCAGGAACCTCTCCCTTTAACAGTATGATATGATTTTAGACCAATAATCTGTCCCTCACAGGAGCAGACGGAACTTCTCCCTCTAGCACTATGATGAGATGATTTTAGAACAATATTCTGTCCCTCACAGCATCAGCAGGGATATCACGTACCTGATCCGAGGCTGAAGTGCTGAGAGAGGCTTCCCTTGCGGCTGAACGCAGAGTACCCCCTGGGTGGGAACACGGAGTACTGAGCGCAAAGAAGCACGGGTCACCAGAAGCGTAGATGAAGCGTGCAGGTAGGTTTAGAGCTGGATCCACAGGGTGTGTCTGGAGCAGGTCTGGATGCAGGCTGCCAATCAGGAGTGGAGAGCGGAGAGGTAAGTCCGTAAGCCAGGCCAAAGGTCATTCACCGGGAATCAGGCAGGTAGAGAAGTCCAATAAACAGGCCGAGGGTCAAACACAGGAGAAACACAGGAGACAATCCGGGAAGCGAGCCAAGGGTCAACACTGGAGAGATCAGAGAAAGTCCAAGAGCCAAGCCGAGTCACAACAGGAGAAGATCAGGAACACAGGAACACACAGGTCAGGAACTCAGGAGAGCTGAAGACGATCCAGCAACTAAGGAGCATACTGAGCAGTCTTTTATAGTGCTCAAGGAAATCCTATTGGACGTTGCGTACCCGCCTATTGCGTCCGTACGTTCGTCGCTGTGTTCTGATGCGTGCGCGCATGCGCACTTGCGATCTTCTCCCGATCGTCCGTAATGGAGCGATCGTTCGTGCCGGAACGTGCTGACGTGTATGAGCTGATATGCGTCGCCCATGACAAGGGACCTCTCCCTATAGCTGTAGGAGAGGATTTCACAACAATAATCTGTCTCTCACCGCACCAGCAGGATCCCCTCCCTATAGAAGTAGGAGGTGATTTTAGAACAATAATCTGTCCCTCACAGGAGCAGCAAGAACCCCTTCCTATAGCAATATGTGATGATTTTAGAACAATAATCTGTCCCTCACAGCACCAGCAGGAACTTTTCCCTATAGCAGTAGGAGATTATTTTAGAACAATAATCTGTCGCTCACAGCACTAGCAGGAACCTCTTCCTTTAGCACTAGTTGATGGTTTTAGAACAATAATCTGTCCCTCACAGGAGCAGCAGGAACCTCTCCCTCTAGCAGTATGTGATGATTTTAGAACAATAATCTGTCCCTCACATCACCAGCAGGAACCTCTCCCTATAGCACTGGGAGATGATTTTAGAACAATAATCTGTCCCTCCCAGTACTAGCAGGAACCTCTCCCTATAGCACTAGACGATGATTTTAGAACAATAATCTGTCACTAAAGGAGCAGCAGGAACCTCTCACTATATCAGTAGGAAATTATTTTAGAACAATAATCAGTCCCTCACAGAACCGGCAGGAACCTCTTCCTCTAGCACAGTGGTTCTCAACTTCGTTCCTCGGGACCCCCCAACAGGCAAGGTTTGCAGGATAACTGAAATACATTACAGGTGATATAATTTGCTGCTCGGTGATCACAGTGTTCTAGTCTGCATCTCCCCAAGGTAATACTTAAAATCTGGCCTGTTGGTGGGTCCCGAGGACCGGAGTTGAGAACCACTGCTCTAGCAGTATGTGATGATTTTAGAAAAATAATCTGTTCCTCACAGGAGCTGCAGGAACCTCTCCCTCTAGCAATATGTGATGATTTTAGAACAATAATATGTCCCTCACAGCACCAGCAGGAACCTCTCCCTTTAACAGTATGATATGATTTTAGACCAATAATCAGTCCCTCACAGGACCGGCAGGAACCTCTTCCTCTAGCACAGTGGTTCTCAACTTCGTTCCTCGGGACCCCTCAACAGGCAAGGTTTGCAGGATAACTGAAATACATTACAGGTGATATCATTTGCTGCTCAGTGATCGCAGTGTTCTAGTCTGCATCTCCCCAAGGTAATACTTAAAATCTGGCCTGTTGGTGGGTCCCGAGGACTGGAGTTGAGAACCACTGCTCTAGCAGTATGTGATGATTTTAGAAAAATAATCTGTTCCTCACAGGAGCTGCAGGAACCTCTCCCTCTAGCAATATGTGATGATTTTAGAACAATAATATGTCCCTCACAGCACCAGCAGGAACCTCTCCCTTTAACAGTATGATATGATTTTAGACCAATAATCTGTCCCTCACAGGAGAAGACGGAACCTCTCCCTCTAGCACTATGATGAGATGATTTTAGAACAATAATCTGTCCCTCACAGCACCAGCAGGGACCTCTCCCTATAGCTGTAGGAGAGGATTTTACAACACTAATCTGTCTTTCACCGCACCAGCAGGATCCCCTCCCTATAGAAGTAGGAGGTGATTTTAGAACAATAATCTGTCCCTCACAGGAGCAGCAAGAACCCCTTCCTATAGCAATATGTGATGATTTTAGAACACTAATCTGTTCCTCACAGCACCAGCAGGAACCTCTTCCTTTAGCACTAGAAGATGATTTTAGAACAATAATATGTCCCTCACAGGAGCAGCAGGAACCTCTCCCTCTAGCAGTATGTGAAGATTTTAAAACAATAATCTGTCCCTCACAGCATCAGCTGGAACCTCTCCCTATAGCACTAGGAGATGATTTTAGAACAATAATCTTTCCCTCCCAGGAGAAGAAGGAACTTCTCCCTCTAGCAGTATGATATGATTTTAGAACAATAATCTGTCCCTCACAGGAGCAGCAGGATCATCTCCCTCTAGCACTATGATGAGATGATTTTAGAACAATAATCTGTCCCTCAAAGGAGCAGCAGGAACCTCTCCCTCTAGCAGTATGTTATGATTTTAGAACAATAATCTGTCCCTCACAGGAGCAGCAGGAACCTCTGCCTCTAGCACTCTGATGAGATGATTTTAGAACAATAATAGGTCCCTCACAGCACCAGCAGGAACCTCTCGCTATAGCAGTAGGAGATGATTTTAGAACAATAATCTGTACCTCACAGGAGAAGCAGGAACTTCTCCCTCTAGCAGTAGGTGATGGCTTTAGAACAATAATCTGTTCCTCACAGCACCAGCAGGAACCTTTCCCTATTGCACTAGGCGATGATTTTAGAACAATAATCTGTCCCTCACAGTAACAGCAAGATCCTCTCCCTATAGCAGTAGGAGATGATTTTAGAACAATAATCTGTCCCTCACTGCACCATCGGGAACCTCTCCCTATAGCACTAGATGATGATTTTAGAACAATAATCTGTTCCTCACAGGAGCAGCAGGAACCTCTCCCTCTAGCAGTATGTGAAGATTTTAGAACAATAATCTGTCCCTCACAGCACCAGCTGGAACCTCATTCTATAGCACTAGGAGATGATTTTAGAACAATAATCTGTCCCTCACAGGAGTAGCAAGAACCTCTCCCTCTAGAAGAATGTGATGATTTTAGGCCAATAATCTGTCCCTCACAGGAGCAGCAGGAACCTCTCCCTCTAGCAGTATGATATGATTTAAGAACAATAATATGTCCCTCACAGGAGCATCCCTCTCCGAGGACGACGAGGACACTCCCTGTCTAATAACAAGATTTTAGTAGAAGATCACGAAATCCCTCAACAAGGACGACCATGACACTCCCTGTCTAATAACGAGATTTTAGTAGAGGATGAAGATATCCCTCTCCAAGGACGACCACGACACTCCCTGTCTAATAACAAGATTTTAGTAGTGTTTGACGAACTCCCTCTCCAAGGACGACGAGGACACTCCCTGTATAATAACAAGAATTTAGTATAGTATGACGATCTCCCTCTCCAAGGACGACGAG
>BLSH010383920.1:47576-65194 GCA_018402905.1 Glandirana rugosa | reverse complement strand
GTGAGCTGCTAGAGAAAATAAAAGTTCAGTTGTAGGGTTAAGGCAGGACATTGTACCCTTACTCTTTCACCAAAAAAGTGTCAAAAATAAATAAAGACAGGAGGCAGTTTTTGACAATTCATTTATTAAAAAAAATAAAAAAAAGACAATGTCCCCCGATATACTACTCCTGCTTCTACCCTCTGGTTATACTTTTTTTTATATATTTTTTTTTTGAAGAAACTATATAATACTGTCTGTCCCCGAAATAAAGGAGGTATATGGAATGTGGACATCACAATGGTGGACAAACTTGGTAGAAATGAATGGTTACACCAATTAGTGAGAACGTAACCAATGTTCCTTGATTTTATCTAAGCTCAGAGGCCAGTGTAGCTCATTGGTTATATGGTAACTGTAGCAAATAACAGAGAAATAAAGAGAAAGACAATAAAAGAGAAAAGGGGGGGAGAGGGGATAGTAGGGGGGCAGAGAGGATAGTAGAGGGGGGTTTTTCTCCTGGGTTGGTGGTGCAGAGTAGGCCCGCAAGGTAGAGGGACTGGGTAAGTATCAAGTATGTATCAAGGCATTAGTAGAGAGTCGTCGAAGTCAGCAGGTTTGACCCAGGGCTGCCAGATGGGAGGTCTCAATTTCAACATAGAGGTAAATCAGTCCCTTTGTATAATCTAGGATCCAAGGGACTTCACAGAGATTGATCTGAACACTAACATACTTACAGAGTATATATATATATATATATATATATATATATATATATATATATATATATATATATATACAGTGGGTACGGAAAGTATTCAGACCCCTTAAATTTTTCACTCTTTGTTATATTGCAGCCATTTGCTAAAATCATTTAAGTTCATTTATTTTCCTCATTAATGCACACACAACACCCCATATTGACAGAAAAACACAGAATTGTTGACATTTTTGCAGATTTATTAAAAAAGACAAACTGAAATATCACATGGTCTTAAGTATTCAGACCCTTTGATGCGACACTCATATATTTAACTCAGGTGCTGTCCATTTCTTCTGATCATCCTTGAGATGGTTCTACACCTTTATTTGAGTCCAGCTGTGTTTAATTATACTGATTGCACTTGATTAGGAAAGCCACACACCTGTCTATATAAGACCCTACAGCTCACAGTGCATGTCAGAGCAAATGAGAATCATGAGGTCAAAGGAACTGCCTGAAGGGCTCAGGGACAGAATTGGGGCAAGGCACAGATCTGGCCAAGGTTACAAAAAAATTTCTGCTGCACTTAAGGTTCTTAAGAACACAGTGGCCTCCACAATCCTTAAATGGAAAACGTTTGGGATAACCAGAACCCTTCCTACAGCTGGCCGTCCGGTCAAACTGAACTATCGGGGGAGAAGAGCCTTGGTGAGAGAGGACAAAGAGAAAACCCCAAGATCACTGTGGCTGAGCTCCAGAGATGCAGTCGGGAGATGGGAGAAAGTTGTAGAAAGTCAACCATCACTGCAGCCCTCCACCAGTCGGGGCCTTATGACAGAGTGGCCCGACGGAAGCCTCTCCTCAGTGCAAGACACATAAAAGCCCGCATGGAGTTTGCTAAAAAACACCTGAAGGACTCCAAGATGGTGAGAAATAAGATTCTCTGGTCTGAAGAGACCAAGATAGAACTTTTTGGTCTTAATTCTAAGTGGTATGTGTGGAGAAAACCAGGCACTGCTCATCACCTGTCCAATACAGTCCCAACAGTGAAGTATGGTGGTGGCAGCATCATGCTGTGGGGGGTGTTTTTAAGCTGCAGGGACAGGACGACTGGTTGCAATCGAGGGAAAGATGAATGCGGGCAAGTACAGGGATATCCTGGACGAAAACCTTCTCCAGAGTGCTCAGGACCTCAGACTGGGCCGAAGGTTTACCTTCCAACAAGACAATGACCCTAAGCACACAGCTAAAATAACGAAGGAGTGGCTTCACAACAACTCCGTGACTGTTCTTGAATGACCCAGCCAGAGCCCTGACTTAATCCCAATTGAGCATCTCTGGAGAGACCTAAAAATGGCTGACCACCAACGTTTACCATCCAACCTGACAGGACTGGAGAGGATCTGCAAGGAGGAATGGCAGAGGATCCCCAAATCCAGGTGTGAAAAACTTGTTGCATCTTTCCCAAAAAGACTCATGGCTGCATTAGATCAAAATGGTGCTTCTTCTAAATACTGAGCAAAGGGTCTGAATACTTAGGACCATGTGATATTTCAGTTTTTATATTTTAATAAATCTGCAAAAATGGGAACAATTCTGTGTTTTTCTGTCAATATGGGGTGCTGTGTGTGCATTAATGAGGGAAAAAAATGAACTTAAATGATTTTAGCAAGTGGCTGCAATATAACAAAGAGTGAAAAATGTAAGGGGGTCTGAATACTTTCCGTACCCACTGTATATATACATTATATCTCAAAAGTGAGTACACCCCTCACGTTTTTGTAAATGTTTTATTATATCATTTCATTTGACAACACTGAAGAAATGACACTTTGCTACAATGTGCTACAAGTATTGAGTGTACAGCTTGTACAACAGTGTAAATTTGCTGTCTCTGCAAAATAATTCAACACACGCCCATTAATGTATAAACCACTGGCAACAAAAGTGAGTACACCCCTAAGTGAAAATGTCCAAATTGGGCCCAATTAGCCATTTTCCCTTCCCGGTGTCATGTGACTTGTTAACGTTACAAGGTCTCAGATGTGAATGGGGAGCAGGTGTGTTAAATTTGGTGTTATCGCTCTCACTCTCTCATACTGATCACTGGAAGTTCAACATGGCACCTCATGGCAAAGAACTCTCAGAAGATCTGCAAAAGAGAATTGTTGCTCTACATAAAGATGGCCTAGGCTATGAGAAGATTGCCAAGATGCTGAAACTGAGCTGCAGCATTTTGGCTAAGACCATAAAGCGGTTTAACAGGACAGGTTCCACTCAGAACAGGCCTCGCCATGGTCGACCAAATAAGTTGAGTGCACGTGCTCAGCATCATATCCAGAGGTTGTCTTTAGGAAATAAATGTATGAGTGCTGCCAGCATTGCTGCAGAGGTTGAATGGGTGGGGGGGTCAGCCTGTCAGTGCTCAGATCATACGCCGCACACTGCATCTAATTGGTCTGCATGGCTGTCATCCCATAAGGAAGCCTCTTCTAAAGATGATGCACAAGAAAGCTGCAAACAGTTTGCTGAAGACAAACAGACTAAGGACATGGATTATTGGAACCATGTCCTGTGGTCTGATGAGACCAAGATAAACTTATTTGGTTCAGATGGTGTCAAGCATGTGTGGTGGCAACCAGGTGAGGAGTACAACGACAAGTGCGTCTTGCCTATAGTCAAGCATATTGGTGGGAGTGTCATGGTCTGGGGCTGCATGAATGCTGCCGGCACTGGGGAGCTACAGTTCATTGAGGGAACCATTAATGCCAACATGTACTGTGACATACTGAAGCAGAGCATGATCCCCTTCCTTCAGAGACTGTGCCACAGGGCAGTATTCCAACATGATAACGACCCGAAACACACCACCAAGACGACCACTGCCTTGCTAAAGAAGGTTCCACTCAGAACAGGCCTCGCCATGGTCGACCAAATAAGTTGAGTGCACGTGCTCAGCATCATATCCAGAGGTTGTCTTTAGGAAATAAATGTATGAGTGCTGCCAGCATTGCTGCAGAGGTTGAATGGGTGGGGGGGTCAGCCTGTCAGTGCTCAGATCATACGCCGCACACTGCATCTAATTGGTCTGAATGGCTGTCATCCTAGAAGGAAGCCTCTTCTAAAGATGATGCACAAGAAAACTGCAAACAGTTTGCTGAAGACAAACAGACTAAGGACATGGATTATTGGAACCATGTCCTGTGGTCTGATGAGACCAAGATAAACTTATTTGGTTCAGATGGTGTCAAGCATGTGTGGTGGCAACCAGGTGAGGAGTACAACGACAAGTGTGTCTTGCCTATAGTCAAGCATATTGGTGGGAGTGTCATGGTCTGGGGCTGCATGAATGCTGCCGGCACTAGGGAGCTACAGTTCATTGAGGGAACCATGAATGCCAGCATGTACTGTGACATACTGAAGCAGAGCATGATCCCCTTCCTTCAGAGACTGGGCCACAGGGCAGTATTCCAACATGATAACGACCCGAAACACACCACCAAGACGACCACTGCCTTGCTAAAGAAGCTGAGGGTAAAGGTGATGGACTGGCCAAGAATGTCTCCAGACCTAAACCCTATTGAGCATCTGTGGGACATCCTCAAATGGAAGGTGGAGGAGCACAAGCTCTCTAACATCCACCAGCTCTGTGATTATTATTATTATTATTAGTATTATACAGTATTTATATAGCGCCGACAGTTTGCGCAGCGCTTTACAATATTAGGGCAGACAGTACAATACAATACAATTCAATACAGGAGGAATCAGAGGGCCCTGCTCGGTAGAGCTTACAATCTAGGAGGATGGTTAAATGATACGAAAGGGCAGCAACTGTGGGGGATGGGTTGATTGAGAAAAAAAAAAGTGCAGTTGTTAGGTGGCGGCAGGATAGGCTTCCCTGAAGAGAAAAGTTTTCAGGGATCGCCTAAAGGTGGATAGATTTGGGGATAGTCTGACAGATTGGGGTAGGGAGTTCCAGAGGATGGGAGCGGCTTGGGAGAAGTCTTGGAGGCGAGTATGAAAGGAAGTGATGAGGGAGCTGGAGAGCAGGAGGTCTTGAGAGGAGCGAAGAGGATGATTAGGTTGGTATTTTAAGACTAGGCTGGTGATGTAGCTGGGGGCAGAGTTGTGGATGGCTTTGTAGCTCATTGTTAGTATTTTGAACTTAATTCATTGGGCGAGTGGCAGCCAATGGAGAGATTGGCAGAGAGGGGTGGCAGACGCTGAACGGTTTGTAAGGTGGATGAGTCTGGCAGCGGCATTCATGATGGACTGAAGGGGGGGTAGTCTATTTAAAGGTAGGCCAGTGAGGAGGGAGTTGCAGTAGTCGAGACGAGAGATGACCAGGGAGTGAATCAGGAGCTTTGTGGTTTCATCGGTTAGGAAAGGACGTATTTTAGAGATGTTGCGGAGAGTGAGGTGGCAAGCCTTAGAAAGTGATTGGATGTGGGACCAAAAGGAGCGTTCAGAATCCAGGATAACACCAAGCACCCTAACATGTGGGGATGGGTGGATGGTTGGGCCATTGCTCTTGACAGAGAAGTCAGGGGAAACGGCATTTGGGGGAGGAAATATTATGAGTTCGGTTTTGGACAAGTTGAGTTTGAGGAAGTGGTGTGACATCCAGGTAGATATGTCTGTTAAAAAGTTAGTGATGCGTGAGGAGACTGATGGAGTGAGTTGGAGGGTGGAGAGGTAGATTTGGGTATCGTCAGCATAGAAATGAAGAGGTTTATATTGAAAATAAAAGAGGTCCAAGAACAGAACCTTGGGGGACCCTGACAGAGAAAGGAAGAGGAGAGGAGGAGGTAGAATTGGACGTGACACTGAAGGTGCGATGAGATAGGTAGGACGAGAGCCACTGAAGAGCACAGTCACGGAAACCAAGGGAGTAAAGTTTTTTGAGGAGGAGGGGGTGGTCGACAGTATCAAAGGCAGCCGAAAGGTCCAGGAGCAGGAGTACAGAATAGTGTCCATTGGTTTTAGTGGTTAGTAGGTAATTTGTGAGTTTAAGAAGGGCAGTTTCTGTGGAGTGTTGAGGACGGAATCCAGATTGGAGGGGGTCAAGAAGGTTATTCTTAACAAGGTGGTCACTCAGTTGGTTGCAGACCAGGCATTCGAGGAGTTTGGAGGAAAATGGGAGCAAGGAGATAGGGCGTAGATTGTTAAGATCGATAGGGTCCAGGGATGGCTTTTTGAGTATGGGGGGTGACCAAAGCATGTCTTAGAGCATTGGGAAGATGCCAGAAGAGAGGGAGAGATTGAAGATGTGAGTTAGAGAGTGCAGGATAGAGTCAGATGGTGAGCGTAGTATTTGAGAGGGAATAGTGGACAGGTGGTTAGAAAGGAGTTTAGCAACCTCGTTTATAGTAGCAGGTTTGAATAAGGATAGTGTTGATTGTGCTTGTTGACATGGGGTGTTAACTGGAGAAGATGCCTGTAGAGTGGAGATGTCATCACGAATTGTGTCAATCTTGCTTTTGAAGTGGTTAGCAACCTCCTGGGCAGTGAGTGTGTTAGTGATGTTGTCATGCGGGAGTACAAGAGGACTCCAGTGGCAACCCGTGAAGCTCTGGTGAACTCCATGCCCAGGAGGGTTAAGGCAGTGCTGGAAAATAATGACGGCCACACAAAATATTGACTTTGGGCCCAGTTTGAACATTTTCACTTAGGGGTGTACTCACTTTTGTTGGCAGCGGTTTAGACATTAATGGCTGTGTGTTGATTTATTTTGAGGGAACAGCAAATTTACACTGTTATACAAGCTGTACACTCACTACTTTACATTGTAGCAAAGTGTAATTTCTTCAGTGTTGTCACATGAAAAGATATAATAAAATATTTACAAAAATGTGAGGAGGGGTGCACTCACTTTTGTGAGATACTGTATATATATATATATATATATATTGTATTATATATATTGGAATACCTGTCTTTACACATTAACTTTAATGGCATCCCAATCTAAGTCCATAGGGTTCAATATTGAGTTCACCCACCCTTTGCAGCTATAACAGCTTCAACTCTTCTAGGAAGGCTGTCCACAAGGTTTAGGAGTGTGCCTATGGGAATGTTTGACCATTCTTCCAGAAGTGCATTTGTGAGGTCAGGCACTGATGTTGAACGAGAAAGCCTGGCTCGCAGTCTGTGCTCTAATTCATCCCAAACGTGTTCTATCGGGTTGGGGTCAGGACTCGGTGTAGGCCAGTCAAGTTCCTCCATCCCACACTCACTCATCCATGTCTTTATGCACCTTGCTTTGTGCACTCCAAACCATTTGGTAGAGGGGGGATTATGGTGTGGGGTTCTTTTTCAGGGATTGGGCTTGGCACCTTAGTTCCAGTGTAGGAAACTCTTAAGGCTTCAGAATACCAAGACATTTTTGACAATTTCATGCTCCCAACTTTGTGGGAACGGTTTGGGGATGGCCCCTTCCTGTTCCAACATAACTGTGCGCCAGTACACAAATCAAGGCCCATAAAGACATGGATTAGCGAGGTTGGGGTGGAGGAACTTGAGTGGCCTGACCTCAACCCGATAGAACACCTTTGGGATGAATTAGAGTGGAGACTGCAAGCCAGACATTCTCGTCCACAATAGTGCCTGGCCTCACAAATGCGCTTCTAGAAGAACGGTCAAACATTCCCATAGACACACTCCTAAACCTTGTGCACAGCCTTCTCAGAAGAGTTGAAGTTGCTATAGCTGCAAAGGGTGGGCCAAATTAGTATTGAACCCTATGGACTAAGACTGGGATGCCATTAAAATTCATGTGCGTGTAAAGGCAAAATCTCACAAGGAGAGACGTATTCTGTAGTCCAGCAAGGCTGAAAATACTGCTTGGCATTTCAGTCAAGCAAAGGCTGCATGGTCATCTCACTACAGGAATTTAGGAGCTCTCTAGATTTCAGACAGGACAGTTAGATATACACAGTGGCACAACTATTTCTGTCCTTGCACTTTTTCTATTTATTTATTTTTTACTTTTGAACTGCAACGCAAAGTAATATTAAAACAGTAGCATACTGTATTTTCCATAGACACACCATAAAGTGGTAGTAAAGTTTACCAAGAAAAAAAAAGGGTCCCCCTGCAGGTTTAAGCCATAATGTGCTAGTATTTACTGCATACTAGCACATTATGTCAGACTTACCTATAGAACGGATCCCTCCAGAGGCACCCTGTCACACCTGACAGTGGTTCCATCATCTGGGTTTGCGAGCTCCGGCCATCTGATTGATGTCACTCCTGCCCATGTATGCAGGAGCCCCAGGCATGGCACAGACTGGGTATGCAATTCCTATAGAGTGCATGTGCTGGTGACGCCAGCTGTGGATCGCTGGAATATCTCCTAAATGGTGCACATTTAGGAGATATTAATTTTACCTACAGGTCAGCTTTATTATAAGCTTACCTGTGGGTAAAAAAGGAAACAAAAGGGTTTACTACCACTTTAAGTCTGTAGCAATACTAGCAAATATTTTAAGAATAAATGAACTAACTTACACATAAATAACAAAACAAGAAATACACTTTTTTATGTTATTCCCATTATATTCATTTACTATTTGTGAACAGAAAACGTATAGAAACACAAAATATTTCTGAATCACAATTTTTCATTGCAATAAGATGCAGTAGTGTGTTGCCTTGCGTTGCATTACAATGTCTGGTTTTGGGCACACTGGGGTGTGTTGGCAACCTATTTAAAATAAAAGAGCTGCCCTCATGTAATGTAATTAAGATGTGACAATACTTAAATTACTGTAGGTGTAAATGGGCTCTAAATGCATGTGTGGAATAGCTGTGCAGTGGTTTACCTGAAACATATTTTGCTTTCTATAACAGGGCCTCATGTGACCATAAATTCAGTCCTCAATGTAACAGTCATGCCACAGCCCCTTGTAGTCCTCAGTCTTCAGTGCTGATGTCATGCACAGTGTGGGTGCACCCCTTCTTCGAATCTCCCTCAGTTTTTCCTCACTCATGAATACCCATGTGATTTGATGGGCAGTTCATGCAAATTACAAATCTATTTCTGCTCCACTGCATATCACATTCACTAAGCACTGCCCACTAACCAACCTTCAGTTGTTTCGGCAGCATAAAGTCAGAGATTGATGAAATGTTTGCTGAAGAATGTGGATATCTCAGCAAGTAAACTAAAGATTTCTCAGCTCTCTATTCACATATTGAAGAAAAAACTGGGACATATTTTGTTACAAATGAGGGAGGGAAACTTGTATTAAAAATATAGCTTATCCTGGAGTTCAATTTTAACTTGCCGATCAGGCCATAGCCGAATGACGGCTACAGCACGGTCCTCCCAGAATCACGCTTCCCGGGAATGCCCATGACCACCGGTTTCTCGGGACCCGGCACGTCACAGATCGAGGTATAGGGCCAATCCAGTGACTCTTTACCACGTGATTGCTTTGTCCAATTGGATGGAACAATCAGTGTCAACAAACCAGCGTCATATCCAGTTCTCTCCACTCCTCACACCGATTGCATGAGGAGGGGAGGGTGAAGCTGAAACGTGAGGCTGCTTGAGTGCAGAGCAGTGCCCAGGAGCGCCACATCAGTGCCAAGGAGTGCCCCATCAGTGCCCAGGAGTGCCCCAGCAGTGCCAAGGAGTGCCCCATCAGTGCCCAGCAGTGCCCCATTAGAGCCCAGCAGTGCCAAGAATGCCCCATCAGTGCCCATCAGAGCCCAGCAGTGCCAAAGTGTGCCCCATCAGAGTCCAGCAGTGCCAAGTAGTGTCCCATCAATGCCCATCAGAGCCCAGTAGTGCCAAGGAGTGCCCCATCATTGCCCAGCAGTGCCACATCCATGCCCAGAAGTGCCCCATCAGACCCCAGCAGTGCCACATCAGTGCCAAGCAGTGTCACATCAGTGTCAAGGAGTGCCCCAGGAGTGCCCAAGCATTGTCACATCTGTGCTCCAGCAGTGCCATATCAGTGACCAGGAGTGCCACATCTGTGCCCCAGCAGTGCTCTAGAGTGCAACTGCAGTGCCCATTAGTGCCAATACAGTGCCCAGCAGTAAGTGCTCATTAGTGCCACCCTATCGGTGGATGCTCATTAGCGCCTGTCAGTGCTGTAAAAATGTGTAAAAAATGCGTAGAATGATGCGTTTTCATTTTCTTGCCACATTTTCCAAAAACATGTGGACAAAAAAAATGACATAATCAAAAGACTTATTATGCCTCCTAGAATATACGTTGTGGGCGTTTCCATTGTCCTGGTGCTCCAGGGCCTTCAAAAGTGTGGTAGCTTGTCAGGAAATTTTATGTGTAATTTATGCTCCTAGAATGCCTGATGGTGCTCCCTGCATTTTGGGCCTCTCTATGCGGCCAGGCTGTGTAAAAATCTCACACATACAGTATTGTCATACTCAGGAGGAGTAGCAGAATGTATTTTGGGTTGTAATGTGTGGTATGCAAATGCCATGTGAGAGAAAACAACCTGTTAATATGACAATTTTGTGAATAATTACAGGGTGAAAAAACTTGCCATGCCTCTTACTAAATACCTTGGACTGTCTACTTTCTAAAAATGAGTCATTTGGGGGGTATTTGTACTTTCCAGGCTTGTTAGGGTCCTTTCACATGAGCGGAGCCCATTTTGACGGGCTCCGTTGCTCAGCGGGGATACATCCGTGTATCCCCGCTGAGCCGGCGGATGACAGGACAGTCTCTGCACTCCATGCAGAGACTGTCCTGTCACAGCTCCATTCTGCTCTATGGAGGATCGGATGAACAGGGACCATCTGTCCGTGTTCATCCGATCCGCCAGACGGATGGAAAATAGGGTTTCCATCCATCTGTGTTGCGGATCGGAGCGGATCGGGTGGCAGTGGACATGTCACCACTGACATCCGTCGCTCCATAGAGAACAATGGAGCGTCCGTTCGGGTCCGCCTGAAAAACTGACAGGCTGACCTGAATGATCCGCCCGTGTGAAAGGGGCCTGTGTGTCTCAAGAAATGAGATAGGCCATCAGTACATCAGGTGTGATCAATTTTCAATGATTGGCACCATAGCTTGTAGACGCTATAACTTTCACAAAGACCAAATAATACTGATTTGAGTTATTTTTGCCAAAATATATAGCAGTATAAATTTTTGCCAAAATTTATGAAAAAAAATTACCCGTATATACTCACGTATAAGTCGAGTTTTTTGACACGGATTTTGTGTTAAAAAACCGAGATTCGTCTTATACGCGAGTCAACAGCCGGTACGAGCACGGGGAACATTTCGCGGGCACCCGCGGCGGCTGAGATGCATTCCAGGGATGCCGTCACATCCGTTGACAGCCTGCTGGAGGGCGGAACTTCAGCTCAGTCACACTTGCGACGTGACTGGGCTGAAGGTAAGGGCAGAGGACATAGGCACTTCCTATGAATGGAATAAGGCTGCCGTGTCCTGCTTATGTAAATGTAAAGGAAAAGAAAACAGTTTGGCAATTCGATTAACTAACCATATTAACCCTTATTGTGTGAACAATAAGGGTTAATATGGTCAGATATTCAAATGACACAACTGTGTTTTTTTTTTAACTTTGCAGTTGACATATGTGAAGAACACAGCAGCCTTATTCAATACATAGGAAGTAAGTATACTGTACTGTAAAAAATAAACAGTTGTACATACACACACACACACTCCCGATTACATGGCCACTTCCTATGTTAGGGTCCCTAGACGGATTTGGGGTCTTTTAGACCCCAAATCTCTTCTAAAGAGGACCTGTCATTAAAAAAAATAACGTAATGTCTTTTTGGTACATACAACCTACTGATGCCTCATTGGTAATTTTTTTTTTGCCATCTATTTTTATCTTTGAAATTTACCAGTGGCTGCTGCATTTGCCACTTAGGCTTATACGTGAGTCAATACGTTTTCCCATATTTTTTGGGCAAAAGTAGGGGGGTCGACTTATACACGGGTCGACTTATACACGAGTATATACGGTAGTTTGCAAAATTTTACAACAGAAACGAAGAAAAATGAAAAAAGATTTTTTTTATTTATAGAGCAAAAAATAAAAAGCCCAGAGGTGATTAAGTATGACCAGAAGAAAGCTCTATTTTTGTGATAAAAAGGACAACAAATTCATATGGGTACAGTGTTGAATTAATGAGTAATTCTCATTCACAGTGTGAGAGCACTGAAAGCTGAAAATTGGCCTGGTTAGGAAGGGGTATAAGTGCCCAATGGCAAGTGGTTAATTACTTCCCACCTGGCCACTGCACATAAACGGCTGGATGGGCACTTCGTTCTTCTGAGTGGATGTTCCTGAATCCCTCAGAAGGAGAGGGATTGCGCAGTCACGTACCCACGCAGCCGTGCAATCCCACTGTACTCGTGTCACCCGGACACGGTGCATCTCTGAGCAGCAAGAGGGCTCTGTGATTGGCCCTCCTGATCACATGATGGCTGTGTCCAAACACAGCCATCATGTGATGTAAATAGAGAGCTGGTTGCTAGGCGATCAGCTCTCCTTCTCCTCACACGGAGCTTGTCAGTGAGGAAAAGGAGAGCGGATATCTGCAGCCGGCCAGTGATCAGTTTGTATGAGCTGCTTTTTACAGCTTTTTACACACTGATCACCGGGCTGGGGTCCTCTCACACAGTGTCCCCCAAACAGTGTCCCCACACATTAAAAAGACCTGTCCTACATATGTCCCAGTAAAATCATCTGTCCCAGTGATCATCTACTCACATCTGTACATAATCATCTGTGCACTTCTGTCTGTGATCACACATGTAGCAGAATACATTTTGGCCTAAATTTATGACGAAATTTGATTTTATTGGATTTCTTTTAAAACAGAAAGTAGAAAATATTGTTTTTTTTTAAATGTTCGCTTTTTTTTTTGCTTATATAGCAAAAAAATAAAAAAACAAGTGGTGAATAAATGCCACCAAAAGAAAGCTATATTTGTGTGAACAAAAACATAAAAAATTAATTTGAGTACAGTGTTGCATGACTGAGTAAATATCATTCAAAGTGCGAGAGCACGGAAAGCTGAAAATTGGTCTGGGAAGGAAGGGGGTGAAAGTGCCCGTATTGAGGTGGATAAAGTCCAATATGTCTTATTACTGCAAACCAAATCGGCCATCATGCATCCACAAAAAAACCTCTACTCATGAGAGTAAAAAATGCATGAGAAAAACATCGGGGAAAATTGCAACATTTTAAGCTTCCTCTCATACTTGTGTTATTTCCATTTATCATGGGTTGGGTGTTTGTGTAACAGCTGTCCTACTCAGCTTTCTGTCTCCTTCCACCTCCTTCTATCTCTTACCTCTTCCTGTTTTGTAAAAAAAAGTGTGATGGGTAGCAATGGAGCAGATTACGGTTCTTGGGGTTGGAGTTGTGGAGGGTTTCATCTCTCAAAGAGACACGACGGCTGAACCTTACAATAGCATCATTTTGGATCTGTTAGAATTTCTTCTTACTCATAACATCTTTTTGTTCCAAGAATCCTACTACCTCCAGATACAGGGAGTGGCTATGGGGACTAAGTGTGCCCCCTCATATGCCAACCTGTATCTGGGGGGTGGGAGAAGGAGATCTTTTTTGGTGAATTGAACCAGTGTTTCAGTGAAAAGATTCTCCTCTGGAGAAGGTTCATTGATGATATTTTCATGTTATGGACCGGAACCAGGGGGGAGTTAGATATCTTCATTGAATCACTGAAAGGCAACAATTTAAATCTTCATTTTACATTCCAATGCCATCAACATCGTATTGATTTTTTGGATGTCTGGATTTTTGTTAACAATGACCGGAGCTTGGGCTCTACTTTATTTAGTAAACCCTCATCGGTAACACATTATTACATGCTACCAGTTCTCATCCCACTTCCCTGGTCACAAGTATACCCTTGTACACTTGAAGGTAAGATGGAATTGTACAAATCCAGTTGATTTTGAACACGAAGCAAAGTCTCTACAGGCTCACTTACTGCAGCGAGGCTACAGTAGATCTTGCCTCAAAAAAGCTTACAACCGAGCCAAGATACATGATAGGGATACATTGATTCATTCTACAACAAAATAAGAAACAAACTCATAAATCTACCACTAGATTAATTATTAAATATTCAGGGCACCATTATAAGATCAGACGTATTGTACAAAAATACTGGCACCTTTTAACTGCAGATGAAACAATTTCAAACAATTTCAAAATATGTAAATTTGTATCCTGAAATAACGTTCAGACGTTCAGGTTCTCTTAAAGATAACCTTGTACAAAGTCATTACACAAAAAGAGGGAAGGCAAATGCCTTTAAAAAAACAAGGCATTGCGCCATGTGGTCATTGCAATTATTGTACCTATATCACCCCAACTCGTACTATTCATCTCCCGAATGGTCGAGAGTGGAAACCAACTTTTTTTGTTGACTGCCGAACGGTGGGCATCATATATCTGATGCAGTGCAATTGTGGTGCCTACTATGTCGGCGAGACAAAAATACCTTTCTTCCATCGCATTCGTGATAACGTTTCAGTGATCAAGAAAAAACGTATGGAGACTCCAATCAGCAGACATAGTGGTTTACACCATGGCTTTGATCTTTCATTCATTAATTTTGTTGCCCTTGATCATGTCCCTCCCCACATTAGAGGTGGAGACCTGGACAAGTGTTTATTACAAAGGAAAGCCAAGTGGATTTTCCAGTTGTCTGCGACAAAGTATCCAGGCCTAAATGAAGCTATGAGTTTTAAACCTTTTTTATAAACATATCCTCTTTCTTTCTTGTCCACACCCTAATACAAATCATTTTCATGAACATCAACAGAAATAGGTCTCCTTCTGAACATCCATCAGGCAGTATGTGTGTTCTCTCTCTCCTTAATGAGGCCATCTCAGGTTACAATGAGGAAAATGTACCAATGACAGTTCTTTGATAAATATGAGATAAGTGAACCTTCTACATTAATTGAACAATCAAAAAATTGTAGGTGCGCAGATATGCTCCCCTTGTTACTTCCTCTTTTTATTGCTTACCAATTTTTGTTTTTGTTTATGCATCATCACCGAGAGGCCAGATGCTGAAACTGTGAATGGGGACTCTGGCCAAAAGTATAGACTGTACGGACGGAGGGGGACTTTGCCTTGCCCCCACCAGGACTTCCCATGGTTCTCCAAATGTGATGTCCTGGGGGTCCGGCAATGTCCCTTTTGGTTTCCCATATAATTCTCCCCAAAGTGCCTCTTTCATTCATTGCAGTGGCTGTGTTCCTTGCCTGCGTGAATGACAACATTTTACCACCAGAGGGCGCTAGATTTTCCTGGCCGGCTATGGTATTTCCTTTATGAGAAGTACCTCACCTGAGAATTTCTTTCTTTAGGGATTAGGTGGGCATCCAATTTTTGGATGGGAACTTCCCTTTGGATAGAATGCCTGGGTTCCATCGATCCCTCCAGTTTAAATGTCACACATCTCTGTCGGTTTCCAATATCTGGAGACCTTCAAAGATGGCGACAGGGGAATCGTCGCAATACGTGTGACGTCATACGTTTCTGATGTTCACGCATGCACATTGGGATTGTCATCCGCAATCAAATGCCGGTGATGTCAGACGCAGGCTGATTGGAGTGGAGACTTCTCCCTATAAAGGTGCATGGAGATTTTGAACTCCAAGCACCTGCTGTCTCTTTGTGAAGGGGAAACGCAGAACGCTCGGAGGTTCATGAATAGGTATGTCATCTCTCCACTATCTGAGGAAACTCTTTTTAAATCAATGCATTTTCAACTGTGGATGGACTTGGGAAGAGTGCACTTGTATGTGGAAAAGAAAAAGTGGTATGCGCTGCTATGATGTATGTTGCCTGGTTGCTGCTTCCACTGAATGTGTGTCACACAAGTAAATGAATAGATAATTATAATGGCGTGGATGCACTACCAGTTAATAAATACATCAATAAACAGATAAATACATAAATAGTAAATAAGCAAACGTGACTAATAATATAATAAAAGTTGCACAAGATGTGAATATCGGGAAATGAATCCGTAATTGTAAAAGGTGGAAAAATGATGTGGAATGGACACCCTAAAGGTGCTGGAAAAAAAGTGCTCAGTGCTCCAGGTGTATTGTGCAAGGTAAACAAATATTTCATGCAAATGATTGAAGTCCAAAAAAAGTCTCTATAATTGTCAAAAAAGGTGCTGAGTGCTGCCAATATATACATGCATAATTAAACAAATGCTTCACGCAATAAAAAAAAAAAAAATAAATAAATAAAAAATCCAGAAAAAGGGGGATCCTTGTATATTCAATGCAAATAATGGTTTGATCACTGATGATCTTCCTTCAGTGTAAACTTATGTGATCCTTCTTATCAAATATGCAAATACCAAGCTAGCAAAGTGCAAGGTGCTCCCTCCACCAGGTGAAATGGACTCTCACCTTAAATGGCGACCCCCACTCGGGTGAAATCAGGCTTATGGTATAACTCTTTCTCTTGTTGGAACAAGGCCACTTTAAATAAACCAAGGAGTGCTAACTGCACTTAATAAATGAAATCAAAGTGCTAATCGCACAAAGTATAAAACCATAAATGCTAATCGCATCAATTTCAAGATGTCAAAATGTGCACTTGTATGTGCACTTCTTCCCATACATTAAAGGAATTTAGTTTAACTTTGTCTTTTATCCTACAGTGGAATCATTTAAGATCCTCTTCCTACTGATTCTGGGAGAGGAGCAATTTTAATGCAACCACCTGGGGAAATTTCCATTGTCTGACCATATCTGCTATCAATCAAAAGTTTTTTCTTTGGAGCAACTCCTTTGGCTTTGGTTTTTTACCAAGATCATTTTGACAGGTACATATGGCTTTAGTTTTCTTTTGAGACTTTTTCATTGGCCCTATTATGCTATCTCTGCGTTCACCTACTCCCTGCCTGACGATTCATTATATTGTGATATTTTCATAAATATGCCATTAAGAGGGGAATTAGTTGGAGACGGGGCTTTCATTTGTGGGCTCACATCCCCACATTCCCTAAAATGGCATCTAGTAAGAAATACATTTTTGTATCAACAGATTTGAAGGAACCATCTACACATTTATGGTTGTTCCACTCTGCAGTCTATCCATGCCCCCCCCCCCCACTTTGACTTGGTTTAGCTGATATTCTGTTGTTCTCTTGGCAGGATGATTGCATGTTGGATATAAAAATTACATCTGATTGTTTAAATTGTTTGTTCTCCTATCAGTGATCATTTTTGGGTAGGGAGTTTTTTTCTCCCAAACTGTATATGCATTTTATGAATTGTTTAACAATGTCGCATTATATTGTATTTGTCATTCTTCTAGAATTTATGTATGCCTAAAAGGTTCCTGATGAAGCTAAGAATTGCGAAACATGTCGAACATACAGGCAATCTGACTAAATTCTGGTCATCATAATCAATAATGTATAGTGTTGAGCGAACCGTAACGTTCGGGTCCGTACCAAACTTCCGGGTGTCCGGGGCACGGACCCGGACCCGGACATTTCAAAAATCGTTCGGGTTCGGTCCGGGGTTCTGCTATTTTACTCCACGTGTTGAGAAGCTGCAGGACAGCCAATCAACAGGACGTCGAAGAGTTGTGCACCTCATTTTATCGTCTTGGGGCCTGGCTTGGGCTTGCTAAAAACTTTACAGGCCCAGGCCCAGGCACGGGGCCTGTGGGCCTTCAAACCATGCCTGGGCTTGCAATGCCAAGCGAGTTGTGATATGTAATAACTAATACTACTGGTCTTAAATCAGTCTAACGGACATACAAGCTGTACAAAGCGTTAAGAATCGAAGTAGTCCTTGGAAAATCCGTATGTATTTAAGATCTTCTTACTGTTTATGTTATATTACGCTGTAACAATTTGTTAAGTATTTTACGTATATGTCAAACCCTCTTTT
>BLSH010383920.1:26067-43899 GCA_018402905.1 Glandirana rugosa | reverse complement strand
TACCACAAGACTTGTCTGTACCTTGTGCAGAATAAACATTTAGACCGGACTCACACAGCCATTCATATACTTCTTTTTTTGATTAGGCCTCAATACAAAAAAAAACCATGTTGGCTACCTCCTCCTACTCCTCTACCACCGCCACTTCCACCTACACTGCCACGGTCACGGCCTAGTCAACCTCTAGGCTCCTACTCCACATCCACCCCCTTCCCATTTTTTTATTTGATTTTAATTTATTTTCCCTATCCCCATTTTTTTGTAGGGCACTTGCCCTAGTTTGAAGATGATTTTAGAACAGTTATATGGCTTCTACCGTTAATTAATACTTTTCAGACACAGTTTGAAGATGATCCACATTCACCTCCATTTTTTGCATTTTTTATGTTTTTATTTTTTTTTAAATATTTATTTAGTTATTTCCCTGTCCCCATTTTTTTGTAGGGCACTTGCCCTACCCTTACCCCCATTTTACTTCCTTTTGCAGCCCTCTAGAGCTTTCCAGGACTTTGTTACAGCCATTTTCATTTTTGTGCCTAAAAGTTCGGGTCCCCATTGATTTCAATGGGGTTCGTTGTCCGTGCGATCGTTCGGGTTCCGTCCGGACCCGGACCCGGACTTTGTCCCGAAGTCGGACGGACCAGCAGAACCCGAACTTCCAGAGGTTCGCTCAACTCTAATTATGTATAATGGTAGTGTTGTCTTGTGTACTACCATATACTCATGAATTGTTATATGTGATCTATTTTTTTTAAATATTTCTGTGATAAAATAAAATTTGAATGATTTTAATCTATGTATGTAGTTTAATTGGGTTGACACCATAAAAATCCAATTTTTCCTTTCTTCATTTTGACAATATTCTTAGCTACCAACAAAAGTAGACATCGAATTTAAGTTTAGAGCATAAGTGCACCTCATGAATGAACTGAACCTTTACTGCTCCCTTCCACCCAGTGCTTTCATCATTTCTTATTCTTACATGTAAGCAAACAAGTGAATGGCAGCTATAGCTTCAAACAGTACTTTGAATAGTTTAGAAGAAAGCTTACACTGCAGAGATCTCACAGAAGTAGCATTACAGGCTACAGTACTGTACTGTATACAAGTACTCTACAATCCATGGCCAAATTATGAAGGGAGGAGAAGGGAATAGTAATGAATACAGTTGTGCTCATAAGTTTATATACCCTGGCAGAATTTATGATTTCTTGACAATTTTTCAGAGAATATAAATGAGAACACAAAAACATTTCTTTCACTCGTGGTTAGTGTTTGGCAGAAGTCATTTATTATCAATCAACTGAGTTTACTATTTTTAAATCATAATGACATCAGAAACTACCCAATGACACTGTTCAAAAGTTTACATACCCAGTTCTTTATACTGTGTATTGCCCCTTTAACATAAATGACAGCTTGAAGTCTTTTGTGGTATTTGTGAATGAGGCTCTTTATCTTCTCAGATGGTAAAGCTGCCCATTCCATTTTGCAGGAACATTCTGGTGGCCTTCAGCTGCTTAAGTGACTCTGGACTGCTGGTGTGTAGCTGTGGCTTTCAGGATGATAATGCTACCTCCAGGAAAGCCTGCTCTTAGTCTGCTCACTACTACATATACAGCATCCCTCAGATTGGTGCTTATAACATTTAGTTATAGGTATACATTTAGGGACTATACTTTGTAGAAGCACCGTATTGTGGCAGTTTAGTTTCACATACAGTTTATTTAAAACTGTATCCAACAAAAACTCTCTGCATATTACTCTACAGCTGTAAAGCTGAGATCAGAAGGTCCTGTATTAGAGTGCTGAAAGTATAGTGATTGCTATGCTGCCAGTGCTCAGTAAAAATAAAAAAATATAAATCAGAGATATAAGTCCACAAGGTGGCATGCACGTCATTGGAATGAATTCCTAGTAACATTATATGCAACATACTAGCTCTGTAGGTTTCATATATTGTTTTAAGGACTTTTTCAAAGGTGTGTGTATTTATTTTTTCTGTTTTTGAATAAGTATCTGGGGTACTATGTACCCCTTACTCATTTCTCATAAGTAGTAGGTCCAGATACCTTGGGGTCCCTTATTTAAACATGGCTTCCAGATTCTGAAAAATCCCCCCGTGGACCATATATCCTGGGCCAGGGGTGCGGGGAAAGGGCCCTTGTCCCCATCAGCATGGGAACAAGGTGCTACCTCCCTCCATGTTAAGTATAGGAAACCTTTTATGATTTAGGATAGGGGGTAGCACACTCCTGGCCAGCTATGCTGCATGCTCAGACAGGGGTCTGGTTTCAGATTTTGGGGGATCCCATGTCTTTTTTTTTTTTTTCCCCTTAAAATCCAAACTAGACACTGTTATTATTATTTTTTTTTACAAATGTCAATTTTGCAGAAGCACATCCTACAGGTGTGCTATTTCACATGTAGGTTTAAAGTAGTTCTAAAGGCAAAATGTTTTTATACTATAATATATCCTCTGCATTAAGGTAAAACACCTTCCAATACCATTTCCCCACAGCTCCCCCTTAAACACTTACCTGACTCCTCTCTCGATCCAGCATTGTACTGTCTGCAGGAATGCTGCTCCCTCTTTCTGTATTCACAGGAGGCTCTGAAAACAGCAAGATCCATTAGCTCCTGCTGCTATCAGTCAAATGCTGTGAGTGGGGGGGGGGGGCATGGCTGAGCCAGGCTGTGTGTGCCTATGGATTCACACAGCCTGGCTCAAGAGAGCCCCCACACAGCTGAGGGGGCACTTGGAGAAGAGAAGGAGTGGACAGCAATAGCAGGGGACCCCAGAGGGGAAGATAAGGGGCCACTCTGTGCAAAACCATTGCAAAGAGAAGTTAAGTATAAGATCTTTTTTTTGGGGGGGTAAGACATTAAGCCTTTACAACAGCTGTAAGGCAGCCCCAAGCATGCTATTTAACCCCTTCATATCCGGGCCATTTCTGGCACTCCTCTCCTACATGTACAAATCATCATTTTTTTGCCAGAAAATTACTCAGAACCCCCAAACATTATATATATGGTTTTTTAGCAAAGATTCTAGGGAATAAAATGGCGTTTGTTGCAACTTTTTATGTCATGCGGTATTTGCGCAGCGATTTTTCGAACGCGTTTTTTAAAAAAAAAAAACTGTTTTGTGAATTAAAAAAAAACAAAACAGTAAAGTTAGCCCAATTTTTTTCATAATGTGAAAGATGATGTTACGCCGAGTAAATAGATACCCAACATGTCACATTTTAAAATTGCGCAAACTTGTGGAATGGCGCCGAACTTTGGTTATTAAAAATCTCCATAGGCGCTGCTTTAAAAATTTTTACAGGTTAGGTGTTTTGAGTTACAGAGGAGGTCTTGGGCTAGAATTATTGCTCTCACTCTAACGCACGCGGCGATACCTCACATGTGTGGTTTGGACACCGTTTACATATGCGGGCACGATTTACGTATGCGTTCGCTTCTGTGCGCGAGCTCGCAGGGATGGGGCGCTTTAAAAAAAAAATGTATTATTTATTTCTTATTTTACTTTTATTTTTTTTTTATTTTTACACTTTCACTTTAATTTTTTTTTTTGATCACTTTTATTCCTATTACAAGGAATGTAAACATCCCTTGTAATAGGAAAAGTGAGTGACAGGTCCTCTTTATGGACAGATGCAGGGTCTATAAGACCCTACATCTATCCTACAGGCTGGAAAGGCTGAGATCAGAAAAAAAACAGACAATCGCAGCCTTTCCTTCCCCTTTAACGGCTGTTGTTTACTTCGGAGACCCGGAAGTGACGTCACGACGTGCGCCCGGGCCTCCGAGAGCCATAGAGATGACCGAGGGACATCTGTCCCTCGGAAATCTCTGACTTCAAGATCCGGCGGCAGGCGATTCCTTCTCCCGGTCACCGATCACTCAGGTGAGCCGGGAGAAGCACCGGAGGGCGGCGGGGGGCGTCTCCTCCCGCCACCTGTAAGAACGATCAAGCGGCTGACCTGCCACTATAACCATTCTTACAGTGATGGGAATCGCCTGAGGAAAAAAACGATACCTCAATGATGCCTGCAGGTGCCGGCATCATTGAGATATCACAAATAACAGAGTATAAAAATGACCAAGGATATATCTCCCAAAACTAAAGTCTCTGCTCAGCGCCTAAATGCCAATGTCTCTTTTGTTCATAAACTCCAAACTCGAATACTAGGCAGCTGCTGAAAAAGCCTAAATGCGGTCATTCAATCAATACATAAACAGAGGAGAAGAACTCCTGCAGCAGCGCTCTGAAAAAGTGATTTAAGCAACCAAAATCAAGTTTCTTCTGATAACTGTAAAATTCGCTTGCAGATGTAAATCCCTCCACCGACAAAATGTCACCTCGTGAGAATATATCGAACTCCCCCTTTGGGGATGCACTCACCAGATACTGGTGAGATACCAGCATTGAACTCCAAACGCTATGTAGATGCAAGTCTAGGATGACCACAAAATCCACTTCTGAAACAATACGATCCTTTCCTCTGATGACACTCCTCGTTTAATCAAAGGGATGTATGAAAACAAGAAGGGGGTGGAGACACCTTCATAGCGTAAAACTGCTTTATTTGGAACACAATGCTAATTCTTTAAAATAACACTCACATGGTAGAAGGTGTATTATCGCATGATATCATTGCCGCCTCTCACAACATGACGTCCTCAACAGTTCGGTACCTGCCTGTTCCGTTAATAAGGATGTCCGTTCGTAGGTCAGCGTTTCCCTTCCGCTGTTGCGTCGCTCGGCCCGGCCCTGACGCGTTTCGTCACATCCGACTTCGTCTGAGGGCGTGCTAGGGCGCACGCCCTCAGACGAAGTCGGATGTGACGAAACGCGTCAGGGACGGGGCGGGCGACGCAACAGCAGAAGGGAAACGCCGACCTACGAACGGACATCCTTATTAACGGAACGGGCAGGTACCGAACTGTTGAGGACGTCATGTTGTGAGAGGCGGCAATGATATCATGCGATAATACACCTTCTACCATGTGAGTGTTATTTTAAAGAATTAGCATTGTGTTCCAAATAAAGCAGTTTTACGCTATGAAGGTGTCTCCACCCCCTTCTTGTTTTCATACATCCCTTTGATTAAACGAGGAGTGTCATCAGAGGAAAGGATCGTATTGTTTCAGAAGTGGATTTTGTGGTCATCCTAGACTTGCATCTACATAGCGTTTGGAGTTCAATGCTGGTATCTCACCAGTATCTGGTGAGTGCATCCCCAAAGGGGGAGTTCAATATATTCTCACGAGGTGACATTTTGTCGGTGGAGGGATTTACATCTGCAAGCGAATTTTACAGTTATCAGAAGAAACTTGATTTTGGTTGCTTAAATCACTTTTTCAGAGCGCTGCTGCAGGAGTTCTTCTCCTCTGTTTATGTATTGATCATTGAGATATCACCACTGAAATCCCAGGACGTCCATGGACGTCCTAAGGATCTGAAGTGGTTAAAGGAATTGTGTATTTTTAAGCCCTTTTAAAAGACCACCTACCTATTGAATATCATTTTTTTAAACTTTTTTTCATTGGTACATGTCTTCCATGGCAGTGCCCAGCTATTTATGCTCTTTTTTAACAATAGCATACAAAGGGGTATTGAAAAAGGACATAAAAGAATAACAAGATTTGGAAGACTTGTTTTAGGTTTGCAGGTTTCAGTCTGGGTTCAGTGAATGTTTAGAGAATGTTTAGAGAATCAAACCCAGGCCATTTTGCCGATCACTGTAAATCATTCACAAGAACAATATAAAACATGTATTTACTTGTATTAGCTTGTATAATGGTGTAAATTTGCTTTCCCCTCAAAATAACTCAACACGCAGCCATTAATGCCTAAACTGCTTGGCAACAAAAGTGTCCAAATTAGGCCCAAAGTGTCAAAATTTTGTGTGGCCACCATTATTTTCCATCACTGCCTTAACCCTCTTGGTCATGGAGTTCACCAGAGCTTCACAGGTTGCCACTGGAGTCCTCTTCCACTCCTCCATGATGACATCACGGAACTGGTGGATGTTAGAGACCTTGTGCTCCTCCACCTTCCATTTGAAGATGCCCCACAGATGCTCAATAGGGTTTAGGTCTGGAGACATGCGTGGCCAGTCCATCACCTTTACTCTCAGCTTCTTTAGCAAGGCTCTGGTCATCTTGGAGGTGTATTTGGGGTCGTTATCATCTTGGAATACTGCCCTGTGGCCCAGTCTCTGAAGGGAGGAGATGATGCTCTTTTTCAGTGTGTCACAGTACATGTTGGCATTCATGGTTCCCTCAGTGAACTGTAGCTACAGCACTTATGCAGCCCCAGACCATGACACTCCCACCACCATGCTTGACTGTAGGCAAGACACATTTGTCTTTGTACTACTCTCCTGGTTGCCGCCACACACACTTGACATTATCTGAGCCAAATAAGTTTATCTTGGTCTCATCAGATCATAGTATATGGTTCCAGTAATCCATGTCCTTAGTGTGCTTGTCTTCAGCAAACTGTTTGCGGGCTTCCTTGTGCATAATCTTTAGAAGAGTCTTCCTTCTGGGATGACAGCCATGCAGACCACTTTAATGCAGTGTGCAGCGTATGGTCTGAGCACTGACAGGCTGACCCTCCACCCCTTCAACCTCTGCAGCAATGCTGGCAGCACTCATATATCTCATATATATTTCCCAAAGACAACCTCTGCATATGACGCTGAGCACGTGCACTCAACTTCTTTGGTCAACCAAGGCAAGGCCTGTTCTGAGTGGAACCTGTCCTGTTAAACCTCTGTATGATCTTGGCCACCGTGCTGCAGCTCATTTTCAGGGTCTTGGCAATCTTCTTATAGCCTAGGCCATAATTATATAGAGCAACAATTATTTTTTCCAGATCCTCAGAGAGTGCTTTGCCGAATCACATGACACCAGGGAGGGTAAATGGCTAATTGGGCCCAATTTTGACATTTTCACTTAGGGGTGTACTCACTTTTATTGCCAGCGGTTTAGACATTAATGGCTGTGTGTTGAGTTATTTTGAGGGACAGCAAATTTACATTGTGGTCACATGAAAAGATATAATACAATATTTACAAAATTGTGAGGGGTGTATTCACTTTTGTGAGCTACTGTATGTATATATATATATATATATATATATATATATATATATATATATATAATATTGCAACAACCAACAATAAAGCAGTAAGTAAAAGGTCTCCAGTATCACAAAAAAAACATGGACAACAGTCTCTTTAAAGAACACTCATGAAAACAAGGTTTCCATAGTGGCATAACACCATTTTTCTTTCTTCCACTTTTAGAGACACCTCCTGCCTGAAAGACTTACGCTTAGCCATATATAATTCTTATATGTCAAACTGGTGACTGCCTAAAATGGCTTAATATTCATGTTTTAGCTTTGGCAGCACTTGTGTGCTTTACAAGAATTATGATGTGTACTGTAACTTTTTAAAGCAGAATTCATCACCACGTAAAGTTCCTAAACAGGCCATTTATATTTTCCTTAAAAACTACTACAGCCAATAGATTATTATACCAGATGGTTTAAAGTTTTGCTTGGCATGAGATATTGAGCCTTCTGTCCTCTGGAATAAAAATGTAATACATGTCAAAACACATGCTTTAGTTGTATAATTAATTCAATAGAAAAATACTTTATCCATGATATTGACATCCTGGTCTGTCGTGCAGATTATACATTCATAAGAAAGTGTACAAATTAAACAATGTTAATTTTTATGAATAATAGTAATACTAAACAGTTGCAGTTATATTTTCTATAAACATCATATCAAGTTAAAAAAAAATGTAAAATAATGAATTAAAAAAAAAGATGGGTTTGCTGTACATTGATTATTCAGTGTTATAGCTATAAAAATGCATACTTTCCCAGTAAACATTACAAAAATTGCTACATCCAAAAAAAGAGTATCACAATACACAGAAGATTATTTCTTTTTAGAGACGTGTCTGTTTTTTTCCTTAACCTAATAAAATTTTGACAGGGCTGACTTTAGATTGGTCTCCCTCGGCGTTCTGGGGCCTTCCTAAACTTTCAAATTTCACCCATTTGAACTGCATCAAAGTGAAGGAAATTCAAGGATCACTAACGTCTCAGATGGTAGCACTTGCCCTAACAACCAAGGTTCAGGAATTCTTTGGAGCAGGCTGAGGTCATTTTTCTCCCTTTCTCCTAATGCTTTTCTCCATTAATCAGCGCTCACAGCTCAGATTGGTCTTCAACTTCCTCCCAATCCTTGCTAAGCCTGTCATTTCGAGCTATTATTTACTTTAATGGACTTTGGCTGATCCCTTATGAAGCTTTGGATCTGAGAATAATAAGACTGAAGAGTAACGGGCACAGACATGGGTGTGGGTTTGCCTGCAGATTAACTGTGGCAGATGGGCTTTGCAGTAGTTTCCTGTGTGCCGAGTGTTGATTGAGAGGGTATAATGAGAGAGGTGGTGTCAGCACAATGGCTGCAACCACTTCATTACACCTCGCCCCTAAACAACCCCATTTTTCTAAACCTTTGGATTGTGAAATTTTAGGAAGTCGGAGCACAAGAACAAGTACAAAAACAACTGTAAATAACCATGAATGTTAATCCAACATTAATTGACCCTGGTTTAATTAAAGACACATTTTGTCTGCTGAAGTAACTCGATTAGCAGAACTGCATTATTTATATAAATTCATTAATTATTTAAACATGTTGTATGATTATTGACATTTATGAAATATGTAATAGTATACAGAAATAAAAAAAAATGACAAGCAAAGCAATCATATGGTATCATATTTACCAAAAATGGTTGTGTATAATATAATAATCACAATAATAATAATATAATAATCATTGTTTCATAATATATTTTCATGCATAATATTTCATAATATATTTTCATACATAAAGATATCATTAAATGGGAATTGTGCAGTTTGAAATGTAACTAATTACATGTATTTACAGTACATATTTTCCAGCAACCTTTCTGCTGCTCATGGTACACCAATATATTTTAACAATAAGTATGTACAATTTGCTATCACATCATAGTTTTAATGCTTATTGTATAATGTGATTTATACTCTATTAAATATTTTTATCATTTTATTAAATTTACCTATATACTGTATATTGTATATAAAGCAATCATGGCTGTACCTATTTTTGAGAATAACTTAATTTTTGTTCCTTTTTTCTTTCTTATGAATTAAATCCCATTCTTCTTTCAGGGCTTTATTCTTCTGGCTTAATGCTTTCATCATAGTAACTCGTGTTCCTCACAAGGCTTCTTCTTTCCCTCCCCTTTTTTGGAACTACCAAAACTGCAAGAAGACTCCAGGTCAAGTTTGTGTACATGGGATACAATTTTAATGACAGCCCCTCTGTACTGAATTCTGAAAGTTTCCACACACTGCTTCATAAGCTAGAGCCACCGATTATCCTCCTCCTTTGAAAAGTTTTTCAAAACTTCTTTTATTTTGCTGTTGTCACTGGATGAAAAGGAAACTAACCACCATGTCAAGACAATTCTGCTGCCTAGCAACTAAAAGACCACATTGTAATTCTGAGTTGTCCTATGTCTCTAGTAATGTAGAATGGGCTAGTATGTCACACCAGCAAGACAAGGTCCTTGTCATTTGCTAATTGCCAACCAAATCAGGTTGTTGTTACATGTATCAATAGGTGGCAACTACAGTATATTATACCACTGATTACACCTTGCATATTACCAAGCAGGATAGATTAATTCCCTTATATTTTGACAAGCTGTTTAGAAGGTAAAAAGTAGTATACTTAATGTGTACATGTGTGTGTGATATCTGACTCTCAGGGATTCTGCAATCCAGCTCTCTCCCCAGTAGCTTACCTAATAAAAACTATGAAATGCTTCTTAATAAAACTTGAGATTACATTTAAGAATACTGTGTAATACTATTATTATTATTAGTTATATTATTATGAGTATCATCCTCTTTATTTTTAGTATAACGTTATGTAGCACTTCAGTCATACAAAAATGTTATTGTCAGTATAACTAGAATATGGAGCTAGCTAAACATCAAAATAATGAAACAATATATTTATTTTAATAATTAATAAAATGGAAATGATAAAATAATATTACAACGCCACACATGTCAAGGATAATGAATATACCTTTTATATCATAAAAATAAGCTTGTATTTTCAGATTTGTGGATAAACAAACAAACAAAAAAGCTGAAAACTAGTTGTCAAGTTGTTTTAGATTTATGCTGTAATTTGAAAAAATGTTTCTTATTAGGTTTGTCTTGTGAGTTTTCAGTGTGGTGTCACTTCAAAAACAGTTCAATGTGTCTAGTATAATGTCATTGATATAATGATATATTTTTTTATATATTAGATGTCATGCCACATTGACATGCATACAGTATACATTCTAATTGTCATATTTGTTAGAGCATTGTTCATCTAAGGTAATGAATATGAAACATGTCTTCTGACAGAAGTCTCCATGTATAAAAATGAATGCTTGCTTCTCTGTATTTTACTAGATAATTTACAGGTGATATTACAATGTGGGAAGGATCATATTAATAATATTATTTTTAAGGCTAGGTTCACACTGATGTGGTGTGATTTGAACAAGTTTTGTAGTGTGATTTGAAGGATTACAGCCAGTGCAACTGGCGATGACACTGCATTTGCAATGCGATTTTGATGCAGCTGCTATTTGAATCTATGGCCTGTTGGTTTTTTTTCTCTCTCTCTATCTATTCAACTATATAGAGCTAAAAATCTCACCACGTCACACTGCATATATGGACTGTATATATCTGAACAGCCTCCATAAAAACACATGGCATTTAACTTGTCATGTTAATCAATGAGTTCTAGAATGCACCCAAAATCACATACGTGTGAACCAGGGGTAAAGGAGGAGATGCTTAGGAAAGCAGTTTGACAAAAAGTTTTCTGGCTAGCTCGAACTTTGACCATTCAATAAGAAGGTTTACAGCCACTTTTATTTTAAAGATGATGTCAATTTTTTTAGAATACTTTATTGATATGAAACTGGATGTATTTCCATTGTGACATTTATGTACATTTTATTAAGTTGTTTTTTTTTCTGTAGAAATAGTATATGTAGTTATTTCACATGTTTTTGTAGCTACCAAATGTTATACCTTATACCTTTGGACCAAGCCTTTTCCTGACACTTTTTGTTTCAAATTTCAAGTTCAAATCAGCATTTTTTGATAGAAAATTACTTATAACCCCAAACATATAAATATATACCACAATTTCTTGAAAATATGAAAGATGATGTTATGCTGAGTAAATAGATACCTAATATGTCATGCTTTAACATTGTGCACGCTCGTGGAATGGCCACAAACGATGTTACTTAAAAATCCCCATAGGCAATGTTTTAACATTTTTTCCAGGTTACCTGTTAAGTGTTACAGAGGAGGTCTAAAGCTAGAATTATTGCTCTCACTCTAACGTTTTTGGTGATACCTCACATGTGTGGTGCAAACACTATTTACATATTGCGTGAATATGTGTTCACTAGGATGGGGGTGCTTTAATTTTTTTTTCTTATTTATTTTATTTTTTTCTTTCTTTTCCAACAGTTTTGATTTTTTTTTGTTAAACCGTCCCTGTTATTTTTTTTTGATAACTTTTATTCCTATTACAAGGATAGTAAACATCCCTTGTAATAGAAATAAAGATGACAGGTCCTCTTTATGATGAGATCTGGGGTCAAAGAGACCCCAAATCTCTCCTTTACCTTTAAAAGAAAAAGAGCAAAAAAAAAAAATTCATCATAATATCACTCCGGTCCTCCAAGTCCATAGAGGTGATCAGAGATGATCTGGTCTCTGTCCGCCACTGTCACCATCTAATCGTTTCTCCAGTGAAACCAGTTAGCCTGCCTCTTCTGAAATTAATAAGCCACTCAGATCACTTTCATGAGAAAGCCAGCTGCCAGCTGCAAAAAAAAAATACAGTGGTTATAGCTGATAACTTCAGCCATAACGCTGGTAAACCACTTGCAAACTACAATGCATATATACGTATTGCAGTCGGCAAGCGGTTGATCAAACTTTTAGCAAAGTGCATTAGAGTCAATGAGAGAGCAAATTTTGGCAACAATGAACCCAGGAAATATTTGCTAAATTTTGTTTCTAACCTACAAAGATATCTTACACCTTTGCTGGTCTCTGGTGACCCCTTGGTTCAAATATTATAATGGCCTCCCTCAGGTTAACAGATCACTGTGATTGCAAAATATACTTTGTCATACAAAAGTAGAACCCTTTGAAACTCATTTTACATAAATTGATGCTATTGTATATATTATAAATATCAACTAAAAAATGTGCTTGCATTTTAAAATTCAGAAAAATCATTAAAGCCGTGGTAAACACCACTAGGTCACTTGTACCTACAGGTAAGCCTATAATAAAGCATACTTGCAGGTACAAGATATATCTCCTAAACGCGCACAAGTTAGAAGTTATTCACTGTTTCTGCAGTCGGTGATGTCAGTGGCACATGTACACTGTCCTGTAATGGGATGGCATACTAAGTATGCCATCTCTTAAGAGCTCTGTGCCGTGGTCATGACTCCTGTTCGCATGCGCAGGAGTGACATCATTGTGGCTTGGCCATTCACATATCTTGAGCCTTTAAACCCCAGAAGGAAGACTGGGTGATAATGGAAGCCCTGTTAGCGATGACAGCTTGTTGCTGGAGGTCTAGAGATGGGCCAATCACCCCCCTGTTTAGTTTGCAACAGAACTCCTGAACAGAGAAAAAGTTCTGACCTGAATGGCGAAACCTAAATTCTATGGGATCCGAACTTGTAAATCAAAACTCCCCATTTTGAAGGCTTATATGCAAGTTATTGGCCATAAAAAGAGGTATGGGGGGTTGGGTACTGTCCTAGAGGACAGTTATCAATGCAAAAAATTGTTTTAAAAAAGATTATTTTTTCAGGAGCAGTGATTTTAATTATGCTTACACAGTGAAACAATAAAAATGTAAAAATCCTTTAAAGTGCCTGGGATGTCCCCATAGTCTGACTCTAAAGAAAAAATAATGAATGAAATTACATTTAAATTGCCAGCAATACAATTTCCTTTCTGGCAATAGAAAAATGTTGGGGGGTCCCCCTAATCCATTTGAATTTTAAGGGGAACCCCATGACAATTTTTTTTTAAAAAATGGTGTGTGGCCCCCAAAATCCATACCAGACCCTTATCCAAGCACGCAGCCTGGCAGGTCAGGAAAGGAAGGACAAGAGAGCAGGCCCCCCTCCTAAACCTTCCCCCCACATGCCCTTAACATGGGGGGTGCTTTGAGGTGGGAGCTCTGACCTCCACCCCAAAGCACCTTGTCCCCATGTTTATGGGGACAAGGGCCTCTTCCCGACAACCCTGGTTGGTGGTTGTGGGGTTCTGCAGGCAGGGGACTAGCCCCCATATCCCGCCCCCATATGAATGAGTATGGGGTACATAGTACCCCTACCCATTCGCCAAAAAAGTTTAAAAATAAATAAAAACAGGAGGTCGTTTTTGACAATTCCTTTGTTAAAAATAAAAAACTGTGTCCACCGATGTAGATTCATCATCAATTACAATGTTGCCGCCACCGACGGACACAAAAAAGAAACAAAAATGCTCTGTCGTCAACTAAGGCAAACCGCTGAATGCCTGGCTTGCCTTTAGACAGTTCTTATATAGGTAAGGGCAGGGCCACCTGGAGATGTCACCTCATGGCACTGCCCCCTTGTGACATCATCGACCAAACATACACCGGTCGGTGACATCACCACAAGGGGACGGTGCCACCAGGTAACGTTGCCTGGTGGCTCTGCCCCTTCCCTATATAAGAACTGTCAAATGGCAAGCCAGGCATTCAGTGGTTTGCCTTAGTTGACGGCGCAGCATTTTTTTCTTTTTCCGGGTCCAGAGGTGCGGTGATGTCGTGATTGACAATTGTCAAAAACTGTCTCTGTGTTTTTATTACTTTTTGACACTTTTTTTGCTGAATGGGTAGGGGTGCACCATACTCATTCACATGGGGGGGGCGGCATCTGGGGGACCCCCTTGTAAAAGGGGCCTCCAGATTCTGATAAGCCCCCCACCCGCAAACCCCCCACAACCACTGCCCAGGGTTGTTGGGAAGAGGCCCTTTCCCCCCCACCCCAAAGCACACCCCCATGTTAAGGGCATGTGGCCTGGTATGGTTCAGGAGGGGGGGCTCACTCATCACTCCCTTTCCTGGCCTGCCGGGCTGCATGCTCAGGTAAAGGTCTGGTATGGAATTTATGGGGAAAGTCATGTGTTTTTTTTCTTTAATTTTAAGGGCCTGGTATGGATTTGGGGGATACCCCACTTTTTTATTGCCGGCAATGTTTTTTTTTTATTTAGCTGTCAGAGGGGAAGCCCATTGACGCTATTCACTGCGCCTTGATTGGGCACGGTGCATTGCAGGGCGTTCAGTGGGGCGAACACCTACCAAGCACTCTGCAAATTCAGATTTTCGACAAATAGGTGATGTTCGGGCCGAACTTTTGCTTGACCTGAACCATTCACCCAACTCTACTGGAGGATTTTGTTTTAAGGTAAGTCTTTTTTTATAATGTGCTTATATGTTATGCATACTAGCGCATTATACCCTTAACTTGCAGGGGGGAGGTATTTTTTCTGCTAGACTTTACTACCACTTTAACAAGACTAGGTGTTGCAATATGTCATTGGGGTTAATTTACTAAAGGCAAAAGAGCTTAGTAAATAAGCAGAAGCTTTGCTAACTTCCATCATCCAATCACGTGCAAGCAGAATTTTTTTTTTTTAATTTTCCTTGCATGTGATTGGGTAATCTTTGTGAAGCTGTACCCCATCTACTAAGCTCTGGAGCAACTGTACTTGCTGAGTGCAACTGCACTTTGAAAAGTGCATAGTCTATTTGCCTTTAGTAAATCAACCCCATAGTCTGTCTGATGCTGCAGCTACCATTTCTCCCAATTTTCACCAAAGCCAATGCCTTTCTAACACATACATGTGTTAGAAAGGCATTACATTAACCTGCATGAGTTATTTTACATGTGTGCATTATTGTAATAACTTCATTTTCGCATCAAAATATTGCATGATGTGGAATCACTGGCTTCTACATGAAATGAACATTTAGCTATTGAAAGGTATTGTGGTTGATTTACTAAAGTAGTAGAAGCTGTTTACACAGTTAATGTTGACTTTCCCAACCTGTGTTGACTTTCCCAACCAGTGTTGACTTGAATACCCAGTCACATGCGAGAAAAAAAAAGGTGAACATTTGCTTTGCTAAGTGAACAGGTTATACTCCTTGTTAAAGCAATTAAAATTCAATAATTATTTTTTCTAATAAATCATGTTTTTATCTCCATCTCTATTTAGAATGCCTATTTTTTTTTTTTTTTTTGCTCTCATCAAATAGAAACCCACTTAAAATGCAAGCCAGTGGTATTTTTAGGGTGATCTTTTTGAATTGACCTTTACATACAGAACACCAACTAAATCAATAACATACATAAAACCCACTAATAAACTGAAAGAAAATTTGTGACTGTTAAAATTGACAAACAATGCTTGACAATGCTGCACGTATTGAACTTTTGTGAATTAAAGTGGTTGTCAACTCTCCGCTCCCCCCCCAAAAAAAAACCCCTGCAAAACAGAGGCATATTGAGCTAGTATGCGCTCATTATGAAATACTTACCTTGGAACAAAGCTGTTGCAGCGGTCTCGGCACACCTCTGTGACTGGCGACATGCTGCTTCCTGGTCCGTGGCTCCGGCCAATCACAGCGTGGGCTCCAGCGCTGTGATTGGCGGAGCCGCACTGACATCAAGCCAGCGCATGCACATGGGAGCCGTCATTTACGGCATGTTTACAGAAGAAATGGCACCCTGAGCCACCCGGGGGCACATTCTTCAGTGCGCATGTGGCGATGATGTCGGCACATTCAGAATATCTTCTAAACGGTGCAAGTTTAAGAGATGTTCACAGGATCTAAAGGTAAGCCTTTTTATAGGCTTACCTGTAGTTTAAAGTGGTTGTCATGAGTTAACACTGGTTCACTGAACCATTTCCTTCCATATATCCTTTCATCCTTGAAATTATTCAGCGAAAATGTTTGACCTTTTGTTTCTTGCTTGTATGTGCTTTAAAACTACTCAAGGGTTAGCAACCTAGAATTACAATTGTATAAATCTGGGCCCATCAATAGGTTTGTAGTTTATGTAGACTCTTATTCTATTACAATGGTAAATCTTTATTTTAAACAAGAGTAAAACCAATTTCTTCTTTTTTTCCTCTTTTGCTGGTGCTAAAGGGAGCAATAAAAAAATAAAGGAAGTTAGGACTGAAAATGTAAAGTGGCAGTTACATTTAATTTCCCTAATTTGAATCTGTAGCTTTAAAACCACAGTGTGTGCTTACTTTACATGGAGAAGAAACAGAAAAAAAACATAAGTGTGAACATTCTATACTTACTTGGGCTTGAAATCCTAATTATAGTAATGATGAGTTCAACCCATGCCTAACTAATATTACACAATAATTTTTGTACCTTTTGTCTCTACTTGCTATTGCTTAAATGTTACTCCATTCTTCTAGGAACACCTGCTCTCTTTTCATTAAGCAACTTTAACTTATTACAAAGGAATACATTATATAATCGCTGTGTGTTTTTCTCTCTACAAAAGGGTTTTTGTATTTTTACTAATGGCACTTCCTCTACCTGCTACAGTCATAATAGTGATCATTTAAGTCAAAGATGATTGTAGACACATGAATTGCAGCCTCTTGGTGAACTAACAATGGTCCCTTTTAAACAATATTAATTCTGAAATCTGGTAAATCTGGTAAATATCTAAAAGCCACATTTGGTGGCCATGAGTTATGTTCACAGAGCATATGCCCTCTCTTGTAGAAGCAAACAATTGCTGCTACAGTACTGTGATATATGAATGGAGCACACTGGATATGTTATACACTAATAAAGACATATGGGCCTGCCTCGGGTGCTTTAGACATTAGGCCAGTGTGCCTTGAGCTCAGAGAACTAAATTAAGTTTATAATGGCTAGCATTAGGTTGTTAACACAAAAAGGTAATTGATGCAGATAATTAAAAAGCAATTTTAAATACAGGAAAGCATTTGGTATAGAAAAACTGCAGCTTGCTCACTTTTATTGCATGTTATCTGGGTGAAATTAAAATGGATGCAAAATATTCTTATTATATTACAGAAAAACCGCAACATATTTATGAAAGTACAGGAGAGGCCTGGGCAAATGAAAATAAGTAATAACCTGGTGTTCTAGAATGTATCTGTTATGTGATACAAACAATATGTTGTAAGTAGAGATGAGCGAACTTCTAGAAGTCCGGGTTCTGCTGGTTCGGCCGAACTTCGGGACAAAGTCCGGGTTTGGGTCCGGACAGAACCCGAATTTTGTCCCGGACCCCGAACCCCATTCGAGTAGAGATGAATGTTGTATAACAAACATAGTGTATTGTCTATGTAAGATCTTGTGGTCCAATAATGAATAAAAGTAAACGGGTCCGGAGAGGACATGAAAGTATTTATACAACGCCAAAAAGACATTATATTATTCTTATAAAACGTAGGTAAAATTAAAGTGGGTCTATTGTACGTTATTTTCACTCGTTCGACGTCAAAAAGATATGGTTTACGAAAGGACATAAATTTTAACGAAAAATTAATAGACGTAGTTAATGGAAAAACACAATTGTTGG
>BLSH010383920.1:2424-13342 GCA_018402905.1 Glandirana rugosa | reverse complement strand
ATCTCGCTAACTGCACACTGGGAAAAATATAGTGACGGGTGGGCCTGAGCCGGCTAGCCATTTGGTGCATGTCCTTCCACCACCAAGGATTGCAGGGCATTTCTCTTTGCCTCCTGTTGCCTCCTCCTCCTACTGCGCTTCCTCCTCCTCGACCACCCACTCATCCGCTCAGCGTAACACCTTCACCACCAACATCAGCACATCCAGGGGGAAACGACAGCAGGCTGTTTTAAAACTGATATGTTTGGGGGATAAACCCCACACTGAGCAGGAGCTGTGGACGGGCATTGAACAACAGACCAATGAGTGGTTGTTGCCACTGAGCCTCAAGCCCGGCCTGGTGGTGTGCGACAATGGCCAAAATCTCGTAGCAGCTCTGGGCCGAGCCAGTTTGACGCACATCCCTTGCCTGGCGCATGTGCTGAATTTGGTGGTACAGAATTTTCTACTACCCGGATATGTCAGAGCTGCTGCATAAAGTGCGGGCCATCTGTGTGCACTTTCGGCGTTCTCACCCTGCTGCTGCTCGCCTGTCTGCGCTGCAGCGGAACTTCGGCCTTCCCGCTCACCGCCTCATATGCGACGTGCCCACAAGGTGGAACTCCACCTTGCACATGCTGGAGAGACTGTGCGAGCAGCAGCAGGCAATAGTGGAGTTTCAGCTGCAGCACGCAAGGGTCAGTTACTTTGCGGAACAACAACACTTCACCACCAACGAGTGGGCCTCCATGCGAGACCTGTGTAGCGTATTGAGGTGTTTTGAGTACTCCACCAACATGGCCAGTGCCGATGACGCTGTTCTTAGCGTTACTATGCCACTTCTATATCTCCTTGACAAAACACTTCGGGCCATGATGGAAGAGGATGTGGCACAGGAGGATGAGGAGGAGGAGGAGGAAGAGGGGTCATTTCCACGGTTATCAGGCCAGTCATTCGCAAGTGGCTCGGAGGGTGGGTTCCTGCACCAGCATAGGCCAGATCCAAACTATTCAAGCCAGGGCACAGTTCTGGACGAGGAGGACAAGGAAGATTAGGAGGAGGAGGAGGAATCGCAGCAGGGTGGCACCCAACGCAGCTCGTGGGCATCACTGGAGCATGGCTGGGGGGATACAGAGGACACAGATGATATACCTCCACAGAGGACAGCTTGTCTTTGCCTGTGGGCAGCCTGGCGCACATGGCCGACTACATGCTGCAGTGCCTGTGCAACAACAGCAGAGTTGCCCACATTGTAACTTCTTCTGATTACTGGGTGGCCACCCTGCTGGATCCCCATTACAAGGACAACGTGCCTTCCTTAATTCCCTCACTGGAGCGTGAGAGGAAGATGCACGACTACAAACGCACACTGGTAGAGGCGCTGCTGAGGGCATTCACAAATGCTGGGGGCACAGCGGAAGCACAAGACGAAGGCAGAGGAGGAGGAGGAACGCCCGGGACACCGGGGGCACAGCAGAAGCACAAGACGAAGGCAGAGGAGGAGGAGGAAGAGGCCACCTACGTAGCTGTGCCACAGCCAGCACCTCAGAAGGCAGGGTTAGCATGGCCGAAATGTGGCAAAGCTTTGTCAGCAGCCCGCCACAACAAACAGCACCACCAGCCGATAGACAACGTCTTAGCAGGAGGCAGCATTTCAGCAACATGGTGCAAGAGTATGTGTGAACACGCCTACACGTACTGTCTGATGGGTCTGCCCCATTAAACTTCTGGGTCTCCAAATTGGCCACATGGCCTGAGCTTGCCGTTTATGCCTTGGAGGTTGCCCTGCAGCCAGTGTATTGTCGGAACGTGTGTTTAGCATGGCAGGGGGCGTTATCACAAACAAGCGCAGCCGTTTGTCCACAGCCAACGTGGACAAGCTAACCTTTATTAAAATGAATCAGGCATGGATCCCACAAGATTTGTCTGTACATTGTGCAGAATAAACATTTAGACCGGACTCACACAGCCATTCGTATACTTGTTTTTTTTGAATAGGCCTCCTCCTCCTCGACCACCGCCACTTCCACCTACACTGCCATGGTCACAGCCCAGTCAACCTCTAGACTCCTACTCCACATCCACCCCCCCTTCCCATTTTTTTATTTGATTTTAATTTATTTTCCCTATCCCCATTTTTTTGTAGGGCACTTGCCCTACTCTTACCCCCATTTTACTTCCTTTTGCAGCCCTCTAGCACTTGCCAGGACTTTGTTACAGCCATTTTTGTGCCTAAACGTTCAGGTCCCCATTGACTACAATGGGGTTCGGGATCCGGGATAACGTTCGGGCAATGTTCGGTGCCGAACCCGGACTTTTTTCCAAAGTTCGTTCGGACCCTCCGAACCCGAACGTCCAGGTGTTCGCTCAACTCTAGTCAGCTTGATTCCCAGGTACTGTATGTTTTGGTCCGTCCATTGATATGGGAGAGATTGTTCAAGCTTCCTTTTGGTGTGTTTGGGGACTCCTAAGTACAAGATATGGGATTGTGTGTAATTAACTTTGTAATGTGAGATATTGCTGAATTCTTCAATGACTTTGTGGGCGTTGGGTAGGGAAATAACTGGATTTGTTAATAATAGTATTGTGTCATCCACAAAAAGATTAATGGTATGGGAGCTAGAGGTGGTCTTAAATCCAGTGATCAGAGGGTGTGTACGTATTTTTTCTGTGAGAGGCTCTATCATCAAGTTGAATATGGAGGGTGAGAGAGGACAACCCTGTCGAGTCCCATTTGTGATCGGAAACATTTTGGACAGGAGGCCAGACATGTGTACCTGAGCCGTAGGGCAGGAGTACAATGCTAGAATTGTGTTCAGACACGGTCCCCGGAAACCAAACTTAGAGAGCACATTGTACATATATTTCCAATGCACTCTATCAAATGCCTTCTCTGCATCAATTGACAGTAGCAAAGAAGGCGTTCGAATCTTTTTTGCATAGTGTATAAAATTCACAAGCCTCCTGGTGGTGTCTGAAGTTTGCCACCCTTTCACAAATCCCATCTGGTCGCTGCTAACAAGAGAGGGTAAAAATTTAGTTAGGCGTTTAGCTAGTAGTTTTGTGTATATCTTGATGTCTGAGTTCAGTAACAATATGGGCCTAAAATTGACCGGTGTTGTGGGTTCTTTGCCGGGTTTGGGTAATGTCACAATATGCGCTTTGAGCATTTCAGGTGGGAACTCAGAGGATTGTGCCGCTTTGGCATAGACGGGTTGTAAATATGGAGATAGAATGTTGGTGAATACCTTAAAATACTCATTGGGAAGGCCATCTGGACCCGGAGATTTCTCATTGGGGAGTGATTTGATTATGTCTTTAATTTCACAGGATGTGAACGGGGCGTTTAGTTCATTTAATTTTCCAAATCTGAGAGCGATGGGAGGTGTACAGATTGTAAGAAGTTTTGAATGTCCGCCTCTGAGGGCTGGGGGTCTGTTGGTCCATACTTAAGTTGTACAGCGAACTGTAAAAGTCGGCAAACTGGTCATCTATGTCTTGGGAGTTGGATATTTTGTGTTGGGAGGTCGGGTGTAAGAGATAGACAATTCTTGTTTTTGTACGGGCTGTTTTGAGTCTATTAGCAAGATATTTCCCTGCTCTTTTGACATTAGCGTTGTGTGCTAATTTCAAAGTTTTAGGTGATAATCATATTGTTGTGTCATGAGTTCTCTTAGCCTCTCCCTGAGTTGGGATAGCTTATGTGTTGTGGTGTGATCCAGGGAAGTTTTATTGGCCGCTTCTAGGGATTTAATGTCTGATAGCAGGGAGTTGAATTGAGTGTTGTGTCGTTTTTTGACCCTTGCCCCTTGTTGTATGAGTATCCCCCTTATGTACACTTTGTGGGCATTCCATAGTGAGTATGGGTTCCCTACTGGTCATTCATTAGTGGTGAAGAAGCTTTGTAAGTGTTGAGATATGGTCCGACTGTATTGGGGGTCCTGAATAATCTTATTATTGCAGCACCAGATGGGGGTGGTTAAGGCCTCTCACATTTTAAAGACAGGCATTTGAGGGTCATTTATAGGTTTGGTTGTGTGATAGGCTTGTATGGTGTGGTACTCACAGTAGTGGTGGATCTGGTCCATAGCTCATGGCGTTGTACTTGGCTCCCGAATGGCAAGAGGCCGGAGCTTGAGTGGTGTTGTGGGTGGTCAGTGGTGATTTCTGGATGCAGTCGATGAGAATAGGGTGCTTCTGTGCTTTACATAGAAAGAGAAACGAGAAAGCTTGAACATAAAATTATAACTTGTAAAAGGTTGGAGCCTTTTGGGAGGCCCGTGAGCAGGAAGTACTGCTCAGAATGCATCTGGGGGTATAAGGAGTGACTCTACGGTCCTCCGTGGTCGGAGAATATTGTGAGATGATGGTTATATTATTTGCTTCCGCTGGATGGTTTTTTGTGTTGTCTTTTATGGGAGACCATTTGCCATTCTTCTGGGATGGTGCCCGGTTGCGAGTGCTGAGTAGAGGTCGTTAGTGCAGTTGGGGAGCGTTCTGGTAAAATTCCCCATCGGCGCAAGGCCACAATACCTTCTTCAAGGGTGATAATTTGAATTGTCATCCCATTGTGGGTGACCAGTAGGGTTGCCGGATATTACCACTTGTGTAGTATCTTGTGGTTTTTCAGGGCTTTAGTGATGGTTGCTAAGTTCCTTCTGCTTTGCAATGTGTGTCTGGATAGGTCTGGGAGAAGCTGAATAGAGGCGTAAGGTGAGGATGTGTTGTCTGCTCTTTTTACTGCCATCATAATCTGCTCTTTTATGTTTTAAAAATGGACCCTAAGCAGAACATCTCTTGGGGAATCTGTCAATATGAAGGAAGGTCTAGGTAGCCGGTGGATCCGATCAATCAGGAGATCATGTGTTGATAACATTGGTATTAAGGTGGAAAAGAGGGCTTGGGCATATTGTTGTAGTTGGTTGGGTTGTACCGTTTCCAGTACTCCACAGAGTTTTATGTTGTTCCTCCTGGACTTGTCCTCCAGGTCGGAGATTTTGTCTTTTAGCCAGGCTATCTCTTCATTTTGGGCTTTATGGGGTCCACCATAACGTTGCGGGAAATTGAGTATTCATCCACCTTCCTTTCGACTTGGTCGACTCTGTTCCCCAGGAGATGTACCTCAGCCTGGCATTGATTCAACCCGAACATGATGTCAGATTGAAGAGATACTCTTAAAGATAGTAACATCTCTTTAAGCATAGTATCTGATATTGGTTGCCCGTTTGTTGGGAAGCTGGAAATGGGGTCTGCTCCCTGTGCGGGGCTATGTTGCTGATTTGAGGAAGGTCCGCTTACCCCCATTTCCCCGTTGTAGTGTAGGTCGACCTGGGGATCCAGACTGGGTTTTTGTTTATGGGGGCTTCTGGTAGAAGGAGTGGAGGCTCCTGGGGAGGGTACGCTCCTGCTCACTTCTGTCAGAGAAGTATGTGGTTTATCTCCACTATTCATGTTGTTGTAGCCCACTGGTGTCGTTGGCTGGGAGTTCTGGGCAGAGTTGATGTCCTGTTGCAACCCCCGTGTTGCTGAGGTGAAATAGCCAGACACCTTGCAGGGTTGTTGTTGGTTTTTCTTGTTTTTGGTCATTTGTTATGTGTTCAGTCGTATATGGAGGTGATTGAGGGGACGTGCGGAAGCTTGGGTATAGTTGAGTATTCTCCAACCATTAGGAACTCTCAAATCATTTGGCCATCGAGGAGTTGTTGTTGAGAGCTGAGGAGGTTATGGTGTTGTAGTGGCTCTGGGTAGTTCCAGGACTAGGGAATGAGGATGGTAAGTGGTTAAGGCAGCTGCAGAGCGATTGTTCTTGCAGTTGTGGGTACAGCACACTGCAGCTGGAGTAGTAGGGCACAGAGACAGATCTCTTAGATCCTAACTTTTGCATTGAAGGTCCACCTGATAGTGTGTGGCTTTTTTACCACTTGGATTGTATGTCTGATTGCAGCCCCCTATGTCCTTGGATAGGAGGTATGGGGCCTTGGCCGTTAGTATAGGCCGCAAGAAGGTGGCGACGACTGCAGCAAGGGGAGATGTGGAGGTCTATAGTGTCTCTGTAGTCCCATGGGTTTCTGCACTAGCTTCTGGGCTGGTGGGTGCAGGATGGGGGGTTGTGGTTGGCAAGGTGGTTGATCTAGCTTGTTTCGGCAGCTCGGATGCACAGGGGATAAAGCTGGGGGCTTAAAGTCTAGACCGCAAGATGGTGGCCACATCTGTGGAAGTTGTGGTGGGAGCAGTGGCGGCTCCGCCGATGCCCTGATCCATATACTCGCTCAGGAGGGTGTAGGCGATGGATAGGGGTGTAGCTGTAGGCTGGATGGGTCTCCCCACCTGGTCTGGCCGATTGTTCTTCCAGGGGGCAGCGGGGAAGTGCTGGAGGTTTCAAGATGGTGGGTATTGTGGTGTCATATGGCGGCTCCTCAATGCCCTGGTCTCCCTTTGCTTGCTTCAGAAGGTGTGGGCACTGGATGGGGGGTTCGTTTGATCAGGGGGCAGCACAAAAATTTCAGTCTAGGCCGCAAGATGGCGGCCGCGTCTGTGGTGGTTATTGTGAGGTTAAGTGGCGGCTCCTCCAATGCACTGGGTTCCCTGTGTCCACTCCAGAAGGTGTGGGCACTGGGTGGGGGAGTTCTGTAGGTTGGATGGGTCTCCTTGACCTATCCGGCCCCTCTTCTGTCAGGGAGATAGCGCTGGAGGCCTCCGGTCCAGGCCCCAAGATGGCGGCTGCGTCTGTGGCGGTTATTGTGGGGTTAAGTGCTGGCTTCTCCAATGCCCTGGGTTCCCAATGTCCACTCCGGAAGGTGTGGGTGCTGGGTGGGGGAGTGCTGCTGGTCGAATGGGTCTCCTTGACCAATCCAGCCACTCATCTGTCAGGGGGATGGCGCTGGAGGCCTCTCCGGTCCAGGCCTCAAGATGGCGGTGGCTGCCGCGAGGTTGCTGAGCAGTACTACAGAGAGGTAGGCCTCGGATCCCCAAAGTGCCCAATAACTGGCTGAAAATATTTTCCAGGTAGTGAGGGGGCTTGGTAGGGAGGTGTGGGTTCACTCACCCAGCTTTGTTGTGCTGGATGGCGGTGGATTGAGTTGTGGGAGCCAGCGTTTTCCGGTCCACTCCGTCAGCTGCTTTCTATTGCCGCCTGTCTTATTCGCGATGTCACCCGCTTTTGAAGCCCCGGTGGGGTGGATGGCTGTCCTGGGTCCCTCTGGAAGTTGGTGGTGAGCTTGATGAACTGTGGAAAGGCTTGAAAATAGGGGATTTCCACTATGGCTGAGCGGAGCTGAGGAGAATGCTTCTGTCCCACTCCGCGGCCGGCCACGCCCCCCCAGTTAATTAACTTTCAATACAATTATACGTGAGGTAGCTTCATCCCATCTCTTCTTCTATCTGCAGGAGGCCTGCCTCATTACCCCATTGGTTCTTCCTGTCGCTCAAAGAGTCCTGGTCACCTTTGTTGTGTAATATTTCATATACATATACATACACACAGTTTTTTTAATATGCACATGGGTATTTACTGTAGGCCATGGTTTAAGTTCTATATGTAATGCGGCTGGCAGCCAAGCTGCATTACATATCAAAGGCCCACAGTTACTTGCAGGGGGTTGTGGAATGTAGATTGGGTGGTCATACTTCAAAGGAATAGTACAAAATGTATTTATTGATGCTAATTAGCCTTGAGGGGGTTCATTGTGGCTTGTTTATCTGGTAAGTACTAATGTAAGGGGGGGAGAAAGGTGTATAAGAGGGAAGCCTGTTTTAAGTAAAGTATGGCAGGAAAACTAGGTTCCTCTGAAGTGGTCTCAACTCTCAATGCTACACTATTCCTGTCATCAATATTCTCTACACCTATGTTGGATTGTATTAGCTCTTGTTGGACTTTGTTCTGTCTGAAGTCAATAAATGCTACTCTCTGGAAGAACCGACTAAGTGCTGTGGAAAATTAACCATTATAATAATAGCTAAATAATAACACTCATTCATCCATTACTACATCACTACAACCTTCAGCTATTAAATCCTTTCTGTTCACACAGCTGGTTGTGAGTAATCCAAGGTGTTACTCGGTTTTTACTATTAAGGTGCTTCTGTTTAAACCAGACCTGGGCAAATATTGACCCGAGGATCATATCCTGCCCTTTGCCTATCCCTGTGTGACCCATGATGCCTCCTGTGTCAGCATGATTCTCTGAGCCCATCAGCTTGGAATTGCTGACAGATGTCTGTCTACATGCTGTGTAGAGCAGGCAGACCTGCATGAAGAGAGTGGAAGATGCTGATTGGCAGAGTGGGGAGACTCAGCTCTCCTTCTGCTCTGCTACTGGCCGGTTCAATCTCTAGCGTGCTGAGTGTACATCCATCTTCTCTGTGCCTGTGCTGCCCTGCCAGCATTCAGATCACACATCTACACCCAGTGGTGCTGCATGCTTCTCCCCCCAGGGCAGGGAAAGCAGTGTGGGGTGGGGGAACATCCAGCCTTTACTGCAAAGTGTTGTTACCCCTAGGGCAGCAGTGAGAAAGTCTGTCATATGCCGATGGGCCACATGCCAGCATGTGATGAAAATCTGCCATTGAATGAAAAAAAACTGACAGATATCCATACCAACACAAGCAATGTTAGTGTGGTGATATACCCCACTGTCCTATTGTATTCTGACAGGGGAACCAACCTCCACACTTTCCTCACCAGAATACATTGATCAAAGCTCGCAACTACAATCGCTGATCAGATTCTGGTTTTCAACGATGTCTTTTTGACAAAAGCTGGTTGTTAGACAGGCTTCTATCTGACAGAGCTGTAAACACTGACCAAATGTCTAATTTGCGGCCCATGTGTACCCAACTAACATCTGCCACATACCAGCATGTGATGAAAGTCTGCCACATGCCTTTCATAGTGTGTTTCTCATTCAGGGCAGCAGTGATAAAGTCTGGCACAGGTGTCAGTCATCTATCTGATTCTCCTCCCACTGTTACAGCAGGAATCCAAGACAATCTGTTTGCACCTGGTTCGGCCTTCCACGGTAGTCTTCTCATGTGGCCCCTCAGGAAAATGAATTGCCCACCCCTGGTTTAAACAACACAACATGCCAGATCCCAAGCACAGATGGAGCAGTCCCGCTGGACTGGCTCGCTCTGGCCCACAATCCACCGAGGCCTCTTGCACACGATACTCCTGTTTGATCATTTACAGACATTCTTTTTTGTATGTATTTGCATGTATTTTCATCCAAATTCATGCAATTTTGTGAAAATTAGCGCACACTTATGCGGATATAGGTGTAATTTACCAAAAATGTAGCTTTTTCTATTTTTTTTTTTACTGAAGAATACACGGCGCTTGTTAATGCACTTGTGTGCATAGGCACATTACAATGAATGGACTGTATTTTAGCTCAGTAAAAAAATAAGCTGTACTGAGATATTTCAACCTGCATTGTGCAAGAGGCCTAACAGTTCTGGGGTGGCTTGCAGTGTCCCTTCTTAAGCACCCACAGCCTGAAATGCTGCCCTTTATTTAAGAAAACTCTCCTAGGAGTCTTCTCTAGCTCTTTAATGTGTGCCCCACCACTGCTTTTTCCAGAGAGGAGTATTCTTTAGCTATGCAGGAATTTTTGGGAAGCATTGGTACAGTGATTGCTGAATCAGAATACAGGGGCTGTAAGCATGCCTCCAAGCATTCCCCTTCAGACATACCTGTAGTTGTAGCTGCTTTAATGCCTACTGCTGTAGAAGTTCTTTCTGAATTGGAAACTAACAAGTTCTTAAGGGACAGCTTTGTTCTTGAGCCTTAGTCAACTAAATTAACTCCTAAGTAGTGTTGAGCGAATCCGGACTGTAACGTTCGGGTCCGTACCGAACTTTCGGGTGTCCGGGACCCGGACCCGAACACAGACATTTCAAAAAACGTTCGGGTTCGGGTTCTGGGTTCTGGTAGTTGATCACGCATGTTGAATAGCTGCAGGGTAGCCAATCAACTAGCGTTTCACTGGTTTGCCCTTAGAAGCCATCACTGTGATTGGCCAGTGCATCATGGACCCAGCCTGTTTATAAGCTGGAGTCACAGTGCTGCATGTGACATGCTCTTGGGTTAGGGTAGGGAGAGGAAGCTGCTGGCGTGAGGGAGAGATTACAGACATTTTAACATCTGATCCTGCATCCTGAGATTACAACTGCTGTGCTGTTGCTCTGAGGACAGATAGCAGAAATTTGAGATTTCACATACCGCTGCTTTGAGTTGCAGATTGCAGATCAAACTCTGCATAAAACAACGATCGCTATGATCGTGCACAACGATCAGATTGTTTGAGTAATTTGAGATTTCAAATACTGCTGCTTTGAGTTGCAGATTGCAGATCAAACTCTGCATAAAACAACGATCGCTACGATCGTGCACAACGATCAGATTGTTGGAGTAATTTGAGATTTCAAATACTGCTGCTTTGAGTTGCAGATTGCAGATCAAACTCTGCCTAACGCAACGATCGTTACGATCATACAAAACGATCAGATTGTTGGAGTAATTTGAGATTTCACATACTGCTACTTTGAGCGATCTGAGTGCACTAGGTAGAGGCTTCTGCTTAGAGGGACAGATTCTTGTTCAAAAACCATTGCTTACTCCTATAGAGCCAGCTGTTGCTGTAAGTGACACATTATTGTTCAAAAATCATCTCCTAGTTCTAAAGGGAGAGTTTCCAGCTGTTGCTTAGAGGGACAGATTCTTGTTGATAGCCTCAGCCGTTACCAAAAACTTGTTCTTAGACAGGGAGATTCGTTGTCGACCTTTGAGAGGGAAATCTTGATACTCTACTAAAACTTGTTATTACACAGTGAATGTCGTTGTCGACCGGGATATCCTCATCCGTTACCAAAAACTTGTTCTTAGACAGGGAGATTCGTTGTCGACCTTTGAGAGGGAAATCTTGATCCTCTACTAAAAACT